>JADRCH010000117.1:771163-857816 GCA_019843965.1 Rhynchomys soricoides
GAAGAAGAAGAAGAAGAAGAAGAAGAAGAAGAAGAAGAAGAAGAAGAAGAAGAAGAAGAAGCCACCAAGATTTCACAATGGCATTAACATCTTTACTAACCTCCTACTGCAGTCAATTCTCACTGGTTTTATATCACAATTAACCACTGAAGCCTCACACCCTTTACTTGCAGTGCATGGACATAAGCAAATCACAAACACAGCATCTGTTGCAGGCCCTAATAACAGATATAAACTATTCCAAACTAAGCTGTGCCCTGTGTGGAAGGCACACAGGAGATACAAAGCCTTGAGAGAACATCCAGTACCATTTCCTCCCACCTTAGCATAGCAGATGATTCATTTCTCTCCTGCACTTAATAACAATGTGATAACACCATATGTACTATTTTGTATTTCTCCTGTCTGCTTCTTCAAATATGAATAACAAGGACAATGAATAGCACTAATGTCATTTTGTTAAATATGTCTATTATAGAGATGCTATGGTTCAATGCTAATGGAAGTTTTCTGGTGCTTTTGAGTTCTCAATGTTGCATGATACAGTGATTTATGGAAGGCCAGAGTGCTTTGCTGCAACAAAGGTCTGTCATGTTAAACGCCCACCTGCTCCCTGCCTATTCTGTTCTGCAACCCACATTAATTTTCCTGTGACTCAACCTCTACATTCAATCCATCATGAATCCTAACTTCAGAACATTGTGTATTTGTGTATGTGTATGTATGTGTGCGTGTGTGTGTATTAGAGAGAGAGAGGGAGAGAGAGAGAGAGAAAGAGAGAGAGAGACTGTCTTTGTTAACCCCACCCAATTCATGTCTCCATCTTTAGCCTAAGATTACAATAATAGCTTTGTAATTACTTTCTCTGTGTTTGGCCTTGCCCTCCTACAGTCCATTACTCATTCTCAGGTCAGGTTATTAATTCCAAATGTAAATTAAGCAAAGTCATAACACTGCTTTAACAAAGTAGTAAAGTAACATTGTGCAGTGTGTGTGTGTGTATGTGTGTGTGTGTGTTGTGCATTTGTCTGTGGGTGTGTATGCATTTGTGTGTGTTGTATATTTGTGTGTGAATGTGAAAAAACAACTAGTTTGCCTTTGGAAGGAAGAGTTCCACTTAAAATATGTAGCTTCCCAGTCGTTGGGTGTTTAATTGTTTTAGCTGTGCATGAATACAAAACTATAAATGGAGAACAACCCTAACAAGTGGCACATGAAGCACACCCTCATCCTTAAGTCATTATCTTCTAGAGTCCTGTTGGTCCTGGCCTGCCTCTTTTAGCACACAGCCCTCATGTACTGCTCTCCATGTCCTCCTGGGGCTGCAACCAATCATTCTTCAAACACAGGAGTGCTCTTATCTCACTGTGCCCCTTTTCACAACTATATCCTTTCCATCCTTTAAGGAAGATGTACATTTCATCTTAAAACTAGACTAAATCTTTATGGAATTTGTGAGAACCTGCTATAGATGTTAACAAGTGCTGTTGTGAGTTGTGGAGTTCAGTAGAGATGCTATCCAGTAAGAGCAGACATCTATTAGAGGGTTTTAGCAAGCAACTGCCAGCAAGCATGGCTTTTTCAGACTGTAGTTGAAGAAAAGAGAGGCACACTTTAAGGAGGCTTTCTGCAAAGTGCCCTGTGAGCTGGAACATGAAGAACAGAAAGGAGTTGGTGACACCGAGGAGCATGGTAAGGCAAGAGGGATTGGATAGGGTTAGACGAAGCTGGGTGAGGACATGGTTACTCAGATCAAACAATTTTCCTATAGTTATATAATACAAAAATCTCAACAGTCCTTGTAATTTTTAAAACTGACTTTTTTTTCAAAATGTTAAACTGCAATTATTAATTTGTTATCCTCAATGTCAATACCTCAAATGATTATACCAGGGGAAAGGACTATAGAAAGTTCACCTCATACTTTTTCTACTTGGTAGAAATCAGGAAGGTCACTAGTACAACTACGTGGGTATTCTTACATAATAATGTTTGAAGAGCAAATCGTAACATGAAAGCAATTTGTCATTTCACCAAAACACACCCTACATAACCTTTTTGGCTGATCAAAGCAGTAATTTTTAAGTCTGTAATTCTTTGCAAATTTTTGATATTAGCTCTTACTGGGTATTTGTTTTTAAAAGCATGTTTCCAGTTTATAGAATGCTTTTACATTGTGTGTTATACAGAAGCTTACTTTTTTAATGTAGCCCCATTCTGGTATTCTTAGCTTTTGATATAATATCAAAATGTAAACCTGTCATTTATAAAGTGAGTGCCAAAGATTCTGTCATTGACTCCTTTTTGAGGAGCTTTCTGCTACTGAAATCTTACATATAAGGAATTTATTCAGTTTGAGCTAGTTTTATATGTGCTGTGAGAAAGGGTTCCTGTTTCATCCTCCATGCAGAAATCCAGCTGTTCAGCAATGGTTACTAAAAAGACAATTCTATCCTCAGTGTGTCGTTTGGGTGCATTTGTTGAAAACTGGGAGAGTAGATAGGTTTTGAGTTTGGGGGGACTTTTTTGTCCCACTGGCATAGTACATTCATGTTTTTTCTGCAAGTACTGTGTCAGTTTGGTTGCTATAGCTTTATACTATAGTTTTAAGACAGGAAGGGAATTTTGATGCCTCCAGCACTGATTTATTTCTCACTACTATTTTGGACACCTGTGATTCCATATGTATTTTAGAACTGTTTCTTTAAAATATACCATAATAATTTTGACAGGGATTAAATTGTGCATATATAAGATTTTAGGGTGTGTGTGTGTGTGTGTGTGTGTGTGTGTGTGTGTGTGTGTGCTTAAATAGGATCTCATACTATTTTCTCCAACATGGAAAGATATGAAGCGTAGTGTGGTTCGAGAAATAAGAAAGGTTAGAATGCTCAGTATGGTCTCACTTAAATGTGAAATCACAGTTGAATAGGTGGCATATGTCTGTAAAATAAGCCATTAGGGAAATAGAGACTAGAATATTATGGGTTTCTGCCTAGACTAAAAGAAATTAATTTTCAAAAGGATGTTTTTTTTAAAAATGAGAAAATCATCTTGAGACAGGTAGAAGAGGGGAAGAAGGAAGGGTGAGGGAGGGTAGAGAGAACATTATGTAGTCTGGGAAGAGATGAGTATAGGTATAAAATAGTAGATATGCAGGACAAGCAAGTTTGGATGCACAAAGAGAGATTCTGATTAATGAAATTGTACTATTTTAGGGATTTGCATCAATGGGGTTAGTTACTCTTGTCACAAAATAGTAAGCAGCTGAGAAAAGTCAGTTTGCTGGTCAAATAGATTGATGGTAGACTTTTTGTCCAGAGTACACAATACCTTTAGTTTAATTCCCACAAAATAAAGGAATCCAGTGCAACATTATGCAATCATCATTCACCACTGTTCAAGAATTTTTTCCACAAAGGAAAATGGCTTGATTCTACTGGAAGATTCAGAAGTCAAGCAATTGGCCAAAAGATTTCTGTTTCTGTATATATAACCTGTCATACATTCTCCTCCTCCCCATTGCTGATTGGACAGGAGAGACTTTGCCAGCTCAACATACTTTTGTTTCCCAATATAAAAAGTATCAGCATTGGACTTTTTTTTCCTTTTTTAAATTTATTTTTCATACTTTATTTACATTTCAAATGTTTCCCCCTTTCCAGATCTCCCCTTTGGAACCTCCCCATTTCCTCCATCCTCCCCTGCCACTATGGGGGTATTCTCCCACCCACCCACCCACCCACTCTTGTCTTCCCTCCTTGACATTCTCCTACACTGGGGAATCTAATACCATCAGGCCCAAGAACCTCTCCTCCCCCTGATGGCTAGCAAGACCCTCCTCTGCCACATTTGTGGCCAGCAACATGGGTCCTTCCATGTGTATTGTTTGGTTGGTGGATCAGTCTCCAGGAGTATCGGGGAGTCAGGCCAGTTATCACTGTTGCTGCCTCCCTGGGGATGCAAACTCCCTCAGCTCCTTCAGTTCCTTCTCCAAGTCCTCCATCTGGGACCTCACACTCAGCCCTACTGTTGCTGCGAAGTGACTCTTGGGTATTTCGAACTTTTGGGCTAATAACCACTTAACAGTGAGTACATACCATGCTCATTCTTTTGTGACTGCATTACCTCGCTCAGGATGATATTTTCAAGTTCCATCCATTTGTCTGCGAATTTCATGAAGTCACTGTTTTTAATAGATGAGTAGTAGTCCATTGTGTAAATGTACCACACTTTCTGTATCCATTCTTCTGTTGAGGGACATCTGGGTTGTTTCCAGCTTCTGGCTATTATAAATATGGCTGCTACAAACATAGTGGAACATGTGTCTTTATTACATATTAGAGCATCTTCTGGGTATATGCCCAGGAGTGGAATAGCTGGGTCTTCAGGTAGTATTATGTTCATTTTTCTGAGGGTCCACCAAAATGATTTCCAGAGAGGTTTTATCAGTTTGCATTCCCACCAGCAATGAAGGAGTGTTCCTCTTTCTCAGCATCCTCTCCAACATCTGCTGTCACCTGAGTTTTTGATCTTAGCAATTCTGACTGGTGTGAGGTGAAATCTCAGGGTTGTTTTGATTTGCATTTGCCTGATGACTAAGGATGTTGAACATTTCTTTAGGTGCTTCTCGGCCATTTGAGTTTCTTCAGTTCATGTCAGATACAGAAGAGTCAGGCTCAGCCTCACTGTGACACAGGCAGAACTACAGAGACAGCCACTCATTTCTCCACCTGGTCAGCCCATTCTGGATTGTTTCTCAGATTTCTCTTGAGAAGGAAAAGGAGGATGTTCCTGCTCTGCCTCAGAATCTCTTGTCTTCTTTACTAACTTTTCTTCATGGAGCTGGCAAATGATTCCATTTTAAAAATCCTTTTAAAGCCAATGTGTGCTCAAAAAAATGCCACCCTGGCACAGCCACATTCTTCCTGTCACCCTTGTAAGTTCATGCTGTACCCACAGGAGTAGACAGATAGAATAATGTTTAAATATGAAACTTCCACACATTTTTGCATTCTTACAATTAAAGGCAACTCCAAGGTCAGTTTTCGTTCAGCCTTAATAACTACTGGGAACAGGAAGAGAAAAGATGAACAATCTATTTTCTTCCACACAGATAAACAAATGTGTAGCTTCATGACTAATTTAGCATTTTGTATTTGAGTGCTGCTCTCAGCATAATGATGACAGAAAAGGCTGCAAATTTATGTGAGGGCATACATGGAGGTGGCATTTTAAGATGGGATGAGTAAAATGCCTTCGACTCTTGACCAAAATCATTCTAATGAAATATTGCCTAATAATTCTTTGCTAAAATATATAAAAATGTACTTACAGAGGCAGGAGAACAGGCTTTGTCCAGTTTAAGCAAGCTGACTCATAAGCATGTTCTTCCTACAAACACATGTTTATCACAGGCTTGCAGCTACACAGCTTGGCAACTTATTAAAAACTCTATAAAAAACAGACAACACCGACTTTTCCATTATCATATTTCACTTGCAAAGTTTTGACTCCAATTTGAGAATCATTTCTCAAGAATAAATGTAGAGCCATTCTCATATAAACTTGATTTGTAATAGTTTCAATGTCTTCCAAACACAGAAACAAATCAAATTCATAAAGTCAAATTACTATAAAAAGATGACCTAAGAAATGTTAACCAAGTTAGTAAAAGTTGAGGGAGGCAGTGAACCCTGTATTATAAACACACACACACACAGAAAGAGAGAGAGAGAGAGAGAGAGAGAGAGAGAGAGAGAGAATATATACCATATATGTATATGAATACATAAAATCTACATATTTTTAAGTCTATGTCATCTATTAATATTTGCTATAAAATAGTAATGCATTCACATTGTATTAACAAATTTTCCATGTAAACCCCTAAGGACAGCTGATTATAGATGTGACCTTTTGAGATTCTATGTATTTCCCACTTAATCATTCTTGGAATGAGCTTTTCTAAGTGGGAGATATGGGATTCCTATGGGAAAAGTGAAATCATTTAGAAAATAATGAGTCTCCCTTTGCCCATCTCTTTCTATTTTGAGTTCATTGGGTCACACTAACAGTCAGGCTACACAAAAGCATAGCACTGGCATATGCTATTTGCCCTCTGCTAGGAAAGAAAGGTCTATGAAAGGTTTAGGGAGTTCTGAATGGGAGTGACACTTCACAGTAGTACCACTCATGTTTTGCTTGTTCTTTTACTAAAGGACCAGATGACTGGTTACAGAAATGTCTTCTCTGGTTTTTAAGCTCCAGCACCTCATATTTTGACAGCATAATTGGTTCTTTGTTGCCTGGGCAATCAGTAAGAATTGAGAACACCTCCATTTTACGTTTTAATTTGTTACATACTTGAAAGTTCAGATATCATATCACAAATTCTCTTATTTGGCAATAGTACATTCCTCATACTTATACCATTGGTGTATATGTGTGTCACATGATCCCAATTTTATTCCCTAGGACCCATAATTTTCTTTCTCAGTCTTCATGAAACTGAACAGCAAAATAGGTGCAATTAGACCTTCTATAAAAGACCAGATGGAGCCAGCAGTCAGACCCCTTCCAAGGAAGCAATCAGTGTATTACAGGCCTGAACCACTTTTAACAAGGCTTGGGTCTTAGGGAAAGTCAGTCTAGACTTCTATTGCTACCCAAAGAGGACTCTCCACCTAGGATATCCTCATTAGCATTGCCATAGCAAGGAGAAAAAAAACATTAACTACTGTATAACATACACAATGAGGCAAACTAAGCTGTTAATATTTTGTTCAGCAGCAGCTCAAATGTTCAGAAATGTTCTAAAATATAACTGCTTTTCAATAGTATTTAAGAATTACATCTTCTGTTTTTATCACCAGCTTTTGGAAGATATCAAATTCTGTCAAAGGCAGCTTCCAAGAGCATGCTGATTGATTCTAGCGGATGAAGTGTTAGACAAATAAGATTCCTAAGTGGTATGTACATTTCGAATAAATTTCCATGGTCAGTTTCAACAACCATAGACATATTTTCAGACTGAATGCAGCCTGTTTGGTGCATTTTCATTCTATGATATATTGAATCAAATTCTTTTGAAGGAAAGTGTATGTTTTATTTACAGAGCATAATCAATTTCAGAAAAGTCCCAACCACAGATTAGTTTAAAGAATAAAGTTTCTTATAACTAGTGGCAAACTTAAGTTTCTTCATATAAAATGCACTTGTTATACTTGGTATATTTCATATAAAATATACTTATACCAACTATACCACTATATCAAATGTCCAACTATCTATTTAAAATTATTTTAATAAGGAAGTATATGAGGTTTGGTTCTTTTTGAGCACTGTGTTTTTTAAAAGATTCTGAGATACAAAATGTAAACCATAAAAATATTATTTAATCAAACATGGATGGGCCTTTAAAACTTTATGACATTAAGTGAAAGCCCAGACTATATTTCCTATTTACATATAATGTACATAGTTTATTATAAGCATAGACTAGTAAATTTAGGGATGGGGAACCTTACAAGTATTGGTATGTGGTGATTAAAAGTTACAGAATTTCTACAATTTGGTTGTAGTCTCATATTTCATAGTTTTAGATGACTACAAATAGCTGTAGTCTAGAAATATGAAATGGAAACTTTGAGAAATAAGTAACTCATAATGTTTACAGTACATGCCATTTTGAGTACCATGATAGAATTCCACACCTTCTTGATTCATTCATTGAGACAGAACCCCCACCCCTTCATTCAATGTCAAAGAAGTCTATGCTACAGACCTATTAGTTACTTAGTATTCTTTCAGTTCTCGGCTCAACAGTCATGGTAGTATTTGTGCTTAACTAATCTACACTTTACTTAATAAGTAGTCTCTAAACCTAAGAATGGTGATGTAGAAGACATTCAGGGAATAAAACAGGGAAGGCCTGATTTCCTGTATAGCACTGTAGAGCTACAGAGGAAACAGAAAACCAGAGAGCAATGTAGTAGTAAGTAGAGTTAGTTCCTTGCATCATGCAATGTTTCTTCTAAAAATAAGGAGTATTATTGTGTATAGACGTGTACAGAACTACACATTTAAATGGATGAATTGTCTGTGTGAATTCTATCTCAGTAAAATTGTTCCAAAATTAGAAAGGTTTTTTTGTTGTGGTTCTAGAAAATGAGATGTTTTAACCCTTAGTCAAGTTCTATACACCATGTTCCCTTTCCTTTACTTTACCAACCCACTTTTAAGATGACATTTTCTTTCTTGAGAGTTTGAATTAACTGAATGACATTATTATGGATAATTCTAACTATTTCTTGATTTATTTATTCTGTGAAAAGTATACAATGGAGTTTAATTACAGTTTGGGGAAGACAGCACTGCTTGATGTCAATGTGACCCTGCATTCTCAAGGTTATGATCAAAAGCAGGTACTGAGAAGAAAGCAGAAAAACTGCATATCATATTGAACAAATGCTAAGTGAAGTATAGGGCATTTAGCTCAAGTTTATGGGGAATAGGATTTCTGGATAGCAGATCTTTCGCTTCTATGTATCTATCTACCTATCTCTCTATCTATCTCAGTCTTCATCTCAAAATCCATTGTTCACTCCCACTCTATCCCTCTTTCTCTATCAGTACATTTTCATTTCCAAAGGATAAAGATAAACCAAAGTAAGAAAGACAGTGGAGGCTTTCAACCTACATAAATACTATCATTAAGACTGTACACAAAGCAAAGCATGATTAGAAGAACATTTTGTGATGTTCCTTTTAATTCCAGCCTAGAATGCAAAAATTAACACAGTGTAAAAATAAAGACTGAATAGTCAATAGATAATGTCACTTCTTAAAAGATTGAAGGAAATGTTAAAATAGAAAACTAATGATACATTTCAAATATAACATTGACATGATATATTTTATGTTAAACAAAAATCACTTGATTAATATTCAGAACTGTGGATTAGAAAACAGAAATATAGGCATCAGTGTCTTTAAAGTTACTAAAAAAATCTAGACAGAGGGGAGTGATCATTTCTACCAGAATATGTTACTGGGGATTGATTGCTGCTGTGAAAAGAGTAACTTTTCTTTGGGGATGTCAACTTGTCCATTCCCATGGCCCAGTGGATGGGGCTATTCCTATGAATATATGAACAGCACTTACTGGAAAAACCATGATATATTATACAAATGTATGAAATTGTGAAAGAATAAATTTTAAAAATTTAAAACCTTAAATATTCATTTGGTGAACTTTTTCTTTCATGAGAATCAAGTGTTCTTCTTTCTCTTCAAACTAGTTTTGTTTTGAAACCTGTTTTTAAGATATTAGAATCTTAGTTATTTTCTTCAAATACCTTTTACCTTCCTTTTAATGTATGACGATACCTGTTGTTAATGGCAAGGTATGGTTTTTGGAGGAAGCAAGATCTTTGGTCCTATTTTCTAGTACAATCTTCTAGTCTATGTCTCTTTTGGGAAGTTATGGGCATTGAAACTGTTATTTTATTGTTTTCAGGAATTTTCCTCATATATCTTTCGACTATTGTCAAATTGTTTATGTATTTCAAGTGCCCTCATGAACCTGTTTAAATTTCTCTTTAGATCAAAAAATTTCTTCCAGCATCCTGTGTAGAGTTGACTTAGTAGCCATAAATTCCTTGAATCTGTTTTGTCATGCAAAGTTTTCTCCTCCTTGATTAAGACTGATGTTTTTGCTGAGTATAGTAAATTGGGTTGGAATCTGTGGACTTTACAACTTGTAAAACCACTGTCCCAATTCTTCCTAGCATTCAAAGTCTGCATTAGAAAAATAAGCAGTTGTATTCATGGCCTACATTTGTATGAGAGCTGAACTTCTTTTCTTGAAACTTTCAATATCTTTCATTGTGTTCTGTACATTTAGTACTCTTAAAATTATATGATCCTCTTAGGAAAAAACTCTGTATCTTCCCAAAGAACTCTATATCCTACTACAAAGATACTTGCTCTTCACTGGGACTTTATTGTCAGTACCCAGATAATGGAAACAATGGAAGTGTTCATAAACTGACAAACAGATCAGAAATATGTGCAAAAGTTGTTCATTGAAATATTATTCAGCTGTTAATAGAAATGAAATTATAAAAATTGCAGTTAAATGAATGAAGCTGTAAATACTTATTTTGATTTATTTAATCCATATACAGAAACACAAATTTCACATTCTTTAGATATGTGTTCAAATTGAAATAACTGCAGATGTCAGTAAATTAGTAAGGTGCAAAGAGTACTTTCAGGAGAGATCTCTTAAGGTTTCTGTTGAATGAAATACCATGACCTAAAAGCAAGATGGAGAAGAAATGGTTTATTTAGCTTATACTTCCATATTGTTCATTATCAAGGAAATTCAGCACAAGAACTTATACATGGCAGGAACCTGAAGGCAAGAGCTGATGCAGAGACCATGGAGGGATACTGCTTACTTGCTTGCTCCCCATGACTTGCTCAGCTTATTTTCTTGTAGAACCCCGGACCACCAGCCTGGGAACAACATCACCCACCCACAGTAGCCTTGCCCTCTCATCAATAACTAATTAAAAATTTGGCCTATAAACTGATGTTGTGGAGACATTTTCTGAATTGATGTTCCATATACTCAGATGACTCTAGCTTGTGTTTAGTTGACATTAAGACCAGCTAGCACAGGAGGCAAAATAGTTTAATATGGTCTAAAGGAGGAATAGAGAATAATGGACCAAGAAAGATTCATTGGGTTGCAAAATAGGAGGATAAAGAAAAGAATACACAAGGGTATAATTAACACTAAAAACAGTAAAAAAACAACAGTAACATGAAAACCCAATATTGTAAACTCTTCCAAAATTACATACATATACATATCAATATATATAGAAAAAAGGAACATAAGTAGACTTATCATATAATAGTGTTTTGAGTCTCCTCTAAAACACCATAGACTATTAGATAAAAATTCTAGTGCTTTGGAGGGCTTTTGGAGTTGTTGGTCAGCAGAGACTCATAAACTCCAAACATTACAAGATATTGCCATTACTATGGGTTACTCTCTAGAATCAGCATTAAAGCTCTATTGCTGAAGAATTCATGTCTCCGACTTATATGGAGAAATAAATTGGGTACTCACCTGTAAGTTTCATTAGTATTGGCTATTTTTTATAGAACTGAAAGGTGATGTGAATACTATTGGAGAAGGAAAATAATCATCAGTCTTACAAGCTGTGAATTCTATAAGCAACAACAATGACTGGCTTAGCAATATATGCCCTGGGTGCAATAGTGGCACAAATGTTCTGAAAATAACCATCCACTTTCTAATTGGATTTGATATCCACTATACAAGATAGAATATATACCTGGCACTACTATCAGGGTTAAAAACTTGTGTCTACAGCTGTACTATTTCTTAAGGAAAAGCCTACTACTACTATTCTGCTAAATGGACATAGTGTTTAACTGACTCATCTCAACTGTCATCAAAGAAACTTCTTATGTCAGTAGATAATGCTTTATACAAAAACATTTAGCTTATCAACATGCATATTATAAAACACTGTAGAGTTAACATGCTTAAATGTGACATAAAATATTTTTCTCCCAAGGCTCAGGTATCACCACAGAATAGGCTTAAAAGAATTTTAAAATCTATAGGTGGTGGGTGCACACAACAAAAGAGAATTTTCCAAATATAATGGGAAAAATTACACATATTAACTCACTGCAGATACGACAGCATACGCAAAACCTGAGCAAGATCAAGCCAGGCAAAATCCCAGCATGGAGCTGAGAAGTGAGCATAAAGTTTTACTTCAAGCTGAGAAGCTATTGGCAAATTCTGAGGAAGAGTCTGTTTTCTTTGAGGATGCAGGAAACTTAAACGTATCTTAAACCTAAGCACATAGAGATAACACAAAGTGGAGTCAGAGGATTTAAAATACATGAAGTTGGGAGGAGAAAATGAGGAGGAACAATTGTAGTGGAGGTAGTAGAATGGATTTTATTGAAACACATTAATATGCTTGTATGACCTTCTCAAATGATAAAAAGGTGGAACAAGAAAACATGAAAGAAATTAGAATTTCTTAAAAATTAAATGAAATAGGAAATTAATATGTTGATTCCTTTGATGGGACTTGATAGATTGGTGAGTGATGTAAGCATGAAAATGGTGTTGTGTTACTTCTCTGATTCTTCCTCATGCATTAGTATAATGTGTCTATTATGGTTAATACAGTAATGCTAATATAATACTGTTGGCAAAGAGACTACACTGTGCTAATACTTGTTTTTCTTTGTATAACTCTAACAGTATTAAGAAAAACAATAATCTGTTTGGCATTACAGATTTAGGCAGAACAGATTCATTATCCTTCTGCCTTCTTTGCCATTCAGTTGATTTGCTTTTCTATTGTTCATACTGTATTGACTAGTGTATACAGGCATTAAGTTCTGAAATTGGGTAATATAAGTGCTTTGACTTTTTCCTGTAGATAACTCTGAAGTCAGTTTATTGGTATCCACAATATTTAACCCTGTATCTTCCCACTTTTCTCAGGAAGTTGTTTAGATTTTTCTTTTTTTATATTTCTGTATTTTAAATATTATTTTTGAAAGATACTTCAAATGTTTAATTTGTTCTTTATAATCTATATTCATTTGTTTTATTTTCTTGGCATACTACATTACCTAGGGTTTCTAATAATATATCAAATAGAAGTACTGATATTGACATTGTGATCTTTTCTAAAGGCAAAAGCACATAGTTTTCCATCACTAAAGTATGTTACTAACTGTTGTTTTCATAATGATATTTGTCAAATTGAAGATGACATTTTTATTCCCAGATTATTTATACTTTAAAAAAATCATGAACAGATTTTATGAGATGATATTCATGCATTTACTGATAGGACTATATATATATAATTTGTCATGTGAATATTATGAACTACTTTATTTTCTAAACTTGGATCAGCCCACAATACCTAGAATAAATTTTACATGATATTGGAATCATTTTTAATGATGTTGCATTCACATCATTGAATATTTTGTTGAGGATTTTTATATTTATAGCCTACATTTTCTCTTTCTTCTATTGTCTTTTTATAGTTTTAGTGCACTTTATTTTTGCTATATATCTAAATTACAGCTTAAGAGAAATAGACAGAGAAGTAGATGAAAGAGAAAGGAAGTATCTGTGTGTTTACATGTAACTATTTACTCATTATATGTGTTCTCTTAGCTTTTGCTATAAGCTGCCTGCAACTGGATTCAGTTTCCTAAATTTCTACTCCATTTTCCTGAAATCAAAGACAGGCTTATTGAGATCTACTACCTCTAACACATGATCCTTGCCATATGTAAGGATTTGTGGAGGACTTTATTTGCTCAAACAGATCTAAAAAACAATAAAGATATTTTTTCTATTTCTCTTTCTCTCTCTCTCTCTCTCTCTCTCTCTCTCTCTCTCTCTCCCTCTCTCTTTCTCCACATGCTGTACCTGTACACACATGTGCACACACACACACACATCGTCGATGATGACCTTCTTCAGGTTGTGGTAAACATCCATGCAAATGTGCATGGCTTCCCAGAAAGAGAGACAAAAAAAAAAAAAAATAGAACTTACCTGCAGAAGGGAACTTGGCCATCTTTTAGCCAGTAAGAGAAACCCCATTGATCAGATCATATATTACATTGAATGCTGAAACTGGCAGGATGACTTTAGGGTTGCCAGCTAAGCCAGTTACATGGCAGTGCAGGAATAGCCCCTTTTCTATGGCACCAGATATTCAGACAACCAGAAAATCACAGAGATAGCATTGCACAAAATTTAGTTTTATTTTCAGACCCACCCATCTCAATCATCAGTTTGTCAGTCTTCTGTCCCACAATATTCAGTATCTTGCTAACCAGAGCAGATACAATAGTTTTGTTCATATGCCCAACAGCCTTTGAGACACCTTTCCTGATATGCCTTGTCTATGTATTGTCCTGGAGTTCTAGGGCTTGATACATATCGTTGGACACTGTGACTCAAAACGGACCTCTTGAGTCCTCTGTTGCTTTTGCTGAGATGGCCAGGCACGCAGGGAAATGAGGATCTCCCTTTCTCTAATCCCATCCTAGCTGCCAGGTGATTTTCTCAGACTCATACAGGTAGACCTGTGGGTCCATCATTTAGCAGGGTACAAAAACCTTGTAGGGAGGAATTAACACATAAACTGATGATGTTATTACACCAGATAGGGGAAGAGGCATTAACACATTGGCTTGGTGGCAGTGAAGTTAAGAGAGCATGTAGGATGTGATCTTGAGGAAGACGCTATGAGACAAAAGGGGAAGGATAGATTTAAAAAGAGGAATGTTTTATAACGTTCATGTGTGTACGGGCTACCAGTATTCATGAAGTGAGATGTTAATTGGAACAGCTGCCAACAATGGCTAGGAAAAAGAGGCACAGAAAACAACAGTGAGAGGAGGTAAGCTGTTAGATGGAGTAGGTCATCCATGTACTGGTAGGAAAGTGTGGCTCAGACCTACTTGATGACTTTGATTTCCTTGTCCACTATGCATCGGTAAACTAGGAATGGTTGTGGAGATGGAAGAAGTGGTAGAGAACTGTGTAAGTTAGCAGTGGAGTATAGAGCAAATGGGGGAGAATAAAATTTTTTCAAATTACTCCCATCCTCCAACTTTCATTCTAGGGGTTTGGGGTGTGTGTGTGTGTGTGTGTGTGTGTGTGTGTGTGTGTGTATGTGTGTACAGTTTGGTTGTCACTTCAAGTATCCTAGATCCTGTCGTTTCTACTGTGCAATTCCAATAGCAGCAGCCCTTATAGGTGTCAGCTTCTTGGAGACAGGATTTATCCCAGTTTTCATACCAATATGAGAAGCATGTGAAGGGCTGATCAAGGCTTAGAAAGTCTGGATATATTGGGTTTCTTAAAGGTTCCTTTCACCTTTTGGAGAGCAATCTCCTGTTTCTATAACATTTTATGTCTGTAATAGGTTTCTCTAACAAGAAAATCTACAGCAATGGGTATTGGAAAGATTAGGGAGAGGTCAAGAATAGCAGAGAATGGATAATAACAAAAGCTGTCATAAGAATGGAGGAGAGAGAGGCCTGTGAGGGGCACATGGCCTGGGCAGTGGCCACCAGGTATAGGATGTCCTCCTTGGAGATTTTGTTTACCTATTAAGAATGGTATCTCCTTCACATCTTCAGTCTTTGACCCATCAGCAAGAGACAGGACATCTTCTTGGTTGGTTAGGTATAATGAACATTCCTAGATGGGACCCAAATAGGCCTGGCCAAGTCCTGTGGAAACATACAAACAAAACCCTTTTCCATTGTGAGGAGAGGAGAGTGTCCCTTCCATAGTCCATCTAAGGGATCATGCCATGATACAAGGATAGGAGGAGTGACTCCTGGTGTGTGGCAGTGGAGTAATTTAGGAGGCTGTTTGCAACTTTTGTAAATATTAAATATATTTAGAGTGGATAGGGCCATTGTTAATTGGATGTTTAGGGGGTGGGTGATTGTTTTTTGTTTTTGTTTTAAGTTAAACCTTTAAAGTGTGATGTGTATTTTAATGATTCCTTGGCTCTTGGAACTGTAAAGAATCTGTATTATCTGTTGAGGAAACCCATGACTTCAATGATGGAGATCACGTGGTGGAATAATCTTTTTGAGATTTTTCCCATTTGGTCTGTAGCTCATTTTAAATATGAGTATGTGTCAACAAAGATGTATTCCTGACTACCAAATTGGGAAATGTGGATGACATCAATTTTCCAGAGGAAATTTAATTTGAGACCTCAGGGGTTAATCCCCATAGTTCATAAAGTTGTGCTAGTAATAAGGAATTCACAAAAGAAGTGTGTTTTTATCATCCTCTGATGTTGAGCAAGAGAGACACGGAAGAAAGGGGCATGAAGTCCTTTTATATTTGTATGTAAACATAAATGGTACTGATCTCTTCCTCAACAGAGGCAGTGAACTCTCCTGTAGAGTAAGTCCAACCAGTGAGGGTGTTTCCTTTAGATATTGGACCTGGCAGGGGACTGTGAGATCTGACATGCTGGATATAGAGGGGAATGGCTCTTCCCTGTAAGACAGAAGAGACATCGACTAGCAAAGGGGATAGTGGGTTGGTATCTCATTTCTCAAAGGATCATGATAACCAGAGAAGCAAATTAACAGCATTTACACTGTCTTAGAAAAGATTAAAGGGCCTATTGATTTATTTGAGGCTAAATAAAAAGCATTTAGTTCTTGATAGTTTCTCAATTGTTGTTTCATCTGCTCAGAAGACTCCAGATTGTGTCAATGTGACATAAAAACTAACTAGCACATTTAGCATGATAATCCTAGCAAAGTTGGAGAAAGGGGGAGGGGATATATTAACCAATAGCTAATCCTTTAAAAGATTACTAATCCTCATTACAATTTCACAATCTCTTTATAAAAATTTTAACTTTGGTTAGCCATATTTTTCTATGTTTCCACAAAATCAACTGGGTTTCCATAGAATTCTGTCTCCTTAAGATTTTTTAACAATTTCTAAGAAACATTCTTGTGGAGATTAAGATGAGAAAGCATTTCCTACTTGGAATGAACATATATATATAATGTTTCTCTTCCAGCTATATAAGACACAAAATGGTTATTAAGCTGTCTATGCCTTTGTCATAGGATTAGTAGTCCCTGGCATTATTCTAGGTGCGCATAATTCAGACTAAAAATACTTGCTAATACTGAATAGGATTGATACAGAATAATGTTTAGTTTTTACTTTCCAAATTAAGATGATAAAGCCTAGTTGCCAATGTGATGGTATTTGGAAAGGGGCTTTAAGACAGGTCTATGTCATATAGTGCTCTAGGGAATAGAGCACTATATGTCATATAGGTTCTAGGGAACCTATTGATTAGGTTTTTTTCTATAACTGGAACTAAATAACCAGAGAGAAAACTTAAATAAGGACATTTTTATTTGAGTTTCAGAGTGTTAATTCCACGGTATTTGCTCTTTTGTGCTGGAGTACAATACCATAGTGGCAGAGGCAGAACAAGGGACAGACCTAGCTGTTCTGTCATGGTTGACCACTAAGATAACTAGAAGAGAAAGGGATCACTGGTTTTAGTTAACTTTTTCCCCCATTATTTTACCCAGTCTTCTAGCCCATGGGACTATGTGAACCACATTAAAAGTGTACCTTCCTGCTCGAGGTCCTCTTTGCTAATGCCCTCACAAATAGACCCACCAGAGTGTGTCAGAAATGACTAGGATTATTATAAACCCAACCATGTAGGCAGGAAATAATAAATATCACATTATCCTCATAGCAGTTTCTAGAAAAATCTTTTATTTCCTTATGCTATTTGAGGACACAGCCAAAGATAGATTTCTATGAACTGGAGAATTGTGGCACTATTTTTCACCAGATACTAAATTTCTTTTACCTAGGTCTTAGATTTTTTTAGCCTCCAGATTTGTGGAAAAGAAATGTCTGTTGTTTATGGAACATCTAGTACAAGGTATTTGTAGTAGCTCAGTATCTAAAATCTACTTTATATGTAGGATAACGAGGATGCCTTAATGTTGGGTGATGTTTCCTTTTACCATGACTGATAGTGACTAGCATTAGACTATTCACTGACTAGTCTGATACTTCATTTGCCTACTTAAAAAGGACTACTCATAAATATGAATTGACACTATGGGCAAGGTCAGTTAAATATGGCAACAAATAAAACAAGGCAGTTTTGATAATAATGCCCTTCTAATCAGCAGATATTACAGATATTTTTTTCCTTAAACTGGACAACTGTCTGAGATGATTAGATTTGCATTGGTCTAAGGCCTTATTTTTTTATTATAATTTCCTAAACAGGCAAATGGCTAAAATTCATTCCTTAACACTTTAAAGCACATTTTCGTTATCAATCAAATGTGGGAGTAATCTTGAATATGAGATGTGTTTTTGCATTTTGTTTGTTGCTGATGATATTGTGGACCATTGAGATTTCTCATGCCTCTTGCCCTTTGTTCCACATCAGGGCAGGCTGATGTTTTAAGTCCATAAGCCCCTTTCCTTGGTGCCACTGAGAAGTTTAAACTTCAAAATCTCTGGCCTTTGGGTGGGAAAAAAACCTTTTTCCTCTTCTTTAGGATATGAATCAATCAATTGTGTCTTTTTACTAGCTATTACAAATCAGATTATACCTGTGGTCTCTAAAAAATTAATTTTGTAAGTAATACATTAATTTTAAATTCTCCTGATGTGTGCAGTAGCATCTCTCTCCATTAATTAGAAGAAATCATATACTACTTCTTTGTAGGAGCTAATATAAAGCATATTCTTGGATCTTAATGAAGTCAAACTAGAAATACAAAGAGTATCTAAAATTATAACACTATGCATCTATATGGACCATGCCCTAAATGTCAAAGGAAAGTCTAAAAATATTTTTGTAGAAAAAACAAGTATCAAAATTTAAGATGCAGCTAAAATTGTGCTTGAAAGATTATTTACAACATTAAATTTTTGTATTAGGAAAAAGAAGAACACTCACATAAATTAAGCATTCTTAAAAAGTTAAAAATAAAAAACTAATTTAGTCAAAAGAAAATGAGAGAGAAAATACTAGAAACAAAAATAGAAATAGAAATCAATGAAATTTAGGACTGGACAAAATAAAAGAAATTAATCAAACCAAAAATTGAGCTGAAATGTTCTATATAGTTCATTCCAAAACAAGGGGAACAAACAACAAAATTTATTAAGAACATCATTTACAGATTCAAAGTCAGATTTATTGCAAGCAACCCAAAACCCATGAACTTAATAACTTAAGATGAAATCAGTAATATTCCTTAACTTCAGATTTCAAATTGGTGCTGAAAAGATGGCTCAACCTTTAATAGCTAGGCTGATAACCAAAAATAAAGTTTTAAATTGATTTGTACTTTATTCATATGTATATTATATGTCTCTATGTGTATTCTAGGAACTGAATCCAGGTCTTCTACAAAAGCAGCAAGTGGTCTTGAATTCTGAGCCACCTTCTCCAGTCCCAGGACATCATTTTTAAGATATACAATTAACCCAATTTCACTCATTGTAAAATTAACAAGATGCTTTATAACCTACAGAAGTGTCACTATGATTTTAGTAAATTGAACATGTTGGGGATTGCGTGATAAACATCTGTCACGTGGAGACCATGTTCTGCTTTCTTTTGTGCTTCCTCTCATGTTATTCTTGGTAAGTTGATTATAGTTTTTGAAACATGACTCCTCAGTCACAATTGTAGTATTATCACCAAACCTCATTATGCTCTATTTAATAAATTGTAAGTTCCACTTTTAAAAGTATAAATACACCAACAAAGTAGAAAGGTTGGATTTGTGGTTACTAGACTCCATGGTCACAAACCCTGCATCTGAACAGTTTCCCATATTAAGAGATAAAATGGCAGATGTGTATAAAATACACATGAAAATTTGAATTTATAGTTTTGGACAAAATTGAGGATAAGAAAGTTCTTAAATGTGTCTTTGTATTGTTTATAGCAATACTACAGCATATAGAAAAGAAGAAACACAACAGTAAGCTTATACATACAGAATTAGCTGTGGGCCATAGGAAGATTGCACATATACATAACAAAGCTACTTAAATAAGAAATGAATTTTTGTCCAAAGAGGTGTCTTTTTCTTGGTGCCCTGATCCCTGAGGAGGGACATGCTTATGGTCTCAGAATTCTTTCAAGCATTCTAATTCCTTTACCATATGACAGTTTCAAATTACACATAAATCATTCTTCCTTTTGGATATTCTGTTTCATTTCCCCCACCATCTTTAAAAAGTAATTTATTGCATTTATGAATTAAAAGTCCAAAGTTGAGCATTGTGACTAATATCTATCTTCCCAGCACTGAGAAGACAGAGGCAAGAGAGTCACTTCAAGTATGAGAATAGCTTGAGCTAAATAAAACCCTGTCTCTGCCATGTCCTTGCACTGTCTCAGGGATGAAGATGACTGGAGCAGCAGGGAATAAAATGAACAAGCAGATGGACACACAGACAGGAGCTGAGGTCGGAAGAACTGAGGGCTGTATGTTGAAAAAGTCACTATACCCCTGAAACTCAACATGGTCATTGAACAAAGATGCAGGGTTATTTCATACAGCTGAACAAGGATGTGGTGTTACTAGATAAGGACAAACCAGAAGGCAGGGTGCACAGTATACTGTGAACAGGTGAGAAGCTCAGCTAACCTCAATCAGAACAGTCTCTGTAGGCAAGCAACCATCAGGCCATAACACCACTGGGGAGTAAACTATGATGGCGATTTTCTGCACATACTGTCGATATTTGCACTACATCACCTCCCCCCCAAAAAATACTTTGCCTTTTCCCTCTAAGATTCACAAAAAGCCCACAGAAAAGGTTTTGCCATATTTTTTATGGGTCAGAGGCTCTGGAGTCTTTGACATGATCATGTCAAGAGCTCAAATTCATTAAGAACTTCATTCATTCAAGATTTCCTTGACTCCCTACATGTCTAAAAGAAAACAACAGCAGCAACAACATTGAAGACTATTGGATATTTACTTTATCACAAAATTTCAAAGAAAGTGCAGTGTAGCACATGGGGATATGGAGTTCTGTTGTACATTATTAAAAATTGGGAAAAAACAATTTTCTCAATGAAGTCTTTCATTGAGGAGGAAATTATCAGTCTGAAATTTTACAATAGCTAGAAGTTCATTTGTACAGTTGAATCTTTATCCATGGAATTTTATTTTCCCCTCTCCTCTCCTCCATGAAATTTTATTATTCACTGTACAGCATTCTTGGATAATCCACCACATCAATATTTGACTTTTGTCCTCAGTCAGGAAAAAAAGAAACAATGAAGATTAAGAAATATTCTTAACTCTGCTATCTACTAATTCTACATAGTTTTAAATCTTTATGTACATATTTTAGAGGTGGCTGTAGAAAAGTTTTCTGAAGGATATGTGGTACTGTGAAAACAGTTTGAAGGCCTGAGAAAAATGTGGAGTGAAAGCATATGTGAGAAAAGCCACACTGTGTCATGTAGATCCTGCCATGGTCACCTTAACTAAGCCTGGTTCTCCTTAGCTTTAAACATTTTTTGTTTGTTTGTTTGTTTCTTTCATTCAGAAATTTTTTTCAGGAGTTGTTAGGATCATTTTTTACGTAAATGACAAGCTATATATTATATACCTACCTTTTAAACTAATTCTTGGTTTGGGTATTTTTCATTGAAAATTATATTGGTATTGATACCAAAGACATATTCCAAGCAGGTCATGGACTCTAATTAACCTTCCATCACATTCAACCCCTTTAAGTTACATGAACTTGACTCTGTCCTCTAAACATAACAATACAGTTTTGGCTTCTCATTAATAAACATGACAGCATTTATTAACACTGGCATGTAACTAAAGTAAAACTTCATCAATTCAAATCTCAGGGAAATAGAAGTAATCAAGCTAGAACTAAGCAGGAACAAATTATCTGACATCATATTTTAGTGGCAGGGAGCTGAGAAGCTGAACAACTTGCTGTTTCTGCCAAATCATCTTGATTGCTTGTCAGTGTGAAAGAAGTCCACAGAGTATGGAGAGGAAGGTTAATTTACATGCACTCTTACAACCTCTGCCTCTTCTCATTGACAAGTGACCAAGATCGTTAATTGAACTGCTGCAAATCAATCTTATATCCATGATTCACAAATATCATGTGCTTTAAATTACAAATAAATTTATGTTTCAGGCTCTTTGTGGTCTCAAACATCATCTATTGAGATTTTTATTATGTTTTTAGTCTGAAGAACACTCTATTTAGTTATTGAATAAAGAGTTTATCTAATTAGTCTTGCATCTAAAGTTCATTATCTAATTTCTACTTGTTTATTTTTCACTCTCTCATGAAATGTCCCTGTCTCCTCTTTGTTCCTGTCTTCCTATCTTCACCCATGAAAACAGCACATTAAAGCATTTAGTAGATGTAAGAGAAGAGCTGAGCATGTACCACCTTTTTTCTTGGGTGGAATTTTTTTCAATGGAAAACAGTACATTAATATATCTTCTATACTGAAGGAAAATATAGGCAATAATCATTAACAGAAAAGCTGCTATTTATTTGTATGATACACAGCATACCAACCATCACATTTAAATTTTACAACAGACTTTTAAAGAAAATATTTTTATCTCTGTCTTATAATGGAATAAAAGACAAGGCAAAAGTTACATGGTTAATGTTCAATATGAGAATGTTCACTTGTTTCTTGTGGGATGAAGTCATGCCTCTTAACTCCTCATTCCCACAAGAAGTCCTCTTTCCCACAAGGAATCCTTTCTGTGACTTAAATATTAAATAGTGCACTTACACTATGTATTAATGACATTATGGAATAATATTATTTTCCTCTTCTTCCTGCCCTCTCTTTCTTCCTCATTCTTTCTTCTTTTAAGATTATCTTTTATTTTCTGCAGTCAGAAGCTTTGATGTCTGAGTCTTAACTAATCTGGGCAGCAGTTTTCTAACACCTAATGCCTAAAGGCAGTAAACAATTTATCCGTAAATGCAAAAGTCTTTTGCATGTCCAGATCTCAGAAGATCTTTGTAGGGCTTTTGTTCTTTCTTTGGGCCAGGATCTTCCTTCCTTGTCATCCCAGAAATAGGTCTTATGACCAGGAACTCAATAAAAGTATTAAATAAATACTAAATAAATAAAATAAAAGTCAAATTGCCCTACCTTCCTAGCCTCTCATCTTACTTTACCTGTTCCTTCCCAGGGAAGTTTTCACTCTTACTCTGCTGAGACCCTACCTCTGCTGCTCTATGATTAGTAGCCCAATCGGTTAATCTTAAAACAGAAAAACCTATTGAAATTATCTGTGCAATCTGTCTTCCTCTCTCCTTCTCCTTCTTTCCCCTCTCTCATTTCTCTATCTCTTCCATTTTATGCAAAAGTATTTAGGCAACAGTGACTATTTAAATGAAATGTTATCAAATTAGCAAAATATTTATTCTCCTAGCCAGAGTACATGAAATAAAGCTTATCAAAATCTGCATTATGAATTTGTAGAGAACATATGTTCTTTCATTTTTAATGATCTTGTATTTCAAGAAATACTTCTGCAATCTGCCTTGAGCTTCCCTAACTTTAGATGAGTGGGTCAGTCTTTAAATATCAGTTCAGGATCAGTAGAATTATTCGCCAGAGCATTTGAACAACAGCATATGTGTTTTCCTTCTTATTAATTATATATGAATAGCAAGTTTAAATGGAAGTTTGTTTTAGCTTCTAAGACTTAAAATATCATACAAATTTATGAAATAGGCTGGGCAGTGGTGGCATACACCTTTAATACCAGCACTTGGGAGGCAGAGACAGGTGGATTTCTGAGTTTGAGGCCAGCCTGGTCTACAGAGTAAGTGCCAGGTGAGCCAGGGCTATACAGAGAAACCTTGTCTCGAAAAACCAAAAAAATAAATAAATAAATAAATAAAAAATAAAAAAAATTATGAAATAATGTCAGTATCACTTCACCTTAAATTTAGAAACTGTAATTAATGAAATTTGGTGAGTTTCAAGAACAAAAAAACAGAAGAACATTGGTAATTTTTTTCCTTACAATTTGTGTGTGTGTGTTTCTTTTTTCTTTTTTAATTTTTTTATTTTTCTTGATACTTTATTTAGATTTCAAATGTTTCCCCCTTTCCAGATCTCCCCTTTGGAACCTCCCTGTTCCCTCCCCATTCTCCTTGCCTCTATGAGAGTATTCCCCCAACCACTCACCCACCCACTCTCCTGTTCCCTCCTTGGCATTCTTTGATACTGGGGGATCTAACACCCTCAGGCCCAAGGGCCATATTCTCATTTATATTTTCCTTAATAATTGTTGAGAGTAATTATTTGTATTGAATTATATCTTTTGTGTGCTGTTAGCATTTTTCTATGTACTTTGATTTTTGATCCTTTTCTTTATTGCCTAAGTTTCAACCATGTGCTCTTTCATATTTTTGTTTTAACTCTTCTATATTGTCCTTACTTGTCCTATCATTTTTTAAAAACTCTCCAATATCCTGCTTTGTTTCACCTTTTCCATGGGAAAAGTGTTCTCAAATCCAAACATTTTGTTCTGAACCCATTTACAAAAAATTTTTCAAGGCACTTCCAATCTATCAGTAACAAAAGGATGCCTCAGGGGTAGAAGGACAACCAAGAAGATTCCTGTTCTGGGTAAGATAAAGGCAAAATTTCAATATATCAAAGCTCAGTGATTAAGTCAAGCATAATGTGAGCACTGCCATAATAAAAGCAAATAGAAAATGAAATTTGATGCCTTCTAGTCTGACCTGTTCCCTGAGCAGACTTTGGGTGCTGGCTTCACACCCAATCCCACAAAACCCAGAGGAAGCTCGACTACCAGTTGCTCTAACACACCCAGGATCACAGGTGAGGAGGCCTCACCATCTGTCCCGACACCTGGAGTCACTGGGTCCCCCAGGATTCAGGGAAGCAGGAACCCCTACATATCCAGCGGCACAACCTGCACCTGGAGCAGAAGACCTGGAGTACTGGCTCTGCACCCTTTCTTAAAATACAAGAGGGAGCCCCACTGCCAGGTGCTCTGAAACTTCCAGAATCAGAGATCACAGAATGACAGGATCACACAGGAAGCTTCACTCTCAGGAGACCAGACACACCCAAGAGCACTGGAACTCTGGCACACTCATGATCACAGCTAAGGCCACAACATCTTTCCCAACACCCAGGATAACCAGGACCCCCACAGGAACTAGGGAAATACAAACCCTTGCCCAGCCAGAGGCATGGGTTCCTTCCAGCTTCGACCTGGTCCTAGAACAAACCCAGGATTCTAGTTCTCAACCCATCCCTGCAACACACAGAGAAATCTTGTCTACCAGGAACTCTGACACACCCAGGATCTCAGGATTACAGGATCACAGAATCATAGGATCACAGAGACAGATGAACTCTGAAGAGTTCTGACACAACCAGGATCACAGGAACGACAGGCTCCAGTCAGAGACAGCAAGGGCAGGTAGCACTAGAGATAACCAGATGGCAAGTGGCAAGCACAAGAACAAAGCAACAGAAACCAAGGCTACTTGGCACAATCAGAACTCAGTTCTCCTAACACAGCAAGTCCTGGATAGCCCAACACACTGAAAAAGCAAGATTCAGGTTTAAAATCACATCTCATGATGAGAATAGAGGACTTTAAGGAGGACTTTAAATTGTTCTTTAATTAACTCCTTTAAAGAAATGCAGGAGAACACAGGTAAATAGGTAGAAACCCTTAAAGAGAAAACACAAAGATCTCTTAAAGAATTACAGGAAAACACAACAAAACAGGTGAAGAAATTGAACAAAACCATCCAGGATCTAAAAATGGAAATAGAAACAATAAAGATAAGACAAAGGGAGACAACTCCGGAGATAGAAAACCTAGGAAAGAGATCAGGAGTCATAGCTGCAAGCATCACCAAAAGAATATAAGAGATGTGAGAGAATATCTCAGGTGCAGAAGATACCATAAAAAACATTGACAGGACAGTCAAAGAAAATGCAAAATGCAAAAAGCTCCTAACCCAAAACATCCAGGAAATTCAGGACACAATGAGAAGACCAAACCTAAGGATAATAGGTATAGAAGAGAACGAAGATTCCCAATTTAAAGAGCCAGTAAATATCTTCAACAAAATTATAGAAGAAAACTTCCATAACCTAAAGAAAGAGATGCCCATGAACATATAGGAAACCTTCAGAAGTCCAAATAGACTGGACCAGAAAAGAAATTCCTCTTATCACATAATAATCAAAACACCAAATTCACAAAACAAAGAAAAATATTAAAAGCAGTAAGGGGAAAAGGCCAAGTAACATATAAAGGCAGATCTATCAGAATTACACAAGACTTCTTACCAGAAACTATAGAAGCCAGAAGACCCTGGGCAGATGACATACAGACCCCAAAAGAACACAAATGCCAGCCCAGGCTACTATACCCAGCAAAACTCTCAATTGACATAAATGGAGAAGCCAAGATATCCCATGACAGAACCAAATTTACACATATCTTTTCACAAATCTAATCCTACAAAGGATAATAGATGGAAAACTCCAATACAGGAGGTAAGCTACACCCTAGAAAAAGCAAGAAAGTAATCTCCTTTCAACAAACCCAAAGAAAATAACCAAACAAACATAATTCTACCTCTAACAACAAAAATAACAGGAAGCAACTATCAATTTTTCTTAATATCTCTTAACATCAATGGACTCAATTCCCTAATAAAAAGACATAGATTAACAGACTGGATATGTAAACAGGACCCAGTATTTTGCTGCATACAGGGAACGCACCTCAGTGACAAAAATAGACACTACCAGAGAGTAAGGGGCTGGAAAAGAATTTTCCAAGCAAATGGTCTCAAGAAACACGCTGGAGTAGCCATTGTAATATCGAATAAAATTGACTTTCAACTTTTAAAATTGATTTGCAACCCCATAGGAAGAACGACAATATCAACCAACAAGACCCCCTCAGAGCTCCCAGGGACTAAACCACCAACCAAAGAGTACTCATGGCTCCAGCTACATACGTAACAGAGGATGGCCTTGTTGGGCCCTTGGTCCTGTGAAAGCTAGATACCCCAGTGTAGGGAGATGCCAATGTAAGAAGGCAGGAGTGTGTGGGTGGGTAGGGTAGCACCCTCAGAGAAACAAGGAAAGAGGGTAGGAATAAGGCGCTTCTGGGGGGAAAATGGGAAAGGGAATAACATTTGAAATATAAAGAAAATATCCAATGGGGAAAAAAAGGTATTAAGAACACATTTTAAAAAGAAAAGAAAATACAATTTGACAATGGTGTAAAGTCTTTACTCTGAAGAGAAGGACAGAGAATATTTTCACAGAAAACCTCTGTAATCTCTTGTTCTGTAGGAACACTATAATGCCAATAAAAATGTGAACAAGATTGTTCCAATTGTAAAATGTTACCACATTCATAACTACAGTAATAGTATAGAAGCTAAGCCCAGGAAGGCTAGAGTGCTCTTGGTACTCACTTGTGTTTTTCTCCCATCTCACAAACAACCCTGTCTGACATCTGCTTTCATGAAGTAGTTTTAGTACATATTTACCATCTTGATGTCTTTCTGAACTGAGCCAGAGGGTGTAAATGGAGATGGGAATGTGAATGGAGAAAGTAAAAGTATAGTCATTTACTTTCATTTATAGTTTAGAGCAAGGGTTCTGAAATAATCTGCTCTCTCATGATTCTGGAATTTTCCTATGTAATTATTCATCCATGTATTCACCACTCACTGAGCTCCAATATTTTCCATCTTACTTCATTCTTTCTCTCACTATTTCTACTACAATGACCTATCAATTCTTTCTTCAAATCCTTACTGTATTCTTCGTGGACATTCCATGAGCAGACAGCCACTGTTAGACTCACTGAACCACAGCCTCTATTTCACTCTACTAAATACCATATATGTTTAGTTCCATTCCTCTAAAGAACACTGAGTAACATAGTATAGATGTTATATATTATCCATACATATACTCAGAAAAATCCAGGAAATATGTAGGTAAATCTTTTGAATTGTTGTGTAGAGAATAAAAAAAAGGAAAGATTGATTAATTGACTGCACTTTTTCATGGATGGAAAATCTTCACATTTGAAATTTTTGTTCTATTCATACTGATATTAAATCAAATATTAGAACAAAAGACAGGTTTCGGGGCTCTCACAAAGACCCTCAGAATTTGGACACACAGGTGTCAAAGAGCTTGAACATAACCAGAGAGTTTACATGTAGAAAAGAAGCCTAAAATTGAAGTCCATAGGAAGATTCTAGACCATGACTTCACACATATTATAATAAGGGTTTAATAAGAGTGTATTCAATAAAATTATGACAAACCTACCTAATATAGAGAAAGAAAAATACATTTAAACCCAAGAAGCATTTTAAATCTCAAGTATATGTGAATAGAGAAGAATCACAGTACCATATAGAGTTAATATATCAAAATATAAAACAAAGAAACAATTTTAAATGCTATCCAGGGAAAGCAAATTATCTACAAAGTCAGAGACATCCAAAACCAATTGGAGCTCTCATCAGCCACCCTTACAGCTATGAAGCATAAAATGATGTGTTTCAAGCCCTAAAATAAGTAACTGACAATGAAGATTGCAAGTTATCTTTAAGATACATGTAACCCCAGGTGTGATGAGTTTCCAGCACTACAGAAGACACCTAAATCTTATAAGAGGCTGAAAAAAATTCTACAACTACAAGAACACCAGAAAGAATTCATTAGATGAGGGGAATGACCAACAAAGGTGAGCTAGGAAGAAATCCACTGTGCCTGAGACAGTAAACTAGAAAATAAAGAAAAAACACAATATGTCAAATAAATAAATAAATAAATAAACAAATAAATAAATTACAGGAATCAGTAACACATCACAATAATAACTTTAAATGTAAGTGAACTCAAACTACCAATTTAAAAATATATAAATTATCTGGCTGGAGTTAATACCTAGATTTAATATTCTGCTGTTTCCAAGAAACTCACTTGACTAATAAAAACACCCAGGGGTTCAAAGTCAAAGCATAGGAAACATTCCATAGGAATGGAATGTAATAACAAATGAGCAGAGCTTTTATGATACCTGACAAAGTAGCATTTGAACCAAGAGCAGTCAGAAGAGGTAAAGCGCACTGCACAATATTTTAATAAGATAGATAATTTATTAAGAAGATCCAATGATTGCATATGTATGCGAAACATACATTGGAGCTCTAAATTTCATACATCAAATATTAGTAGTCATAAATGGATAAATCGTTCTCAATACAATAAGAGTGGGTGGCAGTAATATTCCACTCTAATGTATACTTAAATTGTGCATACTAAAATTCAATAAAGAAAGCTTAAAAGTAAATTATGCCATAAAACAAATGGATTTAACAAATACCCATAACATACTCCATTCAGCAGAAACAGAAAATACAACTTCTCAACAGCCCTTTGATAGAGGACACTCTAGACTAATAATAATAATAATAATAATAATAATAATAATAATAATAATGTCTTCAAGTACAAAAAAATCACAAATACACTTTATACTGTATCAGAGAATAGTGCAATAAAAAATCAAGAAAAAGAAAAACTATGAAAATTATGTAACTGCATGAAGATTGAGCCACATACCAGAGAGTCACTGAGGAAATCAAGGAAAAGATTAAGATATTCTTAAAATGTATAAAAATGAATGTGCAACCTATCACAACCTTTGGGATTCAGCTAAGGGTGTTCCTAAAGGAATGTTTATAGCTAGGATTTCTTGCATTAAAAAGAAAAATCAGAGAATTCTCACAGAAATAATGCAACAACATACCTCAATGTCTTAGATAAGCAAAAACAACATACCACGGCAAAAATAATAGATGGCAAAGCAGAAACTAATGAATATTAAAATAACAGTATATGGAATTGGTGGAACGCTGACAAATTCCTTATGAAATTAACCAAATATACATAAGATAAAACCCAAGTTAAGAAAATTAAGGATTGGATCGAAGTTTCAGTGGTTAAGTGTGCTTCTTCTGAAAGCATCAGGTCTTGTGTTCAAATCACACGAATTCAAGCAAGAAATCTAAATATAGCTGTGTACACTTGTAGACTTAAACCTGACCCCATGTTCTGACAGGAATTAGAGACAAGAGGATTAGTGAGGCTTCCTGGTCAACCAGCCTAGCTAAAAATCATTTAATGAGAGACTAATTCGAGAGACTAGTAGAAAATATGATTGAGGACCACACCAAACATCCGTCTCTTACTTCTGCACATATGAAGATGTGATGGCATGCATATAACATGCATATACAGACCACACCACAATACATAATAAAAATAGAATAAGATATGAAAGGGGAAGATTAATAAAGAGTCCACTTAGAAATAGATAATCATTGGTTATTTGGAAACTTATATTTTGCAAAGCTGGAAAATTGAGAACTTGGTAAAGTCTTAGTTTCACATGACCTACTAAATCAAATTAAAAAGATATAAACACAAAAGAAGAAGAAAAAAAAGAACACCAAACAATAGATCCATAAAAGTTAATGCAATCGGAGCCGTTATAGAGAGGTCCTAATGACGAAAAGCTGCAGTCCAAATAGATTTGTTAGGGAATTTTACTTAACCACTAAAAAAGAGCTAACCTCACTATTCCACAAACTGTTCTACAAACTAAAGAGCACATAAATACAATCAAATTCAGCTTAATAATAAAACTAGATAAAAGTATAACAAAGAAAAACACTATACATCCAAGTTCCCTAAAAAAAATAGATGTAAAATTTCTCAATAAAAATTTTACAAATTAAATTTAAAATATCATACAACATGACTAAGTTGCAGTCATTCTAAGGATACAGGAGTCCTTTCACATACACAAATAAAATATAATTGACGAAATAAACAAACTGAAGGATAGAAACTATGGGATCATTTCAACTATTAATGAAGAAAGAGTTTTTAGCACAGTTCAGAATCACTTTAAAATTAAAGCCCTGAAACAACTAGGAATAGAAGAAGCATACCTTAATATAAGACAGACATACTATATTACATAATAGATATTATATGATAAAGTTATACTCATTATTTTAAACATGAAAAAAATCTGAGTATTTCTTCAAATATCTGAAAAGACAAAAGTGTTATCTCCTTCACTTCTTCAATATAATGCTTGAAGTTTTAATTGGATCAATATTAAGAGAGAAATAAATAAAACCATAAATGAAAGGAAAAAAATCAAATCATCTCCATTTGTGAATGATGCAATTCTATAATTAAAATATTCTAAAGTTCCTTCTAGGAAACTTAGATCTATAAATGTATTCAGTGATAAAACACATACAATGTCATCATGCAAATAACCAGTAGCTTTTCGATATATAAATAATAAACTCTCTAATAAATTTGAGTGGGGAACCCATCACAATAGCATGCAAAAATAAATAAATCTAGACAAATTCTAATGTAGGTAGTAAAATATCTCTAATGTGAAATTTTATGCACTGAAAAAAAACAAAAGAATACTAGTAGAAATGCTTCCCAAGCTGATAGATTGGCAGAGTCAATAATGAACAGTGTAAAAAGCGACTGTATATCTAAAAGCAAGCTACAGATTCAGTATAACCTTAGCTAAAATTCTAATCATATTTTTATAGAACAAAATATAGATATTTTTGTATGGGAAAGATCCAGAATGTCTGAGCAATTCTTAGCAAAGGAAGCAATGTTGGAAGTTCCAGAAGGTACAATCTTAAATTATATTACAAAATCATAGTAACAAAAATTGTATTATAGTAATATAATAGAGCCATGTAGGCTCATGGAGCAGGACAGAGAACTCAGAAATAAATAAGAAATTGTTTACCAAATATTCCAAAAACTACATTAAAGAAAGATAGCTCGTTTAGCTAATGGTACTAGAAAAACTGGATCTCCATATGTAGAAAGATAGATAGATAGATAGATAGATAGATAGATAGATAGATAAAGAGAGAGAGAAATAAATCACTAATACACTTCAAGATATTAGCATAACAATGATTTTTTAGCAGAACTCCAGGAAATGATTTTATAAATTGGATTACATGAAATTAAAAAAACTTCTGTATAGAAAACAGACATTCTACAAAACAGAGGGGCATTGCTAGATAACCAATTAATGTCCATAATACCTAAAGGACAATAAAAATTATAATCAGTAAATGCAATAATGAACCAAATAATCAGTTCTCAAAAGAAGACAAAAATGCCTAATAAATACTTGAGAAAGTGTTCAACATTCTTAGCTACCAGGAAAATACACGTTAAAACTGATTTGAAGTTCCGACTCTCCACAGTTTGTATGGCTAGGATTAAGAAACCAAATGACCGGAAGTGCCAGAAAGAATGTGTGAAAAGAAGAACCTTCATTCTCTGTGGGCAGAAAAGTAAATGTGAACAGCCTCTATAAAAATCAGTATACAAGTTCCTCAAAATATATATAAGCACTATATGATACAACTTTTAGGCTATGGGATAGGATTCTGTGTCAATGGATGACAAAAGTACTTGCACATCTAGTTTTATTTGTGCACTGTTCACAACAATCAGGAAGCAGAACCAACCTAGATGTCTTCTTAGGAAATAGACAACAATGACATTTTATGTAAGCACAAGAAAATGGAAATCATGGTATTTGCCAGAAAATGTATGCACAGACTATGTTAAGTGAAATAATCCAAATGAAAAAGGGTAAATTCTACATGCTTTCTCTTACACACACACACACACACACACACACACACACGTGTGAGTATGTATGTATGACTATGTATGTATTTAGGTCTGTTTGTATGTATGTATGTATGTATGAATGTATGTTGGTTGGTTTGTTATTTGATAGATATATTACAATTTGTTTTGTGTACCTGACTCTTTAAAGGATCCTCAGTGGCTGATCAACTTATTCTTTGGGAATGCTTAGCCTTTAGAACTGCTTGCCCTTATCACATTCAGTGTCAGTTGCCACTTGGAATTATGAGAAAAGGAGAGGTTATAAAAAGGCAGCAGAGTCCAAGAGAGATTGTGTAGGATTTAGTAGGCTCTAGGAGACAGACGTGTATGGTCTAGGTGGCAGAAGAGTAGGGTCAGAGAGTAAAGTTAAAGAAGACTGTTGGTGTAGGAAGAAAGAAAATTGAATAGGGCTAGAGAAGAGAAGAAAAGAGGTTGAACAGAGTGAAAATAAAAGGCTGTTGATCCAGAAGAGGCTGAACTGAGCCAGAGAAGATGCTGTTAGGAGGCAAAGGAACCCACAAACAACCCTACAAACTCAGAAGGGGAATGAAGACAAAACAGGAGGTCTTGAAACTACAAAAAATCATAAAAAGGAATGAAGCATTCTTTAGGGTCGAGAGACATAAAAAAAAAAAAGATGGAGCACATGTTAAAACAAAGCAGAATAGACTGACAATAACCAGGTGGTGTGAAGAGGGAAAAGGGGGAGCGTGGTGAGAGAAGCTGAGAACAAAGAGTAATAATACATACATATATATATATATATATATATATATATATATATATATATATCCATGATGAAACCCAATACTTTGAATACTAAAGAAAATTTAAAGTGGGAATACTAATCCTTTTCTAAATTAAGAGACTCAATGTTCTTAATAGATAATAAATTCTGCCTGGTATTTGGCTCAAGAAAATACATAGTTACATGTATCATGGTTTGACATAACATGGCTCAACTATAGGTAAATAATAATAAAAAATTACAGTACATAAAATCTGTACTCTGAACATGGGCTCATTTAAGTGTAATTTTTATTCATCTGAAATAATTGTTGTCTCAGAGGCTTACTACCGAATTAAGGAACTTTTTCTAGCTGTTTCTGAACTCTTTCTGGCTGGTTCAACTCAACTCTTCTGGCTTAACTCTTCTCCAAGCTGACTGATTCAATATGGCTTCTCTCAGACTGTCACTGAATTTCACTGGTTGGCCTCAAACTAACTTTGGCAATTTATTCTACTCTTCTGGATCCTTCTGATTCACTGGCTTCAACAGCCTTTGCTGACCTGCACTGAACTTCACGAACTTAAGAAGGGATGCCAAGGAGGGAAGACGAGAGTGGGTGGGTAGGTGGGTGGGGGAATACCCCAATAGAGGCAGGGGAGGGGGGAGGGAATAGGGAGGTTCCAAAGGGGAGACCTGGAAAGGGGAAAACATTTGAAATGAAAATAAAGTAGAAAAAAAAGGACTAAATTGTACTTTATTGTACTCGTGGCACTGAACTGAACTCCGCTGAATTGAACGCAGCTGAACTCTACTTCATTTCCTGAACACTAATGAACTGCCATCTCTTTCCTTTCTATTCTCCTGAGAGTTGGGCATATTCTATCTCTGATTCATTCTGTCATATCTTTTTCTGATTCATCTCTTTGCCTGCCCCTCAATGAGATGTCACTTTCAAATAAGGGTGCTTCTTTCAAAAAGTTAACCATACCTTAAAGGCATGTACTAAGGATGTGTCTATATTCCAGCCAGAGGAATTAAAATTTCTCTACAGAATGGTATTCTTCCTCAGCTAAAAATATGGCACACACAGATTCCCTATAGTATGAGCCATAGCAGCTTTGTATCCGCCTGACCACATATATGACTAGTAGCAGGGAAGTGTTCTCTGCTCAACAGGTTAGGTGTGGTAAATGTGTTTTTCACTTAGGGTATTTTCTCCATCATAAGACAAAAGACATCTGTAATTTTATTAGAATTCTTGTTTACAACATAAGGAAGCAGATCTTGTCCCAACATTTCATAATGAAGTGACAATTACACTCTTTAATGGGGAACTTAAGCTTTAATTTTAGTAATATTTTTTAAAAATATTAATATTTGTTACATTCAATGAAATGGTAGACTGGCCATCCATAAAATATTGCTTTCTTTTCTAATGTTCAAATTTTAGCCCTTGATGAGTATTTTCAAAAGAAAGAGAGAAGGAAAGAAAGAACGAAAGAAAGAAAGAAAGAAAGAAAGAAAGAAAGAAAGAGAAAGAGAGAGAAAGGAAAAGAATCCTCAAAATAATAGCATGAGGTACCTAGATTCCATTTAAAAGGTGAAGGCACCCTTGTATACCTGTTTCCAAGAAATTAACAAAGTGACTGCTGTAAGAATTATTCTGGTAGTCATTTTCCTTTACATACCTATGCAATTCCTGGTGGATGTAATCAGATTTGTAGCATTATGTATTTGGAGAAGCAAATAAACTTACTTGACTAGAAAAATTTTGTAATTGAGCATTTCTGCACCTTACACCAGAGATTTTCAACTAACCTAGAAGTTTCTAAAAGCTGTATTGGCATTTAAGGAGAAAAATGCCACAACAGAAATTGAGTAAACTGTAGGGGGAGATGAACAAGTCTGACTATAAGAGACTATGAATTCTTTGAAGATGTTATCATATAAATGGTGCTTAAAAATAAAGTAAATTCTTGTATTTTAAATGAATAATAAGAATGATTATTGGTTAAAAATTATATGGATGAGATACATAAGATTCTATTCTATTTTGAAAACTGGCTCTATGTTCCTACCAAATTGAATAACATTTCATATTCAGACTTTTTTAAAATATTCATCACTGGCAGACAAGAAAACAGAAGCATGATAAATATTCCTCTTTAGAAAGCTGCACTGAGCAGAATGTTCCAAAAATATGCTATAATGAAGAAGCTCAAATGTGGAAAGTTCAATTAAAGTAATAAATTAAAAACATACTAGAAATTAAATTCTTAAGTTTATGGTAGCTTTAAGAATTTATTTCAAGCCAATCCTGTTAACTCAGCCAGTATTGTTATTCAATCCTACTTAAGTTAAACTGCAAATTACTTACTGGGTATATGCTTGATTTATATGCATTCCATATCTGTCAATTCTCTGATAAAATTAATTGCTAAAATGTTTTATTGATGACCATGTAAGTAGATGAATCAGCCTAACCACTTTAATAGCTTAACCTCTGATTAAAACTCCTATCATCAATCCTTGACATAGAAATATTCCTTAATTAAATATTTTTAAATAATGAGATGATGGAACCAAGTAATTGACAAAGATTTGGTTGCATGGTTTAGTATTTTTCAACATAATAAAAGTTTATAAGAAAATGTTTAAATAAGCTATGAAGATAGTTATGCTCTATGTTTTATCCAAAATTTATGAAATGTCTGGAAGACTGTAATGTAAAGCTAACCATATGGTAGTAACTGACTTCTCGCTTACAAGTAAGGAAAATAAAATGTCACAACATAGTTACTCTGCATCTGCCCCAATAACTGCACATTTAAAGTCCCTTCGCCCCAAAGCTGATTGTTTATAACTCATACACTCTTTTAAAAGATTCCATCTTTTAGGAATTTTAACAGAAATTTACCACATAAGGTTTAAATATATATTTATCATGCTCTATTGACTTTCAATATGCTGTTTCAGTTAATTCTTTTCTGTTCATTTTTGAGAATAGGAGATTATGAGTTGAAAAATTAATAGAGCTAACTCCCTGTTTCTGAAAATGTAACAATTTATATATATTCTAGGAAATGTATACCTTTCTTTCCTCGTTCAATCATAAAAAAAAAAAAAAAATTAAGACTGTCCATTGGAAAGTAAGTACTGCCTTTTATGGCAAGGTTGAGCTAAGAACTGGTGATTAGCATAACAGCGCATCTAAGTATGGATACAAAATCATTTAAAAGAAATTTCAGAAATAAAAGAAAGCAACTAGATGTGGATATCAAACAATCTAAGATGAGCACCACTCCTACGATGTTGAGTACAATGCCACTCTCCTGTGTTGGCTAATTAACACACTAGAGTCCTTCTCCACACTCAAGTCGGCCTGCATATGAACAGCAGAGTTTTATAAAGGTGTGCTGCTGGCTAAGAACATTTCTCAGTGAAGGTAGAGGGAAGCCAGCTAACTGCATTGCAATGGGTTACATGTGAAGGAACAGGATAAAAGCAGAGGCCCAGACTGAATCATACCCAAATAAACTACCAAAACACAGAGTCACTGCCCCCAATCATTGCTGGACATTTTAAAGACCCATTAAATGGTATGGTCTGTGGTTCATCTCGAAGATAATTGGAAAGACTAATGTGATATGATTCATACTGCATATTCTAGCCTTTTTGATGTGTAATATATCCTTATTATATCTCTTAAAGACTATTATCTTCATTTCAACTCATCTTGTGAGGTAAACAATGAGAATCCAAAGAAACTAAATGTATTATAGTATCTCTCTGCTTCTTTTCAGCAGAGTACTGGATACATTTTTGGTCTTCCTTTCTTTTTTCTTTTGAGCTCCACATCTGGTTCAGTTTGTGTAGATATGGTTGTGAGGTTATCTGTGAGCTTTCGACAAGCTAAGGGTCTTCTGTATCAAGCTGACATTCTAAGAGGCTGCTTATGGAGTCAGGACATATGTTTGTGGGCAGCTGGGTTTTGTGTCCAAATTTGAAACACTTGCTTCAAACTGATTTATTCTACCATATGGGGACATTATCTTCAGCCAAAACATTTAATTAACAGTGTAGATGAGTAACCCTGTATTTGCTTGTGCCACATGTTAAATGATGCACATTGTGATAAGCAGACAAATGTACTTGCATACTAGACCAGGTTCCTGCCCCTTTCCATCTGGTAATGACAGCACCCAAGCCTTGTTTTTACCATTTTCTCTCACTGCAGTTTCTGCACTCCAAATGGTGCCAATCAATAGTTGGGGAAAGAAGGAAGGGATACATATATTTGGGAGAAAATGACAAAATTTGGTTGGCAATACTTGCCTCTTACAGGACTAACCTGAGATAACTCACCAGAAAGTAAGTAAATATGAAAAACAAAATGTGTCTTTAATTAAATTTAGGTATTTAATGAGTGTTTTATTAATGTGTTTTTAAGGATTTCCTTTGTTAATGCCAAAATTCCTCTGGTTTATAAAATCATAGGGAAAACAGGACATTTCTTTTTTTTTTTTTATTTACATTTCAAATGTTTCCCCCTTTCCAGATCTCCCCTTTGGAACATCCCCATTCCCTCCACCCTCCCGCTGCCACTATGGGGATATTCTCCAACTCTCCAACCACCCACCCACCCACTCACTCTCATCTTCCCTCCTTGTCATTCTCCTCTACTGGGGGATCTAACACCCTCAGGCCCAAGGGCCTCTCCTCCCCCAATGGATAACAAGACCCTCCTCTGCCACATTTGTGGCCAGCACCATGGGTCCCTCCATGTGTATTCTTTGGTTGGTGGATCAGTCTCCAGGAGTATCAGGGGTCAGGCCAGTTGCCACTGTTGCTACCTCCCTGGGGCTGCACACTCCCTCAGCTCCTTCAGTCCTTTCTCCAAGTCCTTCATCTGGGACCTCACACTCAGCCCTACTGTTGCTGTGAAGTGACTCTTGGGTATTTCGAACTTTTGGGCTCATAACCACTTAACAGTGAGTACATGCCATGTTCATTCTTTTGTGACTGTGTTACCTCGCTCAGGATGATATTTTCAAGTTCCATCCATTTGTCTGTGAATTTCAGGAAGTCATTGTTTTTAATAGCTGAGTAGTAGTCCATTGTGTAACTGTACCACATTTTCTGTATCCATTCCTCTGTGGAGGAACATCTGGGCTGTTTCCAGCTTCTGGCTATTATAAATAAGGCTGCTATGAACATAGTGTCTTTATTACATGTTGGAGCGTCTTCTGGGTATATGCCCAGGAGTGGAATAGCTGGGTCCTCAGGTAGTATTATGTTCATTTTTCTGAAGGTCCGCCAAAATGATTTCCAGAGAGGTTGTATCAACTTGCATTCCCAATAGCAATGGAGGAGTGTTCCTCATTCTCCACATCCTTGCCAACATCTGCTGTCACCTGAGTTTTTGATCTTAGTCATTCTGACTGGTGTGAGGTGAAATCTCAGGGTTGTTTTGATTTGCATTTCCCTGATGACTAAGGATGTTGAACATTTCTTTAGGTGCTTCTCAGCCATTCGAGCTTCCTCAGTTGAGAATTCTCTAAAATCAATGATACAATTGTCTACTTCTTGACATTGTTCTTATTACTAAGAAAACCAAAAAAGATTGGAATGTACGGAATACAGAAATTATAGAGCATATAAAGAACAGAGGATCCAGTAAAGCAAGGTTGTTTTCTTGAAGAAATCCTTAAAGTAAAATCAAAAACTATAAAGACCATCGCCTCAAATCATACTTAGTATTCTCCCTGAATAAAAGATCAACACCCAATACCAAAGGTAGAACATGCTTCAGTAATGAGCCCTACAACTGCTGCACAAACAAACAAACAAAAACTACAAAGGGCAAACACCGCTACCACTAATAAAGAAGAAAGTAGCTCAGGTGAATGAGATGGCTCAGCAGGTAAGGGCGAGTCCCACCAAGTCTCACAGCCTGAGTAACCTACATAACCCACAGGGAGCAAGTGGAAAACAGACACCTGCAAGTTGCCTTAGACCTCCACAGGCATCTCATAGTACCCCACAAATATACACTAAGAACACAAATCAATGGAACATATTTTCAAAAGAAAACAAAAGTTCAGAGAGAGAGAGGAAGACTACTTAAACTACCACCTCTTTTAGAAGGGGTGCAAAGAAATGGCTGAGACAATAAGAGGATGCACTATTCTTTCTGAAGACCTGTTTGTACCCATGTTGAGTAGCTCACAACCACCTAGACATCCAGCTCCAGCAGAATCTAATTCCTCTGGCCTCTGGCCACCATGGACACTGGTTTCATGTGCACGTACTCCACACAAATGCATACATCTGAATAAAAATAAAATATTTTTTAAAAACCTAAGACCTCAACCATTGTCTGTTAGCTTCTTACCCACCAGCAACATCTGATATCCTTGACGTTTTGTTGGCCCATTTTCTTCCCCACAGCAATCTTTGAAAACAATAATTTTAGACCCTAAACAATGAAAATAAATAAAATGTCTGATCATACCATTCTTTCTGTCTACTTTTGGTTGCAAAGGACAGGGCAAGCAACGCACAGTTTAAAAGGCATCAGGAGGTGCTGTGTCACTTGCATCTGTTTAATATTTATAAGCAGTAGGAATAGGATTTTTTATGTCATCATAATATAATTAAAACCTATTAAAAGTACTTCCCTGCTTTTGATCAGAGAATGTCACATAACCTCTTTTAACTGCCCACTTTACCATTCTCACTAAATCGTGTTCCATTGTGTTTGCTGAGCACACTCAGACAATAATGACAATTTTTCTTGATTTTTTTTTGTCCTTGCAAACAATCTTTTAAAATGATTTTATTGTGGAAAAGTTATTGTGGTTAAGCATATATTAACTATATGAAATATGTGTGGATTTTGCAAGAAACACACTTTAAAATCAATGCTCAGAAACTGCCAACTTTCTTCCCCCAGTTTTCTGAGTGGGACTGCTGCTCCTCTCTGCAGGAGCTGCCTTCCTAATCCTAAAGACTCTTCACAGCAGGAACTCAGTTGCATAATGCAAACCAGGATGGAAAAGAATGTAGTTGTTCAAAAAGCTTCTCAAATCGGAATGATTCCAAGCTGCCATGAAAAAGTCCCATGATTTATCTTCAAAGGCAAGAAGTTTGTTAACTGAACAAGTTCTAACCAGATGTTAATTGAGCATAAAATTACAAAACTTGGCAGACTGTAAATTCACTGAATAGGGTGACCTCTATGTCCTACATTGTACAGACCATGATTTCAGAGGTCTGTAAATACAGAGCAAATGCAGTTGGGAAACACTTGGATTTTAAAAATTACTTCTGAAAATAAAAAAAGTATGTTTCATCTTATTTCATTTCTGAGACTTTATTAGTAGTAATTGTTATAGAATTCTGCCACTATACAAACTACTACTTAGATGTATAGGTACACTCAGTACTTGCTTCAACACCTCAGCAGGGGCATGATTTTACCTGTTTTGAGAGTAAATCATATAAAACTCCATGATATTTTTCCAAAATAGCATGTTATGGAGTATCAAGGTAATTACATGGACCAGATTTCGTACTCTGAGATCTTAAAAAAAAAAACCCTAAGATTACCACCTTTAACCTAGTTTAGCAATAAATTTCTATATACTCAATTTAAATTTGACTGATATTCATGTCAATTAACCTAGTCATGTGCACATTATATTTATTGTATTTGTAGAATGGAAATAGGTGACTTTAAAAATGCAGAAAGCTTTAGCCAGTTTTATATCAGCATGCATATATAAAGCCACTAAACTGTCTTATCTGTCCTCAGTCATGGGTCATACTTGATCCTTAGCTGCTGCCACTGAGGTTGAACAAATGGCATGCCATCTACTCTGGTTTTCTCATCACCAAGCTCTCTGTTTCTTCAGTTTAGTTCACCATGCCTGCATGGAAAGAATGGCTCAGAATCATCAGTGGCCTTCACATCAAGCAGGCAGGCACCTTATCTTAGTCTTTGTCTCTCTTGATCTCCATTCATGTTTTGTTGATTCCTTCTTTTTGGTTCACATTTTGGTTGTTTCTTTGTGATATGTCTCTGTGTCAATAACTCCAGCTTCTATCACTGGCTCTTGCATTTCTGGCACTCACAATTTTGAACTTTCCATGGATGGTACAGAGACTATTCATAATCAATCTAGAAATCAATGGGCAGAACGTGAACTGTCCTGAACACTGACAGTTGATTGCTCAGCATTGCTGAATTTTTAGAACCGGGTGCATGTGTATTTTCCCATTTATTTATAATTGAAACCTGTTTTGTTCTTGTTCCAATTGCCAATGACCAACAAATTCTTCAAATTTGTTCATTTCTTAAAACATATTTAGTTATATTTCTTTCAGATTAGTTTGCCACAATCCCAATTTCCAAGCCCTTCTTCCTCTTTATAACATCTTATATCCCTATCTACTTGCTTTCTGTCACTGCTGTAGCTTGGAATATGGAGTCAACTTGCTAATTTCTCTAGACAAATATTCTTCATTATTTCCATTCAATGCTCCGTTCAGTTTGATTGAAATAAAGAAATGTGTTTTTAGGATTTATAGCTATTGCCCTTGGGGCTGAATTCATGGCTTCCTCCATTTGGAGTGTATTCTTCTCAAGAAACTAGATTGAAAAGTATGGGGGAAATTGAGAAACATATAGATTATTCTGTGTGGTCTGATTTTATTTTAATTTTTCATGCCCCCCAAAGTCATTTAATGTTCAGTTGACATTGTTGATATGTTAAGTATTTGTTTTAATACTTTAAAGTATATATCTATGTATCTGTGTATAGCTACATATTGAGTCTATGTAGGTCTATTTATCATCTAGATATATAATTAAATAGTACTCTATATCTTTTGTCATTAAACTATTGACATTGGAAAATATTTTTTATATTTTAATAACACATTTTATATAATAAATATCTAATTTATTGTATAAAACTTGAATAAGAGGTTATCTAATTTATTATATAAAACATAAATAAAAGGTGATACTGAAATTATGTCAGGATAAAGACTAAATATGTTTATAAGGAACATTGAAGGAGGGAAAATTAAATTTAGAAACAAGAAATGTCTTACTGAAGGGATCTATACTGAGCATACATATCTATATGTATATATGTATGTGTGTGTATGTGTATATGTGTGTATGTGTATATATACATGTATGTAGAGCATTATGGTATATAGGTATATGTATTAATTCATTTGTAAAACTAAGATTGGGATTCCACTAGGACTTGCCGTTCCTGCACCCACCCGCAGATCCTTTCTCCACAACTTCCAACCACCCCACCTGTTACTTAGACTTCCTATGTTCTCCTCTACATACTTATGTTTACTTATAGTATATTTCCTATATTCTCCCCTGGTGAGTTTTCCTGATGTTTCCATTCATAACATTTATACACTGTACTAGATCTAGCCAAATTCCCACATAGAGTGCTCAGTATAGTTTCTCTACCCCATCTGTGCCACAGGAAACCTCTAGACTTCCACTTACACCTACTCTACATGAAACTACTTACATTTTCCTTCTTCACCATTTCCAGTCACACCATTCAGTACCAAGATTTTCAATATTCTCTTCTAAGGTCTAGTCTGATGAATATTCTTCATCAAACAATTCTCCCTAATCCCCCATCTAGCCATCTAGCCTTCAGACTCCAAGATTGGACCAGGAATCACATTCTGAATGCCAGCCCTGTTCCTTCTGTCCATCTGACTTCATTCCCCTTCCAGGCTTAATCGGCACACATATCCTCTTTTCTGCCCTAACCTATCTATAACAGATTGAAAACTAAAAAATAAACAAGTCCACATACCCAAATATCATTGCAGAAATATTAATAACATGAAAGATCAAGCCATTGTCTTGCCTCTAAATCCCACTAGTCCTACAGAAATATTTGCTGATGAGAATACTTAGGTAAGACACAAAACACAGAATGAAAAAGGAATAATCTTAAGCTGCATAGAAGAATTCAAGGTATTTAAAGAGAATACAAAGAAACAACTCAAATAAATTAAAGAGAAAGAGTTTAATGAGAATAAACATCTGAGTGACAATGAAGAAAATATAAGCAAAGGCCAGTAGAAATGATGAAGACAATCTGAGACTTGAAAGCAGAATTCAATCAGGAGATAGAAACACTGAAGTTGACTCAAGCAGAAATATAGAATTTCGAACTATAAAAGTAATTTTAAAAGTGGCAGTACTTCTCTATCCTAGACAGCTCACAAATGAATGAGATTGAGACTAAGATTTATTTAATTAGTTTACAACACAAACACTGAGCAGTCCTTGAACTATTCTAATCCTCTAAACTAGTCTGACTATCTTATAGCCCAATTCCCCAAGATACTTACATTTTTTTTTTTATCAGTCTGGCTCTCTGAGCTTCAGATGTGTTCTCCTATGATACCTCCAGGAACTCTTCCTTGTGGTGAACTCTCCCTTAATCCCCCCTCTCTCTTCTTCCTCTGGAGTGGAGAAAGCCCAACCTTATTCTTTCTACTGCCAAACCACTGATCGGTCAGGCTTTTTGACAAGTCTGAGTATAAATGGGGAGTAATGTTTATACAAACTTGAAACAATTGATACTTGAAATAAGCATCACAATGTCATATTTATGTCTGGATTGCAAAAAGATATGGGGGCAGACAATTCAGCATTTAACTAATACAAAGATAATATTTATACACTACACAAAATCATTATGCCTACAGGAAGAGGAGCTAATTTTAAAAACTCAAAGAAAAATACTTAAAAGTAGAATCCATCAAGCAGAAGATAGAGTATAGGGACTCATAGGTAAATTATAGCATTGAGACTAAGTAAGCAAAAAATATTTTAAAAATAAAATAAAATTGTATTATGTGTAATATAGTGAAAAAACTGTCAAATTTTTGGCATAGAGAAAGGAGAAGTAAATGGCAAAGATCTTCAACAAGATCATAGATGAAAACTTTCTTAATGTAACAAAAAACTTACACATAAAACTACAAAATGCAGACAGAACACCAAATAAGACCAGAAAAGAAAACTCCATGGCATTCCATAGTTAAAACAGTAAGCATAAATACATAACAAATATGGTGTATTGGAAGCTACAAGGGAAAAAATAGACGTCACATTTGAAGAAAATTTCATAAGAATAATAGCTGATTTGTTAATGGAAACTTTGAAAGCCAAAGAGCCTAGAGCAATGCATTACAAGTCCTGAAAGACTATGATTCCAACCTTAACTATATACCCAGCAACACTATCTGTCATAATTAAAGGAGGGAAAAATTTACATGACATAAAACAGCCTAAAAGTATTTACATCTAATAAACCAAACCTAAACAAAGCACAGAAAGCATTACTTCAGATTGAAGGGAATCAGCACAATAGAGAGACTGTGAAAGAACGATAAAACCACAATTATTAAAATACAAAATACCAGTGAGAACAGAACAACAAAAATCAGCAATACAGCGACTACAATTAGTACATACATTACAATAATAACTTAAAATACCAATTCTCTAGTCAAAAGATATGAACAGGCTTAATGATCAATAAACAAAATCCATCTCTCTGTTGTCTACAAGAAACTCATTGTAACTTTAAAGATAGACTCTTCTTTAGAGTAAAGCATAGATTACATAATCCAATAAAATTGGATTTGGGGCAAGCAGGTGTGGCTATTCTAATATCTGTCAAAATTGACTTCAAACTAAAACTAATTAGCAAGATTAAAGGGTGACACTTTGTTTTAATCAAGGGAAAAGTTAATCACCAAAACAATACTATCCTCTACATATATATCAAACTCTGCTGCATCTAATTTTATAAAACAAACAAACAAACAAGCCAAAAAAAAAAAAAACTAGTACTGGAATTATAAACATAAATTAATATCAATTCACAAATAGTTGGTGATTATACTACTCTATTTTCACTAGTAGGCAGGATATCTGGACAAAAGATAAACAGAAACTTCAGAGTTAATTGATGATATACATTAAATTAACTTAACAAATATCTACAGAATATTCCACCCAAATATCAAATAATACATATTCTATTCAGCAGCACAAGGAAATTTCCCTAAAAGAAAATACATTCTGTCAGACAAAACAATTTTTAAAAGATTTAAATCATTCCTTATATACTATCTGACCGTATGCCATAAAATGTAAAATTGACAGCAAACAAGTCTCTAGTAAATTCACAAATACATGGATATTTATCAGCCCATTACTGAATGATGAGTGGGTAAAAGAGGGAATCAAGAAAAACATAAAAAAATATTCTGGAACTAAACAAAATGAAGACACAACATGGGAAAATCTATGGGATGTATTGAAAGTAGTCTTATGGGGGGAAGTTTATAGCTCTAAGTCTCTATATTAAAATATCAGAAAGAGCACAAATAAGTGTCTTAATAATACAGTTAAAAACAGAAAATTAAGAAGAAAGAAAATTCAGTAGAAGGAAAGAAAATAATAAAAATCAGAAGAAAATTAAATAAAATGTAAACAAACAAAAAATGATATAAAGGAACAATGAATCTATGAGCTATTTTTGAAAAGGATAAACAAGATTAACAGACCTGGATCTAACTAACCAAAAGAAAATTAGAAAGGACTGAAGGTAAAAGAATCAGAAATGAACACAGGAGCCTTACAAAAGAAATCAAAGAAATTAAGAAGATATAAGGGAACATTAAAAAAAACCAAAACTCTTACATGTAAGAATAGTCCAACATATGCAAGTCAATAAGTGTAATAACCACATATGTAACTTAAAGACAGAAATGACATACTCATCTCAATAGATGCAGAAAAACCTCTTGACAAAATAAAAAAATCTTCATGATAAAATATTTCATAATGTACAGCTAGAGGAATCATACCACCACCAAATAAAGCTGTATAGGCAAAATCCACAGCTGGCATCGTCCTAAATGAATGAAACTTGAAGCAATGCAGATGGAGTCAGGAGCCAATAGATAGGTACACTGTTTCAAAACCTTTCCATTTGTGCTTAAAATACTAGCTGAAACAATAAATGAAGAGAAGAAAATGAAAGTATACCAACATGGAAAGAGGAAATAAAAATATTACTATTTATATGCAGCATGATGATACTAAATTCTATATATTCCAAAAATTTAACCAGAACACTTCTAAACATCGTAGATATTGTAGATTTCTAGATTGTAAACAAACTTTGTAACATGACAGAATACAGAAACAAGTTGCTGAAGTCAATATCTTTTCTAGGCAACAGTAGCAAACATACACAGGAGATCATGGGCACATTCTCATTAATATCCTAAAAGAAAAGAAAATATCTAGAAATAAACCTAACAGTGGAAGTGAGGGACCACCTACAATGAAAATTTAAACCTCTGAAGAAAATGATTGGAAAATAACTAGAAAATGGAAAGGCACTCTATGCTTATGGATTGGTACAATAAGCAATTGTGAAAATTTACCAAAAGCTAGTTACACATCCAGAATTATTCCAATCAAAATTCCCATCTCATTCTGAAACCTGAAAAAAGAAACTGCTAGAAGAAAACATAGGCTATGTCCTTCATGATACAAGTGTAGGAAAGAACTTTTTTAATAGGACTCCATTTATCCAAACATTAAGGCCAGGAATTGGTAAATTGTAGAGGATTTTTAATCTAGCAACTTGGCTTATGCTGGCAATGGATCATCTCCAAAGACCTAGGTCTGTATGATCTGGCTAGAATACTGACATGCCCTTAGCATACACCTTTAATCCCTCTGGCTGGAAGATAGACTCACCTTTAGTACATACCTTTAATCCTAAACAACAGTACCTAACTGAGGGGCAGACAAGGTGATAAATCAGAGACAGGATACACCCACCTCTCACAAGAACAGACAGGAAAGAGAAGCTACTTAAGAGCAGTGCAGGGAGAGAGTGAAGTTGAGGTCAGTTGAGTGTGGTGAAGTTCAGTGAATGAGGTGAATTCAGGTGAGTTCAGTTATCAGTTTATGGAGTCCAGAGGTAGTTTTTCCAAGTAAAACAATTCAGTCAGAAGCCAAAAGAAGCTGGATTGAATCAGACATCTTGGAAAGAGGTTTGAGCCAGAGCAGCTGAATTGAACCATCAAGCCAGAGTTCAGAAAGAGCTAGAAAGACTGAGTTTACTCAACAGTAAGTCTCAGAGGCTAAAACGTTCTAAGCCAAGGTTAGCAGACAGAGCTAACCTTTGTCTGCTTTCAAGGTCTGGTCTGGGAGAGGAGTAGATTATTTGGAGGCTAAAAGCTTCCAGGCCAAGATCTGGAGATAGATAGAAATAAATACTCTGGTCTCAGGCAAAGCCATGTATTCATATTGCTTGGACATGGTTCTCATCTTAACACTTTACCTGAGGAAATAAAAGGGAAATTTACAACAAGTAGACCTCAAAAAAACTTCTACATAGCTAAAGAAACAACAATGTGAAGAGGAAGCCCACAGAATGAGAATGAGTATTTGCTAGCTATATACCTGACAGAGAATCTATATTTGGAATATATAAAGTGTCAAAAACAGAGTCAAAATCAAACCAAAATAAACAAGCAAAATCATCCATTTAAATAACAGCCCTGGGACCTGAACAGAAATTTCTTAAAAGAAGGGAAATATCACAATGAAATGCCTCAAAAATATGTTCTTTATTCATAGTAAATTATAAAATGCAAATCAAAACAACAATGAAACTTCATCTTATCCCACTGTAATCATCAAAGAGCAAAAACCAACCAACAACAAATGCAAAAAAAAAAAAAAAATGATGAAAGGAAAACAGAACCCTGTTCTCTCTTGGTGGGATTATTAACAGCTGAAGCCACTATAGGAATCAGTGTAAAGAATCCTCAATAACCTAAAAAAGAAATCTATCATATGATTCATGCCTCATCATATGCCCAAACGACTTGACAACCTACTCCATAAGTACTTGTTCAGCTATGTTCACTGTATTTCCACTCACGATAGTTAGAAATAGAAGAAAAGAATGATCTTCAACTAAAGAATGGGTAATGAAAAAGTGGTACGTACACTATGTAATACTATTGAGTTGTAAAGAAAAGCAAAATCATGAACTTTCAAAGTAAATGGATAGAACTTGAAAAGATTGTTTTGAGAGAGATAACATAGTTACATTTAAGACAAATATCACATGTTTCTCTCATTGGAGGCACCTAGCTCCAAATCTTGAGATGTGAATACAGAGCCCAAGGTAACTGCAGAAACAAGGAAAGTAAAAAGAGGCCATTATGAAACAATAGAGAGGAGAATAGCAGGGTTTCTGGAGGTTCTGATCAGGGGTTCTGGAGATTCTATATGTCAAGAAAGTAAAATAAACACAGAAGTAAGAGAGAGGAAGGTAAAAATAAGAGTAAGAATGCCTAGAAATGCCATAAAGCATCATGATATTAACTAGCTGACCCCCAAAATACCAAAAACAACACAAAAAAACTTATAACACCTGTAATTCAGTAACTAACACACATTTATAGTTTTAATAAACTTTTCTCATCTGGGTTGACAATGCTCCCTCAAAGAGCCAAGGATCACCTACCAAAACTCCCAATACTGAATATGAGATGTCCTCTTTTGAATTATTAGGAAAAGCTCTCCAAGAAACTCCTAAAACATTCAGCACACTGTTATTTTGAAGTGTAAGGTAAGTCTCTAATGCTAAAGACCATATACTTTAGAAACAGAGGCCAGAGTTTCTAAACTGGAACTGACCTTAATGCCTCCTTTCCCCCAGAATTTTCCCCCAGTTAATTTAAATATTAATACAAGCTGCCTACCTAAATTAGACAAGTTATCCTAATTATTCTATTCTTTTAAAATATTCATTTTACCTGTGGCTATTTAAAGAATAGCCACAGAATCTGGATCATCTTGTTCTTCCTCCATCTTCCTTGCCCTCTTTCTCTTCCTGTCCCTCTGTCTGTCCCTGAAATGCTTAGCTCCATCTCCTTTTTCCACTGCCCAATCACAGGCTTCTTGTTGTATTAATATTTAAATTAACTGGAGGGAAATTCTTCTATACCTCCACCCCTAAGGACTACATTTCATGGTACCTAAGGTTGTTATGCAAAATTCCAAAGGAGGGAGGCAACCAACAATCCCATCCAACCATGATGCCTATAAACCACATCAATGACCAGTATACCATGGTAGATAACCTTGGCTATAGCCAACAGCTCTCTAATTAAACTTAAGATCCTCTCAACAAAATGAAAACCTAGCAGTGCAGTGGTGGCATACGCCTTTAATCCCAGCACTTGGGAGGCAGAGACAGACGGATTTCTGAGTTCAAGGCCAGACTGGTCTACAGAGTGAGTACCAGGACAGCCAGGGCTCTGCCAGGGCTACTGGCAGAGAAACTCTGTCTCGAAAAACCAAAAAAGAAAAAAAAAAAGAAAGAAAGAAAAGAAAACCTAGTATTAGAAACCTAGCTGCTGACTAGTGTTAGTGATATCTTTGATTTTTCAGGAGAATCTACAACCACTACTTTACTAACCCAGCATAATCCCTAACAACAATATAAACATTTCTCTTTATCCCCACAGATAAACATAGTCTTCATCTTCTAGCTACAAAAATTTCTATTTGTAACAGACAAAACCTCTGTAACAAATCATAACCAACCAAATTTCAGAGATGTGACTGGGGTCCCAATGGCTATATCTACCCAAGGCTCAGAGAAAATTGCAGGAGAACGGGCAGAAATATGTTAAGAGCCAAAGGATCAAAGAGGTCACTGTGCGGTTGTGTTTCCTAGTAATGTCAGAAGCTATATACATAAAGTCTCACCAACTTGAGTGTCTAAATATGAACTGAACAATGACAACAATAGATATTCTAAAGTGGACAGGAATACCCCACAAGAGCTTAACCATATGTAAACTACTACAGATAACTAAGGAATTCTGAGAGTGAGAGAAATAGTCTTCCCCAGAGAAGACCACCAATTGTCTATCCAATACAAAACAGTCATCACTGGAAAAAAATACATACAAGTAACATTATACAGACTTGGAATGTTATATTTAAAGAAAATATATACAATTATATACACGCAATAACAATTGATGAAACCATGAATTTGATAGAGCAAAGAGAGGTATATAGGAGTTTGAAAGGAGGAAAGGGAAGGGAGAGATGTTTTAATTACATTATAATATTATGTTAAAAATAAAAGAATGCAATGAATCTATGAATAAGAAGTTCTGAATAACCAAAGATAGCAGACATGGAATAAAGGCAACAGACAAATAAGAGCTTCAAGCCGGATATGTTATAGAATAAAAATAAAATGTTGAAAGATTTTGCTGCACTTGGGTGGAGGAGCCAGTGGAAGGAGGGCTCCAGACACAGGGACTGAGGAAAACCCTGCAGGTTTCCACTGTGGCGGGAGACCTCTGTCTGAGCCACCAGGCCTCCATAGAAAAACAGCACAGGGAGAAAGCAAACAGCCCACTTTTGTGGAGGAGCCAGCAGAAAGAGGGCTCCAGACTCAGGGACTGAGGAAAAGCCATGAGGTAAGAGCCTACCTGCTTTCACCTGTTGCCAGAGACCCCTGCATGGGCCATCAAGCCTCCATAGACAAACAGCTCAGGGAATAAGCAAGCTGCCCACTTGTGTGGAGGAGCCAGCAGAAGGAGGGCTTCAGACGCAGGGTCTGAAGAACAGCTGGGAGAGAGAGCTGGTCTCCCAGGAATATTGATATCTGGGCTTGAAGGAAAGACAAGCCACAGTCAGAGAGAGAAAGACCAGCTAACACCAGAGACAACCAGATGGCGAAAGGCAAGGGCAAGAACACAAGGAACAGAAACCAAGACTACTTGGCTTCATCATAACCCAGCTCTCCCACCACAACCAACACTGGATTCCCCAACACACCAGAAAAGGAAAACTCAGACTTAAAATCACTTATCAAGAGGATGATAGAAGATATTAAGAAGGAAATAAAAAACTCCCTTAAAGAAATACAAGAGAACACAAGTAAACAACTGGAAACCCATAAAAAGGACACACAAAAATCCCTTAAAGAATTACAGGAAAACAAAATCAAAGGGCAGAATTACAGGAAAACACAATCAAACAAATGAACAAAACCATTAAGGAATTAAAAACAGAAATAGAAACAATAAAGAAATCACAAAGGGAGACAACCCTGGAGCTAGAGAACATAGGAAAGAAATCAGGAGTCATAGATGCAAGCATCACGAACAGAATACAAGAGATGGAAGAGAGAATCTCAGGTACAGAAGATACCATAGAAAACATGGACACAACAGTCAAAGAAAACACAAAATCGGAAAAGCTCCTAACCCAAAACATCCAAGATATCCAGAATGCAATGACAAGACAGAACGTGGGGATAATAGGTATAGAAGAGAGTGAAGACACCCAACTTAAAGGATCATTACATATCTTCAACAAAATTATAGAAGAAAACTTCCCTAACCTAAGGAAAGAGATGAACATAAATATACCAGAAGCCACAGAATGCCAAACAAACTAGACCAGAAAAGAAATTCCTCCCATCACATTATAGTCAAAACACCAAATACACATAACAAGGAAAGAATATTGAAAGCAGTAAGGAAAAGGGGCAAGTAACATATGAAGGCAGACCTACCAAAATTACAACAGACTTCTCACCTGAGACTATGAAAGTTAGAAGATCCTGGGGAGATCTCATACAGACTCTAAAGGAACACAAATGCCAGCCCAGGCTGCTATACCCAGCAAAACTCTCAATAATCATAGATGGGGAAACCAAAATATTCTATGACAAATCCAAATTTGCGCAGTATGCTTCCACAAACCCAGCCCTACAAAGAATAATACATGGAAAATTCCAACTCAAGGAGGGAAACTACACTCAAGAAAAAGCAAAAAAGTAATCTTTCAACAAACTCAAAAGAAGATAGCCATATAAACAATATAAACAACTTCAAAAATAACAGGAAATAACAATCACTATTCTTTAATATCTCTTAACATCAATGGTCTCAACTCCCCAATAAAAAGACATAGACTGACAGACTGGATCTATAAATAGGACCCAGCATTCTGCTGCATCCAGGAAAAGCACCTCCGTGTTAAAGACAAACACTACCTCCAAGTAAAGGGCTGGAAAACAATTTTCCAGGCAAATGGCCCCAAGAAACAGGCTGGAGTAGCCATTTTAATATCAGATAAAATTGACTTTCAACCAAAAGTCATCAAAAAGAATAAGGAAGGACACTTCATACTCATCAAAGGAAATATCTACCAAGAAGAAGAATCAATTCTGAACATCTATGCACCAAATGCAAGAGCTCCCACTTTCATAAAAGAAACTCTACTAAAGCTCAAAGCACACATTGCACCTCACACAATCATAGTGGGAGACTTCAACATCCCATTATCAACAGTGGACAGATCTTGGAAACATAAACTAAACAGAGACACAGTGAAACTAACAGATGCTATGAACCAAATGGGTTTAACAGATATCTATAGAACATTTCATCCTGCATCAAAAGAATATACCTTCTTCTCAGCACCTCATGGTACCTTCTCCAAAATTGATCATATAATTGGTCACAAAACAAACCTCAACAGATATAAGAAGATTGAAATAATCCCATGCCTCCTATCAGATCACTACGGATTAAGGTTGGTCTTCAATGGCAACAACAAAAACAGAAAGCCCACATACACATGGAAACGTACTGATAACTTGGTCAAGGAAGAAATAAAGAAGGAAATTAAAGACTTCCTAGAATTTAATGAAAATGAAAGTACAAGTTACCCAATCCTATGGGACACAATGAAAGCAGTGTTAAGAGGAAAACTCATAGCTCTGAATGCCTCCAAAAAGAAACTAGAGAGAGCATACACTAACAGCTTAACAGCACACCTGAAAGTTCTAGAACAAAAAGAAGCTAATACACCCAAGAGGAGTAGAAGGCAGGAAATAATCAAATTAAGGGCTGAAATCAACCAAGTGGAAACGAAAAGAACTATACAAAGAATCAACAAAACCAGGAGCTGAGAAAATCAACAAGATAGATAAACCCTTAGCCAGACTAAGCAGAGGGCACAGAGACAGTATCCAAATTAACAAAATTAGAAATGAAAAGGGAAATATAACAACAGATTCTGAAGAAATTAAAAAAATCATCAGGTCCTATTAGAATAGCATATTCACAACAAAATTGGAAAATCTGGAGGAAAAGGACAAGTTTCTAGACAGATATCAATTACCAAAGTTAAATCAGGATCAGATAAACCATCTAAACAGTCCTATAACCCCCAAAGAAATAGAAGCAGTCATTAACAGCCTCCCAACCAAAAAAACCCCAGGAACAGATGGGTTCAATGTAGAATTCTATGAGACCTTCAAAGAAGACCTAATACCAATACTCTTCAGACTATTCCTCAAAATAGAAACGGAAGGAACACTACCCAATTCATTCTATGAGGCCACAGTTACACTGATACCAAAGCACCACAAAGACTCAACAATAAAAGAAAACTTCGGACCAATCTCCCTTATGAATATTGATGAAAAAATACTCAATAAAATTCTTGCAAATGGAATCCAAGAACACATCACAACGATCATTCACCATGATCAAGTAGGCTTCATCCCAGGGATACAGGGATGGTTCAATACCCAGAAATCCATCAATGTAGTCCACTACATAAACGAACTCAAAGAAAAAAACCACATGGTCATTTTGTTAGATGCTGAAAAAGCATTTGACAAAGTTCAACGTCCCTTCATGATAAAAGTCTTGGAAAGATCAGAAATTCAAGGAGCATACTTAAACATAGTAAAAGCAATATACAGCAAACCAGTGGCCAACATCAAACTAAATGGAGAGAAACTGGAAGCAATCCCACTAAAATCAGGGACTAGACAAGGCAGCTCCTCTCTCTCCCTACCTATTCAATATAGTATTTGAAGTTCTAGCTAGAGCAATCAGACAACAAAAGGAGGTCAAAGGGATACACATTGGAAAGGAAGGAATCAAAATATCACTATTTGCAAATGATATGATGGTATACTTAAGTGACCCAAAAAACTCCACCAGAGATTTGCTACAGCTGATAAACAACTTCAGCAAAGTGGCTGGATACAAAATTAACTCAAGCAAATTGGTAGCCTTCCTATACTTGAAGGATAAACAGTCTGAGAAAGAAATGACGGAAATAACACCCTTCACAATTGTCACAAACAATATAAAATATCTTGCTGTGACTCTAACCAAATAAGTGAAAGACCTATATGACAAGAACTTCAAGTCTTTGAAGAAAGAAATCAAAGAAGACCTCAGAAGATGGAAAGATCTCCCATGCTCATGGATCAGCAGGATTAATATAATTAAAATGGCCATCCTGCCAAAAACAATCTACAGATTCAATGCAATCCCCATCAAAATCCCAACTCAATTCTGCATAGACCTAGAAGGAGCAATTCTCAAATTCATATGGAATAACAAAAAACCCAGGATAGCAAAAACTATTCTCAGCAATAAAAGGACTTCTGGGGGAATCAGCCTCCCTGACTTCAAGCTATACCTCAAAGCAGTAGTGATAAAAACTGCATGGTATTGGTACAGTGACAGGCAAGTAGATCAATGGAATAGAATCAAAGACTGAGAAATGAACCCACACACTTATGGTCACTTGATCTTTGACAAAGGAGGTAAAATCACCCAGTGGAAAAAAGACAGCATCTTCAACAAATGGTGCTGGATCAACTGGCGGTCTACATGTAGAAGATTGGGAATTGATCCATTCCTATCTCCCTGGACAAAGCTCAAGTCCAAGTGGATCAAGGACCTTCACACAAAACCAGATACACTGAATCTAATAGAAGAGAAAGTGAGGAAGAGTCTTGAACACATGAGCACAGGGGAAAAGTTCTTGAACAGAACACCAATGGCTTGTGCTCTAAGATCAAGAATCGACAGATGGGACCTCATAAAATTACAAAGATTCTGTAAGGCAAAGGACACTGTAAATAGGACAAAATATCAACCTACAGATTGGGAAAAGATCTTTACCAATCCTACATCTGATAGAGGGCTAATATCCAATGTATACAAAGAACTCAAGAAGCTAGACTCCAGAGATCCAAAGAACCCTATCAAAAAATGGGGAAGAGAGCTAAACAGAGAATTCTCAACTGAGGAAGCTCGATTGGCCGAGAAGCACCTAAAAAAATGTTTAACATCCTTAGTCATCAGGGAAATGCAAATCAAAACAACCCTGAGATTTCACCTCACACCAGTCAGAATGGCTAAGATCAAAAACTCAAGTAGCAGCAGATGTTGGCGAGGATGTGGAGAAAGAGGAACACTCCTCCATTGCTGGTAGGAATGCAAGTTGATAAAACCTCTCTGGAAATTAGTTTGGCTGATCCTCAGAAAAATGAACATAATACTACCTGAGGATCCAGCTATTCCGCTCCTGGGCATATACCCAGAAGATGCTCCAACATGTAATAAAGACACATGTTCCACTATGCTCATAGCAGCCTTATTTATAATAGCCAGAAGCTGGAAACAACCCAGATGTCGCTCCACAGAGGAATGGATACCCAAAAATGTGGTACATTTACACAATGGAATACTACACAGCTATTTAAAACAATGACTTCATGAAATTCACAGACAAATGGATGGATCTTGAAAATATCATCCTGAGTGAGGTAACACAGTCCCAAAAGAGTGAACATGGTATGTATTCACTGTTAAGTGGTTATTAGCCCAAACGTTTGAAATACCCAAAAGTCACTTCGCAGCAACAGTAGGGCTGAGTGTGAGGTCCCAGATGGAGGACTTGGAGAAGGGACTGAAGGAGCTGAGGGAGTTTGCATCCCCAGGGAGGCAGCAACAGTGGCAACTGGCTTGACCCCCTGATACTCCTGGAGACTGATCCACCAACCAAAGAATACACATGGAGGGACCCATGGTGCTAGCCACAAATGCAGCAGAGGAGAGTCTTGTTATCCATCACAGGGAGGAGAGGCCCTTGGGCCTGAGGTATTAGATGCCCCAGTATAGGAGAATGCCTAGGAGGGAAGACGAGAGTAGGTGGGTGGGTGGGTGGGTAGGAGAATACCTCCATAGTTGCAGGGGAGGGTGCAGGGAATGGGGAGGTTCTAAAGGGGAAATCTGGAAAGGTGGAAATATTTTAAATGTAAATAAATTATGAAAAATAAAATAAATAATGAAATAAATATCTGCTCAACCTAAAAAAAAAAGAAAGAAAACAGAAAGATTTTGCTAATGAATTTGTTGATTACCTTAGCTGTGAATCCAACAAAGTTTTCAAATGTTCCTTCTATTTCATGCCCTTTCATTTGAACAATGCGTGATCTAGGGAGCAGGAAGTATCAGAAAATAAGATCTTCCTGGTAATTGCTTTTATGTTTTCTGTGATCAGAAACTAGACTAAACACAGTATATTCATGTGTGGAACACTGCTCTCCACTGTAATCTGAGGATGAATTATGACTAATTACAGGGGTTGTAAGGAGCTGAGGATACTATGACTTGGTCCATAACACAGACCAATAGAACTCAATAAAAAATGTTTGGTATTTTAAACAAATTCAACCAATAAATTATTCATTCATTCATTCATGTATTCATTCTTTCATTCATTTACTTGTTTATGTCAGTTGTTGAGACTAGGTCTCGTGTAGTCTAAAACTTACTATATAGCCAGGGCTAGTTTTGAATACTTGATCTTCTTGCTTCCACATCACAAGTTCTGATATTTTGGGTGTTTTCCAGCATGCCTACCTTCACAAATTAGAATTTTTTATCTAATATATACCAATTACTGAGTAACATGCAGTGCACAACAAACATGAACTTTACTCTCATAAAATACAAGTATATCAAAAGAAACTGCAACAGACAAACACACAGAGCTGTGGAGTCACACATGCTGGTAAGTAGAAGGGGCCTGATGATCTGAAAAATGAAACACAGAACTGCACAAATGACTACTGAAGAATATCTCTGGGAGAGAATTCATTTGAGTCAAAATGAATGTATAAATGAGCAACTTATACAGTAAAAAGGAATACTATAGTTAGCGAAAACAGCATTTGCAGTAGTGGGAAAGCTTACTCAAAGCATCTAGACAAGTAATTGACCTACAAGATGATGAGCCAGAGGTAGAATAGATGGAGCTCAGATTGAGTAGATAAGAACCTATTAGTATTTATAGTAATGCAATTAGCATTAAAGAAACAATTAGGATGCCCAGTAAAAGCCAAAATATAGTTTATAATTATGCATAGAAATGATGTGAATCATTAACTGTATGACCTACAAATTCTGATTGGAAAGTATTGGATGCAGATATTACCTACACATTCTTTACCCACTCCAAAACTTCACAATTGGATTATTATACTAGCCTTACTCAGACATTCTTTTTACTCTAAACTAATGTGAAAATGATATGCATTTGGTATATTTGCTTCTTAAATCCAGAATTTGGGTTCAGTGAGATGTCGTTTTAAACAAAATGGTAGTTATCAGATGGAGATCCTCAATGCCTCTGTGTTAATTGCTTCCAAAAAAGAAACAGACCAGTGAGATTCTCCTACATTGCTGAGTAGCTATATGCCCCTTGTTTTGCTGGTACATTCAGCTTCTCCTTTAGAGCTCTATTTTCTCAGAAAAATATGCAATGCATTTCACCTCTGAAACCACAGGAAAGAGAGCAGAAGCCAGCATCCCAGCATCCTACCAGACCATCAGTCCTCCCTAAAAGCATAACAAAAATCAACACTAAGTTTTTCTTTCCCCACTTGATAATTCTAGAATCTGCCTGAGAGGAAACCTTAACTGTGACACCTTTGGAGATTTTTCAAGGTTTGATGAACAAGTGACAAACCTGGTTCTCTGACTTGCAGTTCAATTCTTCCAAGAGATTATTTTTCATTGTAAATTAAGGGAAGATATTAGAGCATGTAGAAAAGTTTATACTCAAAGCCTCAGAAAAGCTAATCATGTTTCAGAAGAAGCAAATATCTGAATGTTCACAAAAAGTTAAAAATCACACGAGGTCTTCAAGTCAAAATACTACACAACAACCAGATGTTAAGGTTCTAATTTCAACTCTTTCCTCAGCTATAAAGTTCCCAAGAAAGATTTGCTCTTGTGCAATTAAGTGTGGAGAAATGCAACTCTTCTAGGTTAGATTCTCCTAATCTTGCAGCTTTAAATGATTAGGTTTAAGGAATTTTATTCACATCTATTATTTTCTTCATTTTTTTAATTCTAAATATGTATGCAAGTCTGTTGTCTGCACAGATCCATCAAAGCCGATGGTGAAATTGAAGAAAATATAATTGAACAAGGATTTTTGTTTATTTCACTGAAACATATTTTGTTTCCCTACAACAAGCACGAAAAGAATTCTGACAGGGAAGACCAATGATGCTGATCCTTCTGTAAAAGCCAGAGCCCCAGCTCTTTGGAAATTAAAGAGAAAGAAATAACTGTTTTATCTGAAACCCTCTATGTCACTAGAGACAGGTAGCACTGCTTTGTCACTTAAAAAAAAAAAAAATTCAGCCTCCCAAGATTAGAAAGAAAAAAAATGTCCCCTTTAGCTGTCATGGGTCAGTAATCCTGAAGGCCAGAGTCATACAGAGGAGACAGCCTTATTCTGTGGAACATTTTTCCTGGGCCCTTGTCTTCTGAACATGGACTGGGGGAATCCCCACAGAAAGACTTACTTCATTCCCCAAATAAATATTCCTCCTTGAGGTCTTTGACTTCTTGTGGAGCATGCTTCTTTGTCCCAGTTGGATACATCTGGGTATGAATCAGAATGAGGATGCTCAAGGGAAGTCCACCTCAGTTCCCCATTCAGCACCCCTGTTATCTTAATCTACCCATTAGCAGTGCCTTTCTCTTCTACTTTTTATTCTCACAACTTCTGAGATCAGCTTCTAAACAAATCTATGACATTTGTGATTTTAACATGGATCTCTTGAGAAGAATCCAGAATCAGAATATGGTTCCAGACAATGCTTTGAATTGTCCCTGGTACATAGGACGTGGTGGTAAGAATCGTGATGGGTCGTGGACATAAGTAAAAGAATGAAATAAATGGGTGAGCAGTCTCACAGAATGCATGAAAACATTTACAGTTTTAGGAACATTAGGTCAGAAACTACAGAAAATCAAACTTCCTCTGCTCTGGAAAACACCATCATTGAAATGCATATGGTCTAAATAAAAGGTTTGTGTGAGGTGAGGTTTCATTTTATTCTAGCTATTTAAACATCTAATCAGTGTCTTATGCACAAGGTTCCAACAAAGCTGTTAAATTAGTCAGCAAGACTGACCTCAAGAAAAGGGAAGCTGGCATATTATACACACATGGACAAATATGTATGTATGTATGTATGTGTATATATATATATATATATATATATATATATATATATATATATATGCATTATACATTGTGCCTGTATGCTTAAGTGTACAAACACACATAGATATTGTGGCATCTAATGTAAGCTCAGTCTTTACATTTGCATAATATATTACATTTAAGTACATTGAAATTATTACATTTAATAATTTTAAATTTTAAAATTATTTAAATTAAGATTAAATTTTTAATAATCTTTAAAATTATATTCAAATAATAAGTAATCTCAATGTAAATAAATTATATTTAAATAGTGTAATACATTTTAGGTCTAATAGTCTCCCTTCCACTTTTTAGGCCAATTGAATATAGAATTCATAGCCATTTAGTTTCCATATTTGAGTTCCCAGTGGGGGTCAAACACTTTACTTAATGTGTCTCTTTATCTGTAAGCCTTTAGAATATGGTCTTCAGATTTGATGTCTGGTACACTGTGACAAAGTACTTCCCTGAACAACTTTTTAGTAATAATCCCAGGGCTTTGTTCTAGTACAGTCTAGTGTCATGTTTTTCTTTCAACATTCTAGCTACAGAGTTCCTTATTAAGAGGAGTGAGGCACCGACCCACTGTTCCCCTCTTGTAAAAGTGCCAAACCAGTCTTTTCTTAATACTTCACCCAATTCTACCTAAGTTCTGCAATCACTTCTGAAGATAATCTTAATAATCTCCAACTATACTTTAACCTGAAACCTCACATCTGCTCCAAAGTCTTGAAATTGACTTTAACACCATTTGCATTGTCTTTTAAATCTATGAAGTAAAAAGAATAGCAAAGCAGCATCGTATTGTTTCAGTTCTGTCAAATTAATTTTCAAGAGTTTATGAGACTAAACACAGAATGTTCTGGATTTTTAGGACCAGACAAGGAAAGCAGAACAATGGCACGGTGTCTGCCATAAAACACCAGCCTAAGCATAAGAGCAATTCACAAGCCTCTTACAGTGTCTATGACATCTCCACACATGGGTAGTTTGCTAGGATAACAATACAGGAAAGAATTTTCTCCTATTGGGCAGGCATTAAGTCCAATTGGATAGCTGCCGGTTACCCACAATAAATGCCATTGTTATACTATTAAGATATTTTACCATGAAGGCCATTGTTATTGTTTATCAACAATACAAATCAATAGGACTATTGATTTTCTTCCTTACCAGTTTGCACAGCATCTTCTGATTCTATGAACCAGTTCTCAGGGATGAAGCATCCAGATTAGTCCCAACTTCATACCCATGTGTCTGAAGTGTGTGGAGTCTTCAACAAAAGGATTTAACTTTCAAGTTGTAGGAGGCAGACAGGGCAATAGCAATATTATATTATTTGGGGGATTTTCTTGAGCCCTGTGGTGGTTTGAATATAAAAGGCCCCCATATACCCATAGGGAGTAGCACTATTAGGAGTTGTAGCCTTGTTGAAGATGTGGCCTTCTTGGAGAAAGTATGTTTTAGTCACTTCCTACTGCCTGCCAATCTGGATCTGGAACTCTCAGCTCCTTCTCCAGTACCATGTCTGCCTGCATATCACCATACTTCCCATCATGACAATAATGAATGAAACCTCTGAACTATATAATTCAGCCCCCAATTAAGTACTTTCTTTTATAAGAGTAGTCATGATCATGGTATATTCCATAGCAATAAAATCTAAACTAAGACAGGCCTAATGATGAGCTAAAAGGGAATAAGTTGCCCATGCCTAAGTTTTTGTCAGTTTGTCTATGGCTTGTGTACTTGTGTAAAGAGCTTTATAGCTCTGTGTGTGTGTGTGTGTGTGTGTGTGTGTGTGTGTGTGTGTGTGTAAACATACATATGTAATATGTATATTTTAGTAAGTTTGTAATTTTTCTTTATGGCTTTTTCACAGATACTTGATGGTATAATTTCTCCTTCTCCCTCTCCTTCACTCTTTCCCTCCCTTTCCATCCCTCCCTCTACCCCTCTCTCCCTCTTTCCCTTCATCAGTTATGACCCTTTTTAACATCCTCCAATATCTCTAGGTATAAAGACAGATGCTGCCATCCAATTCTTATGTCAAATAACTATAGAAAGATATGCATATCAACATATTAGCAATCTTTTGTTTGACATTGTTTAACAACAAATGATATCAAATCAGAACCTATAAAAGAACAAATTGTTTTGCTACCTGGCCCTCAATAGATTGTTTAGCATGCAAAAGTGCACCTCCAGCAAAACAAAACCAAAGACAAATTTGCACCTTAACCAAGTTCTTTACATAAGCAGAGCTAGAAGAAAGGAACAGGTATGTCAAAGCCCTTCTTGGAGGATGAGTTCATCCTATTATAATACACATTAGAAATAACTTTATTTATGAAAGGTTTTCAAAGCATGAATAAAGGGCTGGGATAGTTGTCTGCAGTCACAATTAACAGAATCACATAAAGCCCATTTCATTAGCCTCTTTTCTCAAGCCAGCCATCAGTGTAATTATCCACACTGGAGGAAATCTCAGAGCTTGAGCAGAGGTTCACACATCCAAGGCAAGTGAGGTTCTAGCTGAGGAATTTAACTGTTTGGTTTGTAATAATTCCTCATCAAATAATCATGGAGACTGCAAATAAATGTAACCAGTTCCTGTGCACTGATACAGAATCATTCATTTGCTTCACTGGCACAGGAAAGGACACCATGAGGCTAGTAACTTCAGCTTCTTCCTCTCCAAGGAGAAAAAATAAAATACATTTCCGCCATGAACTGATATTAAAATTACTACTAAGAGAATACTGTGTCATATTGTTAAATAGAAAACAAAGATCCTATCTGTGACAACAAAAGACATACTACTTGACTGCCACTTCTCATATTTTCTTTACAATAGCCCTTATCTTGATTTTGAATTTAGATCAACATCAAAACACTAAGGCAATGAAATATTTAGGTAAACAGAACAGCTAGTAAGGAAACTTCTCAGCCTTCACTTGAGCTCTAAGTGAAAAGGACACTGAAGAACTGGGCACATCATTCTGTATGAAAGATATCAGTGGTCTAAGAGGAGACATTCAATAATGTATCTAACAAGGAAGTCTGTCTCATTGTGAGCATGTGTGATGGTTTATATATGCTTGGGCCAGGGATTGGCACTATTAGGAGGTATGGCCTTGTTGGAGTAGGTGTGTCACTGTGGGCATGTGTTTAAGACCCTCACCCTAGCTGCCTGGAAGTCAGTCTTCCACTAGCAGCCTTCAGATGAAGATGTAGAACTCGTAGCTATGTGCACACCATGCCTGCCTGGATGCTGCCATGCTTCCTGCCTTGATGATAATGGACTGAACCTCTGAAGCTGTAAGGAAGCCCCAATTAAATGTTGTCCTTGTAAGAGTTGCCTTGGTCATGTTATCTGTTCACAGCAGTAAAACCCTAACTAATACAGCATGGACGTGTGCTAAACAATAAAAATCTTTGCACTTCATACTTTTCTAATGAAGAGGTACACCAAAAGAGTAAACACAGCAAGTAACAGGAGTATAAGTAAATTTTCAAAAGCATTCTCAATTTTTCCATTAACTGTGACACTCATTAGTACTTCTTATCAGACTCTATGGCTAATCATGTTGAAGTCCCTATTTCATTCACAAAACAATGAACATAAGCATAAATTGCACATAAGCATGCATTATATGCTCCAACACATAGTGTTTATAAAAAGCGTATACCAATATCTATTCTCTCCCTCTCTCTCTCTCTCTCTCTCTCTCTTTCTCTCTCTCTCTCTCTCTCTCTCTCTCTCTCCCTCTCTCTCTCTCTCTCTCTCTCTCTCATTAGAGTCCTTTTCAAAAAAAATTTAGTAATGCTGGAATTAATAGCCAAGATTCCTACACTTGAACATATGTGTGGCCATATGTGTGTGTGAAACTCTTCTGCTCTTTTAAAGACCCCCTTTAACATTTTAGTGGCTCAGAGTCTGTAAAAACTGAAACTGCCCTTTCTAAAGTAGTAAAGGAAACCAATATCTTCTTAAATTCCATGGTTAGATTTGATGGGCAGTTCCACAGGCATTTTAGATAAGCAATAGAGGAGTCTAATGGGAAGAAATAGTTCTCATTGTTCCTATTATATGTAAAGTGGGATGAAATATACTTGTAGTTGATTTCAGCAGAGCTCAATTGGCATTTATGTAAGAGATGCTGGCATGAGGCTTTGTCTGCTGACTGCAAACTAAGTGAGGTCTCAGTCAAACTGTTTAAAGTCATTGAAGCCTTTGAAAATCTAATCCCAGAGTAAATACATTGTGTTTATTGTGGAGAAGGAAGATCCCACTCCACTAAATCTTTATTCCAGCTATATCACAAGCACTCATGAGGTTCACAGCATGAGAACTAGCCAAGAAAAGAGTTGCTGAAGTTTTACCCCTTCCTGGATTAGCATAAACTTGCCCTTTTGTGTGAAGTAAGCATAAATATATGTTGACATATGTTGAAAAGAGTGTGGAATATAATTTCACATCATTTCACAAAATGAGCCAGTGGCTAGTTTAAAAGTCCAGGCTGCTACTTTCCAATTGGTATCTTTAATGTGTGAAGTGCTTACAAGTTAATTAGTCAGAAGGCATTTTTCTTTACATTTAAACAAAAGTTAGCCATATTTCACTAATTAAGGTTAGAACTATCATATTAATGGGAAAATAATTAAGTTCAACAACAACAACAACCCAGGAATCCATTTTAGTGAGTCCATGAAAACAGTGGGAGATGCCAAGGTATGGGTTCTGGAGTCGTGGGGCGCTGGGAAGGAAAGCATGACTCATTCTCGCTTCGGAAAGTCACTGTGCACTGAAGGTTTTAACCTTTACTTTTTAATACAGCACTCCTGGGTATTATTCATGTCTGAGTCACAGATATAAACCAGTACATAAATTCTCATCAGAGACTTTGCATCAAGTATAATAAGAAAAGACTTGGTAGCAATTTCTTCTTCTTGTGTTTGTCCTGGCGGTTTGTGTTTTCTAGAGACTTGAACATTTCCTTTTCTTTTCCTTTTTCCCCTCATGAGAGAACTGTTGTGGAGCAGACTGTGTGACGTGGGATGCACTGAGAAGGAGTCCATGGATGAGGAAAAGCAGGCAGCAGGAAGATCTTTAATGAAATCTAATGAGACAGGCGCTCACTGCAGCAGATCCCACAGTGTCTTCTGTAGGGATGTGCCAGCATGGCAGACTGTGGAAGATGTAGAAGATAGCCATGATACCTAGACAGGCTCAATCTTGAACTGTGGACCAACCTAAAACCAGTTCAATAGGCTTTGAGGTTCGGTGCAGATTTATGGGCTCTAGAACCAAGGTTTTCTCTCAGTTTCCTCTTAGGGAGCCATGCGATTATGAGCTAACTGAGTAATAAGCATATTGTTCTTCCAGACATTATTATATTTTTCACAAGACACTGTTTTCACTGAATTCCCCACAGACTCACAGAAAAAGGATCTTTGTTTTTAGTTTAATAATGTGTTGAAGACTTAAATTTGAAATAATACTTAATCGCTTACATCATCTGATCTTTTACAATTTTGTTCATATATTTTCAAATGAATTAAATTTGGTAATGCAGTTAGCATCAAATCTTAATGATAATTTGTTGGTTAAGGGTGATTTCAGTCTATAAAACTAACCACATATTACTGAAATTATTCAGGTTACTATTTCATTATACAACCCAATGGAAGTTCATGTATCAAACTGGAAAACTAATGATTTTCACTATTTTCAAAATACCATTCTTTACACTGCCATGGTACTCAACAAAATAATACAACATTACATTCACAGTTACCAGGGAAATAATTCAAAAGGAAATAGCAGGTTTGCAGTGAGTAAACAGAATCCAGGCATTTTGTGAAAGCCTTTCTGAGTTCCAAAGTTCATAACTAGGAATTCAAATGCATTGTTTTGTGTTATTGGAGTCCCACATCATATGTATCCACTGCTGTGTGAAATGTAATACTGTTATTCACTTCCCTTCACTGATAGACTCTGATTACTCTGGTTTTGATAACTCATTTATGCATTCCTACATACAACAGTGACTGAAATCCTTGGGTCCCTAAGCCTCTCCTGATGACCAAATGGAAGATCCATGAGCTAATTTAATCACAATTCTTTCATTGTAACAGGAAATGCTATGAACAAAGTGGCCATGTTAGAGTTACAGATGCTATTTAATCAGTGGGTGTAGTCTTTTCTTACAAGGTTTTCAGATATAGAAAAAATAAGATTACTTTGGGAAATTCTACTATGAATAGTCACATATTTTGTTCTATTCAATTTATTTCAATTTTTATTAATTTAGAGAGATGAAATTTAGGGAAATCATATGAAGTCCTTTATGAGAGGCATCATATGTGTCTGAATAAGCCAATACTATAGTTACAGAAAAACAAGCTAATAAAATAGATACAAAGTATATTACCCTATAAAAGCAAGGGAAGACATGAATGGAATATTTTGTAACAAGATACAAAGAATAATCAACAGCAGACTCAGAGATATACAATTAGTATACAACTGAAATTATTGGCTAATCAGGATACAGGATAAAATAGTGGGCACTAGTTATACATACAACACAGAGGGGAGATTGCATTGTATAGAGTGAAGTCACAAGAAAGACATCATGGAAAATGAGATGCTTATTGAAGCATCTCACAATGAAGGCTGCCTGAATGCATGATTAGTGGACTCCTGGGTAGAAATAAAAGACAGTGAGAGCACAGGTTCCTCAGCAGAAATGACTGTGTCAGTACCAAGTCTGTGGGAGGAGGTGTCCCAGCTATATCCTGACATTAAGTTTGATAAAATTGTCACAGAACCTTACTCTTAGGCAAAGCAAGAATCAGATAAGATTCTTATATTAATTCTTACATGTTTTTGAAATCATGATTTTCATGATCATGCAAGCCTGACAATCAGTCTCTGAAAGGAAAGGTGTTTTACACCTTCCTGAGTATTCATTTGTCAGGGCCATAGTTAGACCTGTTGAAAGAATGCACTGGTTAATTAATGTCAGTGTGAGCAGGGAAGCAAAGAAATTACTTCAGAGGAGAATAGAAGCTTAGAGAACTGCTGCTGGCCTATCTCCCAGATATCAAGACAGTTATTTTCTCAGGAAAACCTGAAACTCTTTGATTGTTAAATACCTACATCCCTATATTAGTCAAGGTCCTGTAGAAGAAGAGAACTGAGAGGATGAATACATTAAAATACGATACCTTAGACTGGATGACATGATATAGTCTAGGTAGTCCAACAATGGTTATCTTCATATCAGAGACGCTGAGGACCAGATAGCTTCTCAGTCTGTGAGGCTAGATGCCTCAACACCTGAGTCTAGTATTGAAGCCCTAGCTAGAGATGTCCTGAAAATCCACTGACATTCAATCCAGATTGCAAGGCTGAAGAGGCTGAGTTCTGATGCCAGTGAAGGAAGACAACGCTGAAAATGAGATAGCCATCAAGATGTGAAAGCAAGGAGTTAAAAGCAAAATATTTTCTCTCAGACTTCAGCCTAAGGTACCATTCATATTTAAGGTATGGCTTCTCACTTCAATTAGCTTAACCAGGAAAATCTCTTATATACATACTCAGGGGACAATCTATTCTCAATAAGAATCCCAGGAAGCTTTTCTCCTGGATGATTCTGGATTCTATCAAGTTTAAAATAAATATTAGCCAGCACAGAGTCTAATCTTAGTTTCTAAGTGCCTAGACTATACCATCTTACAGAAGCAATGGAATGATTACACTTGCAAAACCAAATTCAATGAGTAATGATGCCTGCAAAGCCCCTACCTGATCGTGTTTGACTAACGTCATATAACAAGCACAAGAAAGCACAAGCTAGTGAGCAGCTTCTGTAAACAGACATCAAGGGGAAATAATAATGCTTGTCCTTAAACTATATTTTCCCATGTGATAATATCTTGAGCTACATGGTACAGTTCTGGCTGAGTCTACATAGGTAATTTTTATAAATAATTAAACAAACCTGATATTAATCTTCACCAGTAATCACAGATCTCCTACACTTTTCCAGGAAGGTACAGCTTTCCCAGGCTGCCAACTCTGATCTAAGCCATTTTAACTGGACATAGACATTTTAGTAATATTTTTGTTGTGTTTTTTTTCAGTTTCTTTAAGCTATTGGGTCTGCTTCCAAAGCATATTCTGGCTTTTCTGGAGTAAGACAAATCTTTATCATAATGAGCTACTTCCTAATCAAATAAAAATGCATGATCTCTGCTCATTATAAGTCTTAAACTCTATATTTAAAATGAGAAAGTAGATAATTGCATTGTTGAAAGCTTCCTTCCCTAACCTGCATTTTGACATTTTGTGAATTTTTAATTTTAAGTTTTAATTTTAAATGATCTACAGAGTAAAAGTTTTTATGACCTTTCTATGCACCCTTTGTTTTAGCTGTTTTCCCCCTCTCTTTCTCTCCCTATCTTTCTTCTCCACCTTGACCCACTATATTTCTCTTTCTTCTTTAATATTTCATGTGTTCCATCATCCTACCTAACGCTTTTAAAATGTAGGGACATACAAACATCTCATGGGCTTTTCTAATTTCATAGCTCCTCTATTCACATTTATTCTATCCCAAGTACAATAATTATATAATAAGTATTCAAAAATTAGAAGTGAGGATTCACGTGTGAGGAAAACAGTTGTCATCTTTCTGAACTTTTGTCAGTTTAAGTAATACAGTGTGTCCTGGTTCCACCCATTTTCCTGAAATTTCAGAATTTAACTTTTCTTTATTGTTAAATAAAATTCCATTGTACATATATATAATTTTATTACCTATTTATCAGCTGTTGAGCATCTAGGCCAATTCCCTTTCCATGCTTTTGTGAAAAGAACAGTGGTAGACATAGATGAGCCTCTGTCTCTGTTGTAGGATATAGAGTCCTTAGGATTTGACCCAGAATGGTAGAGTTGGGTCTTATGACAGTTCTTATTTTAGACTTTTGAGTTGTATTCACATTGATTTCCATGGTGGCTATACCAGTTTATAATCCAAGCAACAGTGAATAAGGAATCTTCTCTCTCTACACCCTTGCTGACAATTGTCATTGTTTTCTTGGTTTTCTTTCTAGCTGCAGTGACATGGAATTTCAAAGTAGATTTAATTTGTATTTTTCTTATGGTTAGAGACACTGAACAGTAAATAGAAATATTTTTTAGCCTATTTATTTCTTCCTTTGAGAACTTATTGTTTACTGCATTGGCTTATTTATTGATTGGCAGTTTGGGCTTAGATGTTTGATTTTTATAGATTTTTAAATACTTCAGATATTAGTATATTGTCTAATGTGCAAAGATTTTATCCTATTCTATAAGTCAGTTCATACAGTCAGTAGTTTCTTTTGGATATATAACAGCTTTCTAATTTTGCTTTATATCATTTTTTACTTATATGGGATACTTTATTTTGCTATGGTCCCTATAGCCTCATGTGGTTGAATGCTTGGGCCATAGGGAGTGGCACTATTAGGAGATGTGGCCTCATTGGAGTAGATGTGGCCTTGTTGGAGTGTATCACTATTGATGTAGGCTTTGAGGTCTCACATGCACAAACTAGACTGAGTATGGTATTTTCATTATCCTGCCTGCAGATCAAGATGTAGAACTCTCAGCTCCTTCTCCAGCACCATTTCTGCCTGCACACTGCTATGCTTCTCACCATGATGATAATGGACTAAACCTCTGAAACCCTAAACCAGCCCTGATAAGAATTTCCTTCCTTTGTAAGAATTCCTGTGGTCATGAAGTCTCTTCCCAGCAATAAAACCCTAACTAAGACAGTTCATAACAATTTCATTGAGAAGTTTGAACTAGTTTAGAGAGATTAGTCTGTATTTTTTGTTGTGTCTTTATCTGGCATTATTATAACATCATACTGACTTCATTGAATGAGCTTAGCAGTTAGTATTTCCTTTCTATTTTGTAGAACAGTATAGTGTTTGTATTAGATCATCCTTACAAGTTCTGCTGGCCAACTTGACACAAACTAGAGTCACTGGAAAAGAGGGAGACTCAATGGAGAAAATGCCTCATTAAGATTGGACTATAGGCAGACCTGTAGGGCATTTTCTTAATTAGTGATTGTTGGGAGGGGAGCAAACCCATTGTGGATGGAGCCACCTCTGGAGAGTTAGTCCTTGGTTCTATAACAAAGCAGGCCTAATATGCCAATGAGAGATAGCAAGTAAGCAGCACTCATCTATGGCCTCTGCATCCAGGTTTCTACCCTGTTTGAGTTCCTGTCCTGACTTCCTTTGAAGATGAACAATGATATGGAAGTATATGCCAAATAATGCCTTTCTTCCTCAACTTTGGTCATGGAGTTTAACTGCAGAATAGAGACCTCTAACTAAGACTAGTCTAACAGAATTCATCAAGCAATGTGTCTGGCCTTCCATTTTTTTTGTGAAATATTTTTAATTATTTATTTAATCTCCCATCTGTTTGTTTATAATGTGTCTGTTTAGGTTGTTTATATGTCTGGCTTTAGTTTTGGTAGGTCACATGCATTTAGAAGTTTATTCATTTTATCTAGATTACCCAATTTGTTGGAATATAACTTTTCAAGTAGGGATCTTCTGGATTCTATTGGCATCTGTTGTAATAACTCCTTTGTCTGGTAGAGTTTTATTAAGTTTTATGTTCATTCTATTTCCTTTGATGAATTTAACTAGAAGTGAGTTGACCTTGTTAATTTTTCAAAGACCTGACTTCTCTTAGAGTTTCGTTACTGTGAAAAGACCCTTTAACCAAGGCAACACTTATAAAGGCAATCATTTAATTGGGGCTGGCTTACAGTTTCAGGGGTTCAGTCCAATATCATTATGGCATGAATCATGGCAGCATGCAGGCAGCCATAATGATGGAGAAGGAGATGAGAAATCTACATCTTGATCTGAAGGCAACCTGGAAGAATGTCTCTCTCTCACTGGATAAAACTTGAGCAAAGGACCTCAAAGCCCACTCCCACAGTTACCCACTTCTTCCAACAAAGCCATACCTATTCCAACAAGGACACACCTCTTTGTCACATAGTGTCACTTACCATCAGCCAAGCATGTTCAAACTACTGCATGACTTTTTATCTGGTTAATTCTACTTTGTTCTACTAGTCTTAACTTCTTTTGTTTCAACCTTTATGATTTCTTGCCTTCTTTGCATTAGGATTTGGTTTGAAGTTCACCTTGCTGCCTTGTTACCTCATGTTTTTCTCCAGTTATTTAAAAAATTTATTACATTTACTTTTTAATTTATGTTTATTTGTGTATACATGTGTGTCATAGTATACCTGCTAAAGTCAGAGGATTTTTTTTTTTTTTTGGAGTTGGTTTTCTCCAGCTACTCTGTGGGTTCTGGGAATGAAACAATGTAGATATTAAAAAGAAGTTTAAGGTTGCAAAGAGACTACCAAGCCAATTGTAGTGTCTGAACAAACATTATACTTGATAAAGAAGTTGTACATGCTAACACTGGAAGTAAAGTACATTTGGCTTTTATTCTAATTTAGGTGGTAGCTGTGCCTTTTCCTCATTGTCTGCGGTCCAACCTCATAATCTTATTAAATTGGCTAGTCTGAAAAGAATTGGTGTACAAGAAATTAAGAAGGAATGGTAAAGGGCCACTGTTCAAGGTCATCAAACTCCTAGAATAAAGCAGAGGGCCTTTGTGTAAACAAAGGTGCTACTGGATGGGGAGTATTTGCATAAAGTCATACAAGATGGTGAAGATAAAAAGATTTTAATTCCTTCTCCTAGTTACAAGTTTTATAGTATTTGATAAAAAAAGATTGTTTGATATTTCTTAAATAGGTATTGTTATAGGAAGCCCATTCAGACATACTCTGTAACCAATTGAAAGTCTTCATTCCAGCAAGCCCAGACTATACTCAGGTATTTGGGACCCAAGTGTAGTTCCATTCTTTTAGAGCAAGGGATTTTAAAAGAAAAAAACACACATCCTGTTATCTTGCTAAGTATCTAAAAGGGAAGTTTTATACAAGCAGGCAGTTTAGTAGAAGCCAAATTAAATTAGCTGGGGCATCTTGGCCTCAGGTTCCTAGAATAACATTGAATAGTTTTCCATGGGATTTTCCAACAAGGGGTCAAATTCTAGTCAAACTTAAAATGGCCTTGCCAAGAATATAAGGTAGAGGAACCTCTGCATTGTTTTACTTGTCACAGTATGGGAAAAAAAAAGAACTCATCAGGCCATTAGAGATGGCAAATTCTACCTTCTATTTATGCTGATATTCATGACTTAGAAAATTTAGCAGAAACATCTGACTTGTAATGGTATCACCTAAGGATATTTTCTTTTGAACATTTCAATGTTTTGTGATGGCTAGTTTTTATGCATGTTGTATTCAAATGATGACCAAAATAAGATATAAGATTAGACAGATGGATAACAAGACAGACACACTGATCAATAGGCAGTAGGTATGGATTTAAATATAACTTTATTAACCTATATATTTTTTTATTTCATACAGAGACTTTTGATAGTTTGGGCCTGGACAATCTAACCCCTTTTAATCTTGCTGGTCAATACAAAGCAATTGAATTGAAGTTGAATACAATTAAGTTATTTTAGAATACAAAACACATTGAGAAATTTTGTGTTAATAAATGAGCATTAAACCATGGATTTCATCAGACTATGTCAAAAGCATCTGTTTTGTAGAGCTTCTGATGACCTTGGGGAACCAAATTGCAGAAACATTATCCAGACTGTTCTTAGTCAGATGTTTCCTTAGTCTAAAACAGGAAAGTACGTAGAGATCAGACCTCAGCTTCCTACTGCCATTTATTTAACAAAGTTTTACAAAAGCAGAAATTTCAACTCTCTTTGATTTACTGCTCGGGGGAGTTCAAGACAACTCCCTTGTGTGAATAATTTATTTTCTTGCTCTGAACATTTGAAATCATCCCAACAGGAGAGGATGTGTGTCCATGACCTTGGCCAATGCCTCTGGTTATGTTTTTATTTGCTAAGTAGGTCACTGTGCCTGTCTTTTCTGGCCCACAGCCACAGTGACATGTGGGAATCCCTTTCCTTGGGCTGCCCTCTCTTTCCTCTCACTCCCACTCCACCCTCCAAGACCTGTAGAAAAAAACTTAAGTAACTTAAATTGTCCTTCTGTCCTCCTGAACAACTAGTTCCATTGTTTCAACTAAATGAAGTGAGAGAGAGAGAGAGAGAGAGAGAGAGAGAGAGAGAGAGAGGAGATAGGAGAGACAGGAGGACATGACTACTCCTAAAGTATAGAGGTTTGTTGGGTTTTTTGTTTGTTTGTTCTGTTTTGTTTTAATTGTAGATATAAGGGAGAAAGCAGGCAGAGGGAAGAGTCCAGGCTGACCATGGCCAGCAGATTAAACCCCAAATGGCTGTTATATAAGGATCATCAATCTGAAAAGGAAGGAAAGGAGAAGCCTAAACCTCTGGAGGAAGAGGTCTAAGGTAAGGGGCAGGGTAAGATGAGCAGAACCCACAGGTACTGAGTGAGACTTGTCCTGGATTTAAGCCCTAATAATGATATACCCTGTGCCTCTAGTCAGTACACTAGGCAATCCCTTCCCTTTGGCTCTCAAACTTATTGAAACAATAGACCTAAAGAAGAATCTCAACTGAGACAAGAAAAAATGCTGGTATCTTATGTATACCTAGAAGAACTTGCCCCTAAAATATTTGCCACTTGTTAGATGACCTTGCAAAAGGGACTGGATTTAAGACAATGGGATGGATGGGACCAGACCTTCCCTTAAACTGGATAATAGATTGCTACAGGATGAGAGGGTTTCCCCACTGTTCATTAATCCTCCCCTTAGCTGAAGTGTTTGTAGTCTGTTTCACTGAAACTCATGCCCATACTTCTACACCCCACTTCCCTTATGGAAGAAAAAACAGATAGAGGGGACCAGAGTATGGAAAAGCAGTTCTTATGCAAGCTGTATTGGGACTCTGGTCTTGGCATTTCCCGTAGAGCATGCATTTGTTGTGGGAACTCTCTGAGTCTAGTCTACAATGTTTATGCTTCCATTTCACTGCATGTGCCTTGAGTGGCTCTTGGAACTTCACTCACAATGGAAACTGGGTGGGATCTCTGGAGTGCTGCTCTCTGAGCAGCTGCTCACCTTTGTGTTTGATCACACTCTCTCTGAAACTTGCTATGTCAGAGTTCTTCCCAATTGCACTCTGACCCAAAGTACTTGGACCTTGGCTGTGATTCTCAGGATTTATTTGATGTTCCAGATTGCAGGCCATGGAAGTTTATCCAGAAACCTCAATCTTCTACTATGACTGAGAAAATGCATCAATTTTCAATTTGTACAGGTTTATTTTGTAATGCAAGGGAACTTTTAAGGAAATGTACATAGTTTTTTATACATACACACACGTACCGAGCAAGTAATTGGAATAATTGAAAACAATGTTTAAGGAATGGCAACAATAAGATGCCACCTAGACTCTGTGGCTGTCCACTGGCCAGTAGGTCAAGGAACATAGAATCATGGCATTGTTATTTCTTTTTCATAAGATAAGCAATGCTCTGCCATTGGCTTTGGTGAAAATAATGTTACATTCAGATTTGGATTTTCTGTAACATAATGTTATGTTACAGAAAAACGGTCTAGTAAATTTTGTATCTACACTTGGGGCAATAAGGAATAGTGTTTGTCTCTGATTTCTGTGACATCAAGTTCTATATGAACAAAAGTGAAAATTCTTTTTTAAAATAATAGCCAGTCAGGTATTTCTACCTACAGCAGAATGGAGGTATTCTGCCACTGCACATAAATGATGAATTCTGTCTAGTATCTGATAATATATTTGATATTTTGCTACGGTGGCTGATGATTCAAGGTGCAGAGTGGTCAAACCACTGACCTTTCTCTGTAGATAAGAATACAGCAGTTTGAATGTTGCAAATACTGGGTTTAAATAACACATTATCCAAAATAACTTTGACAAGCAGTAAGTCAAAGGCTACAGATTTGAAGATAATTCCCATTGTCTCTTTCTGATGAAGAACAATACAGCTTCAATCAACCATTTATTAACCATCAGAAGCTGTCCATCAGTGTTCATTTAGAAGGATTTCCACAAAGATTTGTGCTGTCCAGACACATTTCCTCTTTCAGCGTAAACACAATCTACTTCCTTTCCTTATGGAAACATTGTTGTTAGATTATTCTTATTGTCCCTTGCAACAATTTTGACCTCTTATGCCAATATTTATGATTATTATATCAGTGTATATTTAGAAATTTAGAATCTACACTGTGGCATGAACAACAAAATGATAAGGGATTTGTGGAAAGAGTGTTAGTACAGACAAATTAATACACGATGAGAATCACTAGTAAGGCCATTTTGGAGGAAGAATTTCATTTGGAAATCTATTTGAACAGATACCAGTTTGCTACTACTATATGAATTTGTGGTTCTTGTAAGAACTGCAGGCTTGCAGGTTTAATTCCAAAGGTGACTGCCAACAGTCTCAGGGCAGCCATTGTTCACCACCTTCAGTGGGAATAATTTATACTTCAATTTTACATGCAGGCACACTAAATTAGTATTACTCATCAGAATCCTCTTATTAATAAAACAAGCCAAATTAGACACTGGAGAATCATTTTTGGAAATTCGATGACAATTTTACATTTTTAATAAATGTTCAGAAATAGTATTGCAGAGCATGTGGTAGAGAGAACTGTGGTCAAATTTGACATTTATTAATAATTGAAGTGCAGAACCTGACAGAGGTGAAAATTGATATTTATTTCTTTCCTCTAATATTTGGAGGAGTTCTAAAAGGTAAATAAAATGAGATAACAAGACATATCTGATTTTGCTTATTTCTTTGATCACCCTTCCCCATATGAGAGCACAAATCCCTCGTTTGTCTATGTATCTTGAATAATTCAATGTCCGTAGACTTTCTAGTCCAATGCATGATAAAACAAACTCAGGCTGAGTTTCAATCACTTTAGACTGCAAGCTGAATTTTTCATGAAGGATTATTTAAAACAAAATGCATCTTGGTCCCTACAGCCTTTGAAACCAAATAATCCCAAGAGTTCAGTGAGGAAGTGTCAACACTGTGAATTCCTCAGTTCAGAAAACTAAAGGATTCCTGTTTGATGTACATTAGCCATATCAATATTAACAACATTCTGCTGGAGCTCAGCACTGACTGCAGAGATGTGTTAGCTTTGGTCTTGTATTTCAAGTAGTTGTGGAAGCACAGAGAGACTTGTTCTTGGATTGAACTCAACCTGCCTCTGGGAATGCTTTCTGCTCCATCCATTTTGAAAGCTTTATTCAATTAGATTTCACTGCCCCTCTCCTTCTTAGCACTTGTTCCCATGAGAAAATGAAAAATGCTCAGATTCTGACACTGACACAGCAGAGGCTTTGCTGAGACATTTCACTGTCCTATCTTCCAAATGACATTGCTGCCTCTCTGACATAAAAGTCACCCTTAGACTGGAAAGTCACCAACATTGATTGACAAACTATAAGACATTTTAATTCTTAATCTAAATTTTGAGTCTTATTTTCAAGTTGGAATTTGACTTATTTAGTAATTAGTAAATAATGATTAATGAAGCACAATGGTCTTCAATGAGCTGTATACATGATATAAGAATAGTGCAATGATTAGTCTTTCTTCTGTGTTATAGAAAATGATTGTTAGTCTGTATATAATAAATATTGCTGGAAATTAATATTCCTTGATCAAGTTGTTCCCAAAAAGAAGCCACACAGAAACCTTTTAGTATTTTAAAGCTTAGGGCCTTAGCTGGACAGACTCATAATTAGCTCATGTAATTTTACCCGACCATCTAGCCCCATCCAGCCAGATGGCTAGTTATACCTTCCAGGGCCATAGTCATGTTCATCTCTCCTCATCTCTCCTAGCAAAAAGGCCTTCCTCTTTCTTCTTGCCAGAGTTTCTTCTTCCCTCCCAGGAAGTTCTGCCTATCTCTCTTTACTCCTCAATCATAGGCATCAGCCTTTTATTGACCATTAACTTGGAGAGCAAGGTTTGTACAACAAAAGCAAAAATTTACCTGTGTAAGACCATGAAAGGCAGCCCGGTTTCTGGTTGAGCTAAGGTTTAAAACCCCAGGACCTAGAAGGGGAGCCCCAATAGGGAATAACCCTACAAGGGACTGTAGGCATTTTGCGGTGCTCCTCGCCCCAGGCTCCTGACACAAGGCTGCAGCTCTCCATAGGTATGTGACCATCGGTCTCCTAAGGGTAATGCCTAAGCCCACCACAGGTAGAGATATGGTCATGTAGCCTCAAGACATTCCCATTTTAATGAGGTACCTAGAGGCTTAGCCAATAAACTCCCCTTCCCCTTCCCCTTCCCAGCCACTCCTCCCTGCAAAAGATATTTAAATCTCAGGAACCCCTGAGATTGTAGGGTTCCACTCAGTGCCACTCTTCGCCATGAAAATAAACACCCTAAAACCATGGACTGTCTCTCTTCATTGGGATCCACTGTGGAGAATGATGGAACAGGCCTTCGTCTAAACAGCTGCATCCAATCTCCCTCAGAAGGCCTCACCGTGCTCCCAACTAACCCAGCTAGCCAGTGACAAGCCAAGGACCCAGTTCCTGGCAGGACCCAGCCAGGTTCCTCTCTGCTTTTCCCCTTCGGCCCAGGCTAGATCCAGCCCGCTGGGCTCTCACTCCATTCTCACCTCTTCCACGGCATCCAGCAGTACCTGGGATGCCCAAGAGCCTGAAAACTTAATGGAGCTGGCCCCATGCTGTCCCCAGAACCCCCAGACCACACTCCCCCATCCCCGGGTGTTGTTCCGAAGCTTCTCACAGCCAGACACCCGTCCAGCAGTGCTGTGGGGAGAGCACTGTCAAACTTTCCAAGTCCTGTCCCTCCCAGAGGCCCGAGCCCCTGGACAGACGTGGGACACTCTCCTACTCACCACCATTTAACCCAACATACATGAGTATCTGCTCTTAGAGCAACCAAATCTTGGTATACAGAATTTAGCATTTGCATATATAGTAGCAAACAGAGCAACAGCAACAGTAAGTCATAGAGAATACTATAATTTCAATAAGAAAAACTCTACTGGCGGCCAGGCAGTGGTGGCTCACGCTTTTAATCCCAGCACTTGGGAGGTAGAGGCAGGTAGATTTCTGAGTTCAAGACTAGCCTAGTTTGCAGAGTGAGTTCCAGGACAGCCAGGGCTGCACAGATAAACCCTGTCTCGAAAAACCAAAAAAAAAAAAAAAAAAACCTCTAATGGCAATAACCAAGAGTATCTACATTAGTATTTTACCATTAGATTATTTTCTCTGTAGTTGACACTAATGTTTAGGTCACTAAGAAGTTCATATTAATTTTAAAATGTTCCTTTTCCATTAAAGTTGTTATAATTTTGCAAGCAAAAACAGAAAATAAAGAGACTATATTCCAGTTAGGAATGCATGAAGGGAAGAAGAAAGGGCAAGAAGGAGCTACTAACTAGATGTTGTAGGATAAATCTCCCTTTCAATCTTTAATGAACAAGATACTGCTCACATTTGAATAAAGAATTAATCTCAACAATGAGGTGATAAATCCTTAAATTCCAGGAATTTCTACATAGGACATATTTAGGACTCAAGAGAAAGAGCAATAATTGCTAATTCTTCATACCATGTCTTTACCCTACTGAAAACCACTGTACTTAAGAAGACAACTACTGGTCTTTTCTAGGAATTTTCTAATCACACAATGTGCAGTCAATTAAAGAATGTTTCTCCTTTATTGTCATGCATATTAAGATCACAATGTGAAGAATGGAGGTAGCATAAATCAAGTAGACAACTAAGACACAGGCTGATAGTTTATTACTATAACAGAATATTTGAGACTTAGTACTTTATAACATAAAAGAATTTATTGAGATGTGTGGTCCTTCAAGCACAGAAGTTCAAGGGTGGTTGGGTACCTGGAACAAGGCAAAAATTCATAATTCATTGTAACTTGGTGGAGGGTTTTACATAGTAGGAGTACACAAGAACTTCCCATTAGCATATGCATTAAAGACAAGACTGGCCCAGGTTATTTCTTACTTATCTTCATAAAAATTGATCCAGTCTCAGAAGAATGACCTCTGTTTTCTGACATGCCCACTTCCCAGTGTCTTAGGAATCAAACTTCAGTATGTGGGGCAATAACATTCAGACAACAACACAGAAAGATATTAAGTCTAAACTCATTTAATTCTTAACCATTAGTGCAGTGCACATAAAGAATAAAACTAAAGTCCCTATATTCTACTATAGAAATACTTGCTTACCCATGCTGAATACTGATCTACTCATAATAATCAGAAATTGGAAAGAGACTAAATGTCCATCAATAGATGAATGGATAATGAAAATGTGGTACTTCTTTGATCAGCCATCAACAAAGAGGCTTCCTCCTACAACAGATGAGAACAAATACAAAGACCCACAGCCAAAATCTATACAGAAAGTGGGAGATGTTGGATCACTTAGTCCTAAATGGAAGAGCTCCTTCAAATCCTTCACTTCCCAGTTTATGAAACTCCATGGAAGACAAGGCAGAAAGATGGTAAGAACCAGAGTGAATGGAAGAAGCCAAGAAAACATGGCCCTGTAAATCAACATATCAAAGATCATATGAACTCACAGAGGCTGAAGCAGTATGTACTGGACCTGCCAGTAATTATCTCTCTCTTTCTCTCTCTCTCTCTCTATAGATAGATAGATAGATAGATAGATAGAAAGAAATAGATGATGATAGACAGATAGATATAGATATCTATAGAGAGAGAGGTATGTATATACATGTATATATATATATATGTATATATATATATACGTGGGTGTGTATATGCATGTGATATATATGTGCATGCATGTGATATATATGTCTATGTATGTGATACATATAGAGAGAGCACATGTATATGCATAATATATATAATGCACATGTGTAATCATGTGTGTACATGTAAATAACTTTTTTGGGTTCTTTTTCTTCCGTTTGTTTTGTCTAATTCCAGATGTGTCTGTTTTGGTGTTGTTTTCTTATGTTTTATTTTATTATGATATATTTTATTATTATCCCTTAGAAGCCTGTTTGTTTTCTAATGAAAGACAAAAAGTGAGGAGGATCTAGATGAGAGGGAAGGTAGGGAGAAATAAGTAGAGTAGAGGGAGGAAAAAACATAATCATGATATATCAAGTGATAAAAAAACTATTTTCAATAAAAGGAAAATAATTTTCTAGAAAGGTCAGAGGGAAACTGATTTATAAGACGATTAAAATGCAATTTAAAATAAATATTAGAAGTGTTTTCCAGTTTAATTGGGTCATATTACTCCTAGAAGCCATGGATTATTAAACAAAAATCCCAGTAACAGAAAAAAAAGAATGAATGAATTAATTAATTAGTTAATTAATTAATGGAAGGATAAAAGGAAGAAAGGGAGAGAGGAAGAAGGGAAGGAAAAAGGAAGGAGGGGAAAGGGGGGTAAATATACACAATGGAATATTATTCAGCCGTTACAAATGGAATACAGAATTTTCAGACAAATGAATGGAGCTAAAAAAAAAATTTTGAGTGAGGTAATGTAGATTCAAAAAAGGAAATATGTATATATTCTCTTATATGTGGATATTATCTTTTAAGCTTTTGATATGTATACTATAATCCATATATAACCACAGAGGTTTGATATAGAGTAAGTAACTAGGGAGGAGGGGAGGATCTCCCGACAATGGAGAAATATAGTATATAATTAAGGGGAGACAGAGGGAGGCTGAAATGGAAAGATGAAATGGGGAAAAGAATTGAAGAAAAGGTTAGGGAATCCAGGGAGGGACAACTAGCACCAAAGGCAATTGGAGAGATCAGAGAGAAACCTAATACATGAAAGAAATCTAAATAGAGTCACCAAATAACAGAGGATACAATACCCCAATAAGACATCTTTTGCTTTCTTTTACGAGGAATGCACAAGACCTGTACAACTTCAAGCCAGACAAAATCCTAACGTAGGTACAAAGTCTCACTCCTAAACAAAAAGCTGTTAGCAATTGATAGCTGCTGGGGGAAGGAAAAATGATCTTCAAATTGAGATGGAGTGAATGGTGAATGGTGAGATGGAAAGGAGAACAGAATAAAGTTCCACCTGACTTGGTACAACACAGTCTGGCTTCTGACTGTCACCAATACCAAGGCAAAAGAAATGAAGGTAAAAATTTCTGAATCATCTTTACTGTGTGCATCAAAACAAGGTCAAACAAAAGTCCTAAGAAAACTGACATTATCCTGTCAGGACTCCCAAGTATACACTATGATTAATTGATATTCATTGCTTCATTCAGCTTTTATTTAAATTTTAGTGAACATTTAAGAACTATTCAATCAGATATTGGTCATTTCTGTGTTTCAGAGTTGAAGACGTGGCTTCATCTGCAGTGTGCTTGGCTTGCACTTTTACATTCCATTTTTATTCTGTATAACTACCAAAGGGGGATGCTTGTCATTTCAACAAAAGCTCCTGCTATAATCCCACTGTCTTCCTAAATGTAACATAAGCTGTCTGGCTGAAAGACCTGCTACAGACAGTTCACTTAATGCTCACTGCCCAGCACTGACTACTTGCCTCACTGCAAACAGACAAGACAGAAGTACTGAACTAACTTGTAAGTAGAAAGCAAATTTAATTTCAGTAGGTAGAACTAATGAAAGTGAGCAAAATTATATAGAAGTGTTCCTTATTTTATTGTAATTAGAAAAAAAAATGTGAGAATTCAATATGTTACATTCTATTACTCTCTTCTGTTTTAAACCTTATATTATAGATTAAAACTAAGAAATGTCTCAAAATTGTAGTTCAGTTCTGTTTATGTGTGCATGTGTGTGATACTGCAACCTTGCCTGTATCAGTACATATATGTGGAAGTCAAGACAATTTTCTAGAGTCTGCTTTCTCCTGCCTCCTCCTGGGACTCAGGAACTGAGCTCAGGTCATTAGGCCTATACACTATTGCCTCTACCCACTGAGCCATCTCACAAGACCTTAGTTCAGTTTTGATTATACAATGGCTATGAATTTGTGTAATGAGTGAAGAGCTAAGTAAGGATAATCATTTGGAGACATTCAAATATACATAATCGTGAAACATGTGACAGGCAGATTCCAACATCATTAGAAAATTTATAGTCAGGTATTGACCTTTGGGGACTTTCTTGTTGCTTTCCCCTGGTCTGCTCCTGTGCCTCTCGTGGGTTCTCTCCCTCTCTTATTCATACTTTAAGCTGTTCTATTTAATTGAAGTTTCTATCCATATTTTAAAGGGTAGCTTTTCTTCCCCTTCCAAGCCCGATTCAAGACTAAATGTTTTTAATGCTCATCCACCTCAATTCCTGATCTTGGCTCCCATGGGTCAAACAGTATTTCTCCCAATAGACCTCATTCATGAAAGGTAACTCTGAGTCAGGTCCTTTCTTAAACAAATTCACATGCTGCATTATTTTTACAAATAGGTAAAAATGGAAACATTAATATAAGAAGACTAATAAAAGTTTTAGGAGCTATTTCAGATCTGAATATAAATTCTTGGCCTCCATCTTGGTAGATGGTAGGCCCCAGCATGCTTGACTTCTGAAGAATAAAATGTTCTTTGCTTTTTCATACTATTTGAGTCCAGGGTATCATTTTTCAGAAAATCATTGACTCTTACATTTGGGGGCTCTTGTCTGGGATTCGCTGGAGAACCCCTGACTCAAATAATGGAGTGTTTTTTGATTAGTAAGTCTGGGCACCAGCTGTCTTTTGTATTGTCCATTGTCCATCTCTGTGTTCCTGCTTGGGTTTAATCTGGAGGCTGAGAGGGACAAAGCAGACATATATTTTTTGACCAAGACAGGGTCAGGCAATAGAGGATGCTCCCAACCCCCTACCAAAAGCAGAAGAATTTGCTAGTTCTCATCTGAGTTCTGAACCAGCTGTGGGTCTATGGGCCTCCCATGCACAGGGTGGAAGACCATCTGAGACACTCTTTTCATTTTGTTTTATTTTCCTAAGAATGCCCTTCTGTGTCTGCTTGTGTATATTCTGTTTGTGCTTTTTATCCTCTCATACAAATTTTTCTTTGATTCCTAGGATAAGACAGGCACAAAGCATCCCACTGAGCCTAGTCCTAAAGCATTTTTAAGGACTATGGCGGAGTTGCAAAACTCAAGTTGCCAAACTAGAGTTGCAAGACTCTATCTAGTCTTATTTTTTGTCCCTGCAAACTAATCATCTTTTGCAGGAATGAAAGGACCGAGTGCCATATATCACTACTTGACAACAACTGATCAAGAAGCCCCCTATTTGGATGAGAACACTTTTGTTATGAGCCTCTCCGCTCCCCACCACTCTTCCACTAAAGGTAGGTCAGGCAAAACACCCTGCTTTTCTCCCTCTTTCTGCTCCCAAGGAGGATCTTTATCCCCCTCTTTATGTTCCTGCTCCTGTCACTACTGCCTCTGTCCAGCCAACACAGTGGGAGAGAGGAGCAGCCACTGACTCCCTTGACTCTCCTGACTCCATTTGGAATCCACCTTATACCTGGGCCTGCCGTACTGCCCAGAAAGACAACTCTACTATCTCCTTACTCCTCCATGGTACAGCACCCCTGGATGCTCAGGGGAAACAGTGCATGACATATGTGCCATTTGCCACTAATGATCTTTATAATTGGAAGAGCATTTTTATAAACACCATCAGTTCTCACAGGCCTTCTAGATTCAATCATGTTGACTCACATGCCCACATGGGATGACTGTCAGCAATTGCTCCAGATCCTCTTCACAATAGAGGAGAGAGGATCATGGGAGCTACTCAGAAATTGGTTTTAAGAGCAAATGGGCTGTCCATTCAATCCAGACTGATATTGATGCAGACTTTCCTTTGACTCAACCTGACTTGGATTTTAATACTACTGAAGGTAAGGAGAGGTTCCAGGTCTACCACCAGATTCTGAGGGTCGGGGGTGTCGGAGAAGCCATCAGAAGGCCCATAGATTTATCTAAGGTGAGCCAGATAATACTAGGAAATACTAGTCCAGGGAATATCTAGAAAGACTTTTCGAAGCCTATAGGACCCACACTCCTTTTGACTCAGAATCCAGAGAGCACTAGTCAGCTGTGAACATGGCTTTTGTTGACCAAGCCACCCCTGGCATCCATTGCAATCTTCAGCCACTGAATAGCTCTGTGACCTGCCTCTGACACCCAAAAGCCACCCTCTATTTGCCTTTGAATGGCAAGATTTGTAGAGAGGCTTCAAGGAGCAACTGACTTGCTCTCTAGTGCCTCAAGGATTCAAAAATTCACCCACCATCTTTTATGATGCATTGAATGAGTGCTTAAGTGAGTACCTGCAGGCCTACCCTCAAATAACTGTGTTCCAGTATGTAGATGACATCCTGATTGTGACCCATCAACTTGGAGACATGACAGGAGCCACACACAGGAAAGCTGCTATAGGAGCTGAGTCAACTTGGCTACTGAGTGTCTGCTAAGAAAGCCTATGTTTGTAAACTTGAGGTCATCCATCTAGGGCAAGTACTCAAGGGAGCCAAGGCATGATGTCAGAAGCCCAGAATTAAACCATACTTAACATTCCAGTTCTATCAAGCTGAAAGCAAGTACCAGAATTTCTGGGATCTGCAGGGTTTTGTAGACCCATGGTTCACTGAGACAGCCAAACCATTATGTAATGTCACCATGGGTCAAAATGATAAAATAGAATGGACCCCTGAGATGAACATGGCTTTTACATCTTTAAGAAAAAACTGGCCCTGGTCCTCCTGGATGTTTACAATTCTTTCCACTTCTATGTGTGTGAGAGAAATGGGAAAGCAAAGTGGGTGCTTTAGAGCCATAGAAAAGACCTGTGGCCTATTTATCTAAGAAGCTAGATCCTGTGGCCCAAAGATGGCCAGCCTGCCTCTGGATCATATCTGTCACTGCTCTGGGGGATGCTGACAAAATAACCATGGAGCAGGAACTTGTTATCACCACCACCTCCATACTATTGAGTAAACATCAAGAATCTACCCAGCCTGTGGCTGTCAAAGGCCAGACTGGTGCACTTTTACGCTCTACTTTTGAATCTCGCTCACTTAAGATATAACCCATCATCTGCCCTAAACCCAGCCACACTGCTACCTGACCTGTCCTCAGCATGATTGTTCTGTAGTTCTGGGGCATGTCAGAACATCATGCCAGACATGACTGACATACCCTGGGAAGACGCTGAACATATCTACTTCATGGATGGGAGCAGCTTCATCCAGAATGGAATCAGGTATGCAGAAGCAGAGGTAGTGGACTTAGACTTTGTTATTTCTGCAACTACTTTGCTACCTGGAACTTCAGCCCAGAAAGCCGAACTAAAGGCTCTGATTTAGGACACTTGGTTGATCAGGTAATCTCATACTGTGCTACCTTGCAGGCTGTGAACTCCTCAGGCCCCAGTCAATGAACCACTCCAGGAACCAGAACCAGAGGTCAATTGACAGGGGCTAATTGGGAAATAGATTATACAAAAATAAAACCAGGCACATAAGGATATAAGTCTTTGCTAGTTTTTATAGATACTTTTTCAGGATGGGTAGAAATCTACCCTATAAAGAAAAGACTGCCAACATAGTAATAAAGAAGCTTCTGGTAGACATAGCCAAGTATGGTTTGTCTACCTTGCTTAGGTCTGACAGTGGACCAGCATTCATCTCTCAGATAACTCAATGTCTAGCACAGGTTCTGAGGACATATTGGAAATCACCTTGTGCATACAGACCCCATAGTTCAGGGCAAGTGGAACAGACAAACAGGACCCTGAAGGAGGCTTTGACCAAATTAACCTTTAAAACTGATGGTGACTGAGCATCCCTTCTACCTTATCACTTATATTGGGCTAGGAACACCCACTATACTTTAGGTCTCATCCCCCTATGAGATCCTATATGGAAGGCTCTCTCCCATGCTACCTAACCTCTAGTCTGATATCTTAGCTGAATATGATCAACATAAGTTTTTAAAACCCTTGGAAGCTCACCATAGGGTCCAGAAGCAACTTTGGCTTGCCATCTGCCAAGTTTATAAGTCTGTTTCTCCACCTAATCCCCATTGCTTTGAACCAGATGATGAAGTCTGGATCAAGAGACATAACCACAAGACTCTGGAACCTTGCTGGGAAGGACTTCACACTCTGACCTTGACCACACCTACAACTGTTAAGATAGATGGGATCAGGATGTGAATATACCACTCTCATGTTAATGCTGCAATGATGGATAAACTGGGAACCCCCTTACTATCTGAACACCCCCAGGGGACAATGCAGCAACTTTTTCATCCAGTTCACAGTGGCTGGCAAGAAGGCCACTTGAACTGCTGGTTCTTTTTTTTTTTTTTTTAAAGTAGATGTCAATTTAATTATTTATAATTTTTCTTTTTAGCTTAAGTCAAAAGACAAGTATCAGATAAATGGGTAGCTACTAGAAAGTTAACCAGATACTTTGTCTTTTTTTTTTTTTTACTTTATTTACATTTCAAATGTTTTCCCCTTTCCAGATCTCCCCTTTGGAACCTCCCTATTCCCTCCCCCCTCCCTTGCCTCTATGGGGGTATTGCCCTACCCACCCACCCACCCACTCCACTCTCGTCTTCCCTCCTTGACATTCTCCTATACTAGGGGATCTAACACCCTCAGGCCCAAGGGCCTCTCCTCCCCCTGATGACTAAGAAGACCTTCCTCTGCTGCATATGTGGCCAGCACCATGGGTCATTCCA
>JADRCH010000117.1:857916-894606 GCA_019843965.1 Rhynchomys soricoides
GGGGGGGGGGGGGCGCAAATCAATTGCCACTGTTGCTGCCTATCTAGGGATGCAAACTCCCTCAGCTCCTTCAGATCCTTCCCCAAGTCCTCCATCTGGGACCTCACACTCAGCCCTACTATTGCTGTGAAGTGACTCTTGGGTATTTTGAACTTTTGGTTCTTAACTCTTCTAGACCAGGACTGAACACAGAGCTGTAGGTAACTGGCCAGGGAATCTGTATTGGAAATAAGCTACCCATCCTATTCCCACTTCTGCAAATCTATTGTAACCCCTACTGTTGCAGAATACATGCTGTCCCCAGAGAATGCTTGGTGAGCTTGTACCTCAGGACTTACTCCATGGAATTATGGCCTGGTAGTAAATATGACTGAGGATTTTAATGTTTAAATACAGCTTTTTCCCAGCATGACTTATTCCTCTGGAGAGGATGTCTTCAACCAGCTAGCACCTCCAAACAATCGGGTAAAAAAGTTGGCCATTTATACTGTTACTAGGTTCTCTCATTAGCATAGGGCTGATCAGAGTTGCTAGTGTATGGGCCTCAGCCCTGCTACTCCAAGATAAAAATTACAAGGCCCTACATGATGGATGGCAATACATGCAGATATACAAAAGATGTAAAAGTTAGTCCATCGCGGATCTGCAAGATTCCCTATCCTCCCTGGCAGAAGTATTATTATAGAACAGAAGAGGCCTAGACTTGCTGTTCCTCCAAGAAGGAAGACTCTGTGCAGCATTAGGTGAGGAATGTTGCTTTTATGTTGATCACTCAAGGGTGGTCAAAGTATCCATGACCTTAGACAAAAAGAGACTACAAGACAGAAAAATAAATAGAACAGTCTCACCATTGATGAGTCCCTTCTTCAACTGGTCTCCTTAGCTGACTACCTTTGTCTCTGCCCTGACTGGTCCTTTTATTCTACTGATTCTTGCTGGAGGTCTGGCCTGGTGGTTCTACTTTCTTGTTCTGGTCCTTCTTGAGGCAGCAGACTGAGAAGAGCATTGGAAGGGGTAAGACTTGGTTTTAAAGAATATTTAATAATAAAGCGTTTACCTATCTTAAGTCTAAGTCATTTTGCTTCAGTAGCTGACCTGCCTTCTGTGAGCTCCTCTTAGGCTAAAAACTATTTACACCTCATCATAAAACAGCAGGGGATTAAGTAAAAGGATTTATTGCTAGTGTTACTTTCTTTGGTGAGTCAGCCAGAGCCTCTCTGACTAAGCTGTTTAACTCTTTGTGAACCAAAGAAGAAGGAAAGGAATTAAGGCAAATATGCACAGACACATCTACAAGCAAACATTCATACACCCACACTCTGGCCAGGCCTGACAATCTGTCACAATCAACTCCACAAGTATTCATGCATGCTTACATACATACACATATACCCCACACACAAACTTATAAACAGACATACACATTTGGATGAATAGATGGGTGGATGGGGCAAAGCTCCCCAAGCCAAACCATTGAACCAACAACTTTATTTCTTTTCTCTGGTCTTTTATTCTTTCTAGACAAAAGTTTGTTAGGAAATTACTTCACAAATAAAATGTTACATAGAATGGGAGTTATAGAAGGATGATGATACTAAGTTCAAAGATGTGTTTCATTATAATAAACTCATTAAGAGTTCAAAGCAACCATTTTTACATGGCCTTGCTTTCTCATACTGCACACCTGTGACTTTATCCTTGGATCTAAATGTTTTTCCTTGAACACAAAATTGTCCCAAGTCTATTTTTCTTTTTAGTGTAATAATGAAAGCTCATTGTATTTCTTATTATGCAGCCTTTGCTTACTATTCTGATGAGTGGGCATATTCTATTGATTCTAAATTCATTACATCTTTCTAGGAACTAAGACCATCCCTAAAAACTTTCTTCCTAAAATTATTTGAATCAAAGCAGAAGTTCTATAGTATTATCATATATGTGTCTATATAGTATCACTACAAGATGGTACATCTTCATTGTTCTGCAGAAATCTGTTCTAAAGGGTGTATTAATACTTAGCAATTGTTGTTTATATTTAATAATAACAGGAAAAGCATATTAATAGCAGGAATCTTTCCTAAAATGAACTTCTCCTCAACATTGTCTACTTGAGCAAATCTGTCATAGATTTTTTTTTTTTAATCCAAGGCAGACTCATCTCAGGAATGTCACCTCCTAGTTTTTAGCTTCTCCTGATTGGATCCTGACAGATGTTAGCATTGACTTAGGTTCCCTGCATAATCAATGCTTTAATTAAGTTTGTTAAACAATGGATTTCCACTGTTCAATTGATGATTCCCAAACAACAATATCAGCCCATAGAAACATTTCAAGGATTCAAGATGGCCCACTAGTGAAGAGGAGAGGATGCAGGCTTAAAATTGGCAGTTTAGTAGACAAGGTCTAAGTCTCTCTTTCTAAGAATTGGGCAAATCCAGGTAAGTCAGTTACCAGAAAATCCCCAGGCCTCAAGTAACCAGTGAGAAACTGCCCTACCACCTGGCCAGAGGCAAAGGCAACTGGGTCAGCAACAGATCTAGGAGATATAAATTTGAAAGGAAGAAGTCAAAGTATCATATCTGTCGATGATATGATAGTATACATAACCAACCACCCAAAATTCTACCAGAGAACTCCTACAGCTGATAAACAACTTCAGCAAAGTGGCTCAATATAAAATTAACTCAAACAAATCAGCAGCCTTTCTTTATACAAAGAATAAACAGGCTGAGAAAGAAATTAGGGAACAACACCTTTCGAAATAGCCACAAATAATATAAATATCTTGGTGTAACTCTAACAAAGCAAGTAAAAGATCTGTACGACAAGCAATCCAAGTCCCTGAAGAAATAAATCAAAGAAGACCTCGAAAGATGGAAAAATCTCTCATGTTCATGGATAGGTAGGATTAACACAGCAAAAATGGCCATCTTGCCGAAGTAATAGACAGATTTAATACAACCCACATCAAAATTATAACACCATTCTTCAGTCAGGGAAAGAGTAACTTTCAACTTATATGGAAAAACAAAAAAACCCAGGAAAGCCAAAACAAATGACTGTCTGAGGGAATCACCATCCCTGACCTCAGGCTGTACTACAGAACCACAGGGGATTGGTACAGAGACAAATAGGTCAATCAGTGCAATAGAATCAAAAACCCTGAAATAAACTTACACAATTAAGGACACTTGATTTTTGACAAAGAGGACAAACCATACAGTGGAGAAAGCATCTTCAACAAACGGTGCTGGTCTAACTGGATGTCTACATGTAGAAGAATGCAAATAGATCCATATTTATCTCCCTGAACAAAACTCAAGTCCATGTGGATCAAGGATCTCTACATAAAACTGATACACTAAATCTAATAGAAGAGAAAATACAGGAAACAATTTCCTGAACAGAACACCAATGGTTCAGGCTCTAAGATGAACAATTGATAAATGGGACCTCATGAAACTGGAAAGCTTCTGTAAGACAAAGGACATTGTCAATAGGACAAAACAGCAGCCTACACATTGGGAAAAGATTTTCACTAACCTTACATCTGACAGAGGACTAATATCCAAAATATAAAAAGAACTCAAGAAGTTAGACCCCAACAAACCAAATAACCCAAATTAAAAAAAATTGGGTAGAGAGCTAAACAGAATTCTCAAAAGAAGAATCTGGAATGACTGAGAAGCAATTTTAAAAATGCTCAACATCCTTAGTTATCAGGGAAATGAAATCACAATGACCCCAGAATTTTACTTTACACTGGCAAGGACCAGCTTTGACTTAGAGAGGTATTCCTGAGGAAATGAGTTTCTGCAATTGTCAAAACAAATGACTCAGTGTCAAAACATGGGTTACACATGGCATATGTTCTGCTCAAGAGTTTTAGCAGATGTGTGTGTGTGTGTGTGTGTGTGTGTGTGTGTGTGTGTGTGTTCTGAAACAGACAGCTTCCTCTTGCTATTCTAAAAACTCTCTGAATAGCTCATCTCTTCCAAATCAAAAGCCCAGTCTTTTATTTACATATCAATTCAGTCATTACTCTGGGTTTTCTTTTGATTATCCCATAAATCTTCACCCTAGTCCCTTGATTCTTAGAAAGAGACATCAAGCACAAACACAGACATAGCTGGGTGGTACTCTGCCTTGAAATTACCATTCCTACCACACCACACCTGTGTCTGGACCTAAATGCCCTCTGTCCTGAGTTTTCTTGAACTCAGGAATCTGCTTTCCTTTGTAAGCACAAACAAAAAAACTTAGCTAGGTGGGATCTTGTCCTGCCATCACCACTGAATCTCCTCATCTCTTTTCTTAGTATATTCTGACAAGCTGGCTCACAATGCAGCTGCCTCTCTTCCTTGAAATCTGTGAAACTCCTTATACAATTCATAGTACATCCTTACATTTTTGCATGAATTTAAGAAATTATATATTTTTGAAGTCATGTTTTCAGCTTTTTTCCCACAGCCTTAAGGGCTGTGCTGAAGGCCACAGCAGTCTACTACTTTGCTGAGATGTTAGACATACCCCACCTCCTGGATTTCTGCTGTCTCTGATGAGCATAGAGCATTAACTTTGGTAGAGATGACATCCCTCAAAGGAGAAACATGAAAATATGTACATTATTATACAAACCTCAGAATCATAGCAACCATAAACACTTGTGAAGGTTCACATCCTGCTGAATCTTTTTCAGGGGTGGGAACTATCTCATTTCATTCCTTACATGGACAATCAGGACTAGACATTACACCAATCAGAATGGCTAAGACCAAAAATTCAAATTCTCCATATCCTTACCAAGGATATGGAGAAAGATAAACACTCATCCATTGCTTGCGGGATTGCAAACTTGTACAACTAATCTGGAAATCAATCTGACAGTTCCTCAAACTAGAAATATTTCTACCTGAAGACCCTGCTATACCTCTCCTGGGCACGTACCCAAAAGATACTCTACCTTACCACAAGGATACATGTTACACTATGTTCATAGAAGAAGAATGAATATAAAAATTGTGTTTCATTTATACAATGGAATACTATTCAGCTATTAAAAACAAGGACATCAAGAATTTTTTTCAAGCAAATGAATGGAACTAGAAATCATCCTGAGTGAGGTAACCCAGACCCAAAAGAACATGCATGGTATATATTCACTGATAAGTTGATATTAACCATAAAGTACAGAATACACCCCACAGACCCAAAGAACTTAAACAAGAAGAAATGCCCAAGTAAGGATGCTTGAATCACCCTTAAAAGGGCACCAAAATAGTCACAGTTGGAGAAGGAAGGAGGTAACTGGGCCTAAGAAGGAAAGGGTAAGATAATGGGGGCTGGAATAGGAGTGAGAAGAGACAGGAGAGAGGCCAACAAGACCAGGAGAATGAATACAAATCGGCAGTTCCCAGAGGTAGGGGTGTGTGCAGAATTTCTCAGAAGTCCCAGAGACCTGGAATGGGAAAGGTTCCCAGGAGTCAATACATGCAACCTTAATTAAAATGTCTCACAATGGGGATATGGAACTTCAAGAGGCCACCTTCTATAGCAAGCAGGACACACCAACCAACCCACAAAACTTTTGACCCCAAAATTTTCCTGTCTTAATGAAATACAGGGACAAAGATGGAGCAGAGATTGAAGGAATGGCCAACCAATAACTGGCCCAACTTGAAACTCATTCCATGGACAAGCACCAATCCCTGACATTATTAATGTTGCTCTATTAGGCTTGTAGACAGGAGTAGAGGCTCTACCCAGAAGTTGACTGAAACAGATGCAAATACGCACAGCCAAACACTGGATGGAGATCAGGGACTCAACTCATATGGAAAAGTTGGAGAAAGTATTGAAGACTCTAAAGGGGATAGGAAATCTTCAGGAAGACCGATGGTGTCAACTAACCTGGACACATGGGAGCTCTCAGAGACTGAGCTACCAACTAAACAATATATATGAGCTAGAACAAGGCCCACAGCACATATGTAGTAGACATGCAGTTCAGTATCCAAGTGGGTACACTAACAGCTGGGGCAGAGGCTCTCCTTAAAGCTAGAACCTGACTATAGTGTCTATGCCCCAACAGGGCTGCCTCGATTTCATCTAAACTTACAGAGATTTGATGAGTCAGAGTGGGGGAATACCCAAGAAGGGAACACATACTCTCAGAGGAAAAGGAGAGGGGAACAGAGGGAGGGACTCTGTTAAAGGGAGACTGGGAGGGAGGAATATTAATTAATTGATTAAAAAAGAAAAAACATAAACCTTAAAGCTTCAACAAATTGGTTAATTAAAATTTGTTGGTAATAAAAAATTGTGCCCAATACTACTTCCATGTGTTATCTATATATAATTGTTTTGTTTTTAAGATACCATACCAATATTTTCCATAATTCAGACATACCTTTTGTGCTTTTCATTTGAAATAGAATTATTATATAAAGAAAGATAGTCTACTAAATTTGGTGAAGAAAATTAAGACAACAATTATCAAATAAGGCAAGAGATACACAAGTTTTAGATATTAAAAGTATTTTTCATTATGGGAATTAAAGAAAAGGCAATGCTTGTAAATGAGAAAATTTTGTTTGGAGAATTTGTCTTCAGATAAATTACTGTTCCACAATGGGAGTAGTAAGATGACAACAAAGTGAGGTAGTTAAAGGACACTGTGAAAGAGTGTGAAACTTGAAACCCCCCCCCAAAAATGGACTGACTAAGTTGAGTACAATGAAAGTACTAAAATTTTCTAACTTAACACACTGAGTTAAAACAGATGACTGCTCCTGTTTATGGCATAGTTTTCTTAAATATTGATGTGTTCATAATGACATTTTTAGAAAAGCTTAGAAACATATTTTTGTTGCTTATCCTTTTATTAATTAGGCCATTTAAAACTTGCCAAAAGAATTTTCATGAGTGCTGTTTGTATTTTTCCCATTCTCTAAGGCCTTTGCTTTCTGGATAACTACTGGCTTAGCAGTATGGAGACGTCTATTAAAACTTATTTCTCCTTTTGGAGGCTCCCAGTTTCTTTATACCAAAACCCACATACTTGAATATCATTTCTATTCATAAAATTTTGTCTGATAACTATGATACAGTTGGTGACTAAGTAAATATAATGCCTTTCATTCCCCAAATTGACTAGTTTCTCTTTCCTAGCTGCCACTTTCAGTAGGAAAACATCTTTACCTCATACAATAAGCACTGAGAATTCTATAAACAGCTGTGTGAGCCATGTCTATTATGGGGGGAAACTATCATAAAGGATTTTATATACAATAACTAAAGTGTCAGGACTGGCATCACTGCACATTGGATTCCTGGGAGACAAAAGGATACCTTTCTGAAGATAAAGGACTCTGTCGGGTATTTCTAGCCATGTACTGTGCTGAAAAACTTCAGGAGATGAACTCACAGATCCACTTCTGCCACCATAAACTTTGTGAAGTGCATCCACATAGACTTCAGCAAATATGAATGACACCTTCAACTACATCAAAACCTGAGCACAAGAGTAACCTAACTCAAAGCCTTACTAAGCGTATAACACTCACTTTTAATAATCTTCAAGTCCTTTTATATTTAGATTTTCTTAAAATTGTCTAAGATATTTATAGGGTTTCTTGGAATATTCATAAGTAAAAAAATGCTAATCTTTGTTTTAATGAAGCTAGCAATGAGGAAGATACATCATTTCTATAATATTTCTGTTACAATTATATATCTACCCAGAATACTTACATTACTTAAGCCAAATATTATTAACATTATTTGAGTTTTTATCATTATCTGAATAAAATGATTCTCTTATTATTTAATATAATTTTAATTAAACATTCTGGTTTTTTAATTTACAAAAACTTTCCTACTAAGGAAAAAATCTTCAGAGATTGGATTACTGTTTCTACTGAGTTTTAGATATTAAATAATGTCCCATAAAAGATTCTAAAAGACTCTATGTGATACTCAGTGCCTTAGTCAGTGTACTATTGCTGTGAAGAGGCATCATGACCACAGCAAGTCTTATAAAAGAAAGCATTTAATTGGGGCTTGCTTATAATTTCAAAGATTTAGTCCACTTTCATCTGCTTCTTGCAAGCTTCAAAAGGAGGGAAGCAATCAATAGTCATACCTAGCTCTAATAGTTATGAATCACAAAAATGAACAGCAAAGCACAATAATCCTAAGGGTGCACTTGTCTTCACAGTAATAGTTCTCTAATTGATCATAACACCTGCTCAACAGGAAAAAAAAACATGTTTGGTAATAAAAAATGTAGATAACTACTCAGAGATAGTGAAATCATGGATATTGTAGGAAAATTGACAACTACTACCTTTCCAAACTATATTAATATCTAACTATATCATAAGTATTAGTCCTTTTATCTACAGTTAGGTGTAGTTTTCACCTCTTATCAAAAATACTTCTCTTTGCAACAGACAGACCATTAAAACAACCACAACCAATCAAAACTCAGAGTTGTAGAGGCCAGTCTCAACTGATAGATCTATATGACTTTTGCACATAAAACTTAGGTATCATTGTGGAAGATTGGAGTGGAAATATTGTTAAGAGAAAGAAGAACAGAGATTTTTTTTTGTGAGATTGTCTCCTAAAAATGTCAGAAGCTACACTCATAAATTCTCATTAACATGGTTGCCTAAACATAACCTGAACAATGAATGACATCACCAACAAACATGCTAATGTGAAGCAGGAAAGCTCAAAGTTCTCAACTCTATACAAAGAAGTACAAGTAATTAAGAAATCCTGAGAGTGGGAGTAATAGTCTTTCCCAGGGAAGAGCACAACAACTGGTTATTCAATACCAGATGGTCAGCCCTAAAAATATGCATACAAGTAATGTTATACAAACTGAGAAAGGTTTTATTATGTATTTGTGTGTATATGTGTGTTTAAGTCTATATGTATGTGTAAATGTACATACATATGTAATAACAAGGAAAATGTTATGAATTTGAAAAAGCACCACAGCATAAAATTTGGTATGAATTTGAATATACAAGTCAGAAAATGCCAGTAATAAAAGTGTTTACAGAGAGATAGAAGAAAGAATAAGTCAGTGAAATAAAAATTAGACCAAGTATTATTTTTGACACAAAGTAGTCTTCATTCCAACAAATTGAAGGCACAGCTAACCCAGCTGAGGTGGGAATGTCAGCAACACTTTTGCAGTCTCCATGGAGCTTTAAATTCTCAATGTATTTGTAAAAGATGTTGGCAGAATGTCTTTTAATTTAATTATTTTTGTACTTAAGGAATTTGTATCAAGTTATGAAGAAATAGATGCCAGTAGAACTTACTTTTCCCCATAAACACTTCAAAAATTGGATATTATTTATACAACTTGTTCAGCCACCACGTAAAAATATATTCCCAGAATAAAGAGCTATGATAAGTTGGGTTTCACCTTCATCCTGGCCTCTTTGTAAAAGAACATTTTAAAGAAATAGGACAGAGGAACAAAGTCCAAAAGAACAGAAGCATAGGAAGACATAGAAATCAAAAAGCTACTGAGAGAGAGAGAGATCTTCCAAGATTTACGTGCCCCAAGGTTGTTCTGATACCTGTGATGCTCATGCATACACAGGGACATCAAGAATTCCAGAAAAAAAAAAACCATAGGACTTTATAGTATTTCAATGTGCTATAAAGACATTGAAATTCAGCCTAACTCCAAACAGATATGGAAGAACATGCCAGAATGTTTGGAGTCCACAGGAAGGACTCATATCTCCTTGTGAATGATGACTCCTCCTGACAGGAAGGGTAAAACAAAAATTAAATGAATAGAAACAGAGCCATAATTTATCTTTGATTTTGTGATTCCTCAGAATATTAGTTGCCTCCCAGATCAAAATGTAATATTTCTTATTCTTTAATAAGAAAATTACTTACTAAACCTAGAATGAAGCTACAACAGCTTTTAGTACATATTACTTCTTTAATTATATTTTGTTAGAAAATAAGAAGTATTAAAACTGCATTGAACTTTCACAATAAGAATCTGTACAAGTAAAAATTAGAGAAGTAAGTACAAAGGAAATATTTAGAAGCAGAAAAGGGAACATGCTCATGGCCATGGCCAAATAATACTTAGCACTATAACATCCCAAGATGGTCCTTTGCCAAAGTCAATAAAACACAAACTTCTAATGTCAGAAATGTTGTTTTAAGGGAGTGAAATGAGAATTCTCTCTGACATTCAAATAGCTAATGAAATAATTTTGTGAACATAATAGTCACTGTATTCAATAATTTAGATAAAATATAAAAAATTTCAAAATATAAATTGCCAAAATTCACATCAAAAGTAACAATATTGACAGCTTCACTCATCGTAAAAAGGTAGTATTTCTGTTGTTTTTGAAGTCCAGTTTTAATCCATGGTGATCTGATACGATAGAGGGGGTTATTTCAGTTTTCTTGTACCATCTGAGACTTGCTTTATATCTTAGTATATGGTCAGTTTTGAGGTGCTGAGAAGGTATATTCTTTTGTATTTGGGTAAAATGTTCTGTAGATATCTGTTAGGTCCATTTGATCGATAACCTCTGTTATTTCCATTATTTCTGTTTAGCTTCTGTCTAGATGACCTGTCAATTGGTGAGAATGGAGAGTTGAAGTCTCCCACTATTAATGTGTGGGGTTCTATTTATGAATTAAGCTTTAATAATGTTTCTTCAATGAATATGGGGATCCTTGCATTTGGGGTATAGATATTCAGAATTGAGATGTCATCTTGGTGGATTTTTCCTTTGATGAGTATGAAGTGTCCTTCTCCATCTCTTTTGATTAATTTTGGCTGGAAGTCTATTTTATTACATATTAGAATTGTTACTCCAGCTGTTTCTTGGGTCCCCTTTCTTGGAAACATTTTCCAGTCCTTTACTCCAAGGTAATATCTATATTTTATGTTGAGGTATGTTTCATATATGCAGTAGAATGATGAATCCTGTTTTCACATCCACTCTGATAATTTGTCTCTTTTTATTGAGAAATTATGTCCATTAATCTTGAGAGAAATTAAAGACCAATGATTGTTAATGTCTGTTATTTTGATATTAGTAATGGTTGTGTGTGTGTGTGTGTGTGAGTGTGTGTGTGTGTCACTTCTGTTTTGTTTTGTTTTTCTGGTGTGACATCATTTACTTCCTATGTTTTCTTGGGTGGAGTTAACCATTTTGGGGGGGAGTTTTTCTTCTGTTATCTTTTATAGGGCTGGATTTTTAGGTACATATATTTTTCACAGAATATCTTGTTTTCTCCATCTATAGTGATTGAAAGCTTTGCTAAATACACTAGTCTGGGCTGAAGTCTGTGTCTACAAGACATCTGCCCAGATTCGTCTGGTTTTTAGAGTCTCTGTTGAGACACTAGATGTGATTCTAATAGATATGCCTTTTTATGTTACTTGGCATTTTCCCTTTGCAGCTTTTAATAGTCTTTTTTTGTTGTGTACATTGAGTTTTTTATAATTGTGTGACAGAAAGATGTCCCTTTTTGTTTTAACTTGTTTGGTGTTCTGTAAACTTCTTATATGTTTATAGGCATCTCTTTCTTTAGTTTAAGAAAATTTTCTTCTATGATTTTGTTGGAAATATTTTCTGGGCTTTTAAGCTGGGAATCTTCTATTTCTATTCCTAGTATCCTTAGGTTTGGACTTTTCATAGTGTCCCAAATTTCTTGGATTTTTTCATCAGAAACATTTTAGATATAACATTTTCTTTGACCTATGTATCAATTTCTTCACTCATATCTTCTACACCAGAGATACTGTCTTCCATCTCTTGCATTCTGTGGATGTCTGTAGTTTCTGTTCTCTTACCTAGGTTTTCTACCTCCAAGATTCATCAGTTTGTGTTTTCTTTATTGCTTCTATTTTTGTTTTCAGGTCTTGAACAGTTTTATTCATCTTTCAACAGTTTAACTGTATTTTCCTGTATTTCTTTAAGGGATTTATTCATTTCCTCTTTAAAGGCCTCTCTCATCTCCATAAGATTGGATTATTTTCAAGATCATTTTCTTGTGCTTTAACTGTGTTAGGATATCCAGGGCTTGCTGAAATAGTGTATTTGGGATCTGTGGTAGCATATGCCCTTGCTCTTGTTGATCGTGTTCTTATGATGACATTTAGCTATCTGGGTTTTAAGATTGTTATATGTTTAGATGCTTATCTCTGAGTAGAGTAGATGTTTTGTTGTTGTTGTTGTTGTTGTTGATGATGATGATGATGATGATGATTCATTTTTTAAACTTTTCTCCCCTTGTTTTCTGTTTCTGCTCAGTCTTTTAGCCTGAGTGGCCTGGGGTCCTGGTGACTATCTAGGCTTCAAGTCTAGTGGGATGTCCAGAATGCAGTTTTTGTAGCCTGTTTGACCTTTGGGGTTTGGAGTGTTACCTTATCTCTAGGATTCCTAGTACCAGTATGGCCTACATCCCTGGTACCAAAGTAGTCTTCAGGAATGCAGGCAAAGTTGCAGGCCAAAAATGGAGTCCAGAATATGGGGTATAGTTTAAGGATGTTGGGTATGTTTTAAGGGGACTTGGCAGGCAGTATCTTGGTACAGTGTCTTACCCAGTTGTCCCTGGGTTTGGCAGGCCTCTAAGAATACATAGTGAGTTACGGTCCAGAAAATGGAGCAGAAGGGGCAGGGTGAAGTTTACCACTGTTGGGTGTGCTTTAGGGAGACAGCTAAAAGTGTATCCTTAATAAAGAGTCTATCTATCATCTGAGATGAATTTACCAGAGGAGAAAATATCATACATTTGAGGCATTAAATTTCAAGTTTAAATTTGTGCACACTGCTTCAGAAAATAGCTATAAACTGTTTTCATCTTATTTTTATGATACTAGCATAACTTAATTAATAAGAAAGAAAGATAGAAAGAAAGAAAGAAAGAAAGCTGCATACCTGTAATCCTCATGAAATTGGATCCAAAGCCTACCCATGATATCAATCTAATCCATGAATACAGAAAGTAAATGGTATGTGTAACTGAGAATAAGCTAAGCTCACAGAAACATGTGGTAGCTCCAATAATAGTTAAACAAGATGAAAAGCATCTACCAAACTTATAGTTTAATTCTGAAAGATTTTTCATTCTCTTTCATTAAAAACAATTTAAATACTAGACTGCTCATTACTACAAAGAGTATTCATTAGTATGATTGCTAGCCCAGCTAACATATAAAAATATATTGGGAAATACATAATAACTTTAGCTTAGCTAACTGAACATTGTTATAACAAAAATGTCTATTAAATCTGTCTACAGATTAACTGAAATCACATTTTCACTTGATGTTAGCAAAGCAAACGTAATCTTTTCTTTACAAATCCTTTCAAGAGGTAACACAAAAAAAAGCTGCATATCTGATGGAATATTAGTCAGAAACAAAAAGTAATATAATATTGATACATTTAACAGCTAGAAAATACTTGAGGAAATGGGCAATACATTACAGACTGCGTTTCTAGGAGATGCAAAGTCTAAGTGACCAAAACAATCCCTTCTGGGAGGGTATTGGGAAAGAAGAATCACCCTTCCTTGAAGAGAACATCCTAAAAGGTTATGAGAAAAATACATTCATTGTGGGTGTGGCAGTGATATTTATGGTGAAGATGGTTTCATGAGTACCTACATGTGCCTTAACTCCTAAAACTTACATACATGGGTTCACTGTATGCCAATAATATCTTGGTAAAATTAGAGAAAAAAATCACATCCTCTGTCATTTATATTACATTAGAGATGAATTTTAACTGAACTGATCATGACAAATTTTGAGCTACTTTGTGATAACTGAACTGCCATAGCTGTTGCCTATACAGACTAAGATCAGAGAACCAACCTGTCAACCTCTTATTCCTTATCTGCTCTGTTCTGATCTCTGTACAACTGACCACCATAAGTAATAAACAGAAAAATAAAGCTTGGGTATACTGAAAATGAAGTGATGGTAACAATCTTTTTTTGTTTGTTGGAACAAGCCTGGCACGGTGGAAAGAAGCCCCACGTGTCTGTCCCGGGTGCTGCGGCTCTGGGTGGGACAGTGGACACCCGGGAAGTGACCACTCATCTTCCCACACAGTCTGACAGGCAAGTGGGGGCTGTGGGAAGCCTTTAGGGGGGGTTCCCGTGGGTGTGGGAGGGGGCCATTCCCAGGGAAAGTGCTGCAGCTGTCTCCTGGGTTCTCTAGCCTGGGGCACCACAGTCGCCACAGGGTGTTGCAGAAGGGCTAGTTGGAGCACAGCTGGGGTTCCTGCTGGGACCTGGTCTCAGAGGCTTGGGCCACTGGGCTATCTGCTTAGGCTTGGGTGAATGGGTACCATCTGGGAACGCTGGGAAGCCCTCAGGGAGAAATTAGACTCAGCTCCTTAATTGAGGGCCAGATACCTTGCTTCCCACAGTGGGTACAGATGAAGAGACAGTCCATTATTCTTTTTTTTTTTTTAATTTTTTTTGTATTTTATTTACATTTCAAATGTTTTCCCCTTTCCAGATCTCCCCTTTGGAACCTCCCTATTCCCTCTCCCCTCCCCTGCCTCTATGAGGGTATTCCCCACCCACCCACTCACCCACTCTCGTCTTCCCTTCTTGGCATTCTCCTATACAGGTGGATCTAATACCCTCGGGTCCAAGGGCTTCTCCTCCCCTTGATGGAGAGCAAGACCCTCCTCTGACACATACGTTCTAGGACCATGGGTCCCTCCATGTGTATTCTTTGGTTAGTGATACACTCTCCTGAGCATCAAGGGGTTAGGCCAGTTACCACTGTTGCTCCCTCCATGGGGCTACAAACTCCCTCAGCTCCTTCAGTCCTTTCTCCAACTCCTCCATCTGACCTCACACTCTGCCCTACTGTTGCTGCGAAGTGACTCTTGGGTTTTTCGAACTTTTGGACTAATAACCATTTAACAGTGAGTACATACTATGTTCATTCTTTTGTGACTGTGTTACCTCGCTCAGGATGATATTTTCAAGATCTATCCATTTGTCTGCGAATTTCATGAAGTCATTGTTTTTAATAGCTGAGTAGTATTCCATTGTGTAAATGTACCACATTTTCTGTATCCATTCCTCTGTGGAGGGACATCTGGGTTGTTTCCAGCTTCTGGCTATTATAAATATGGCTGTTATGAATATAGTAGAGCATGTGTCTTTATTACATGTTGGAGCATCTTCTGGGTATATGCCCAGGAGTAGAATAGCTGGGTCCTCAGGTAGTATCTCCAATGCTCATGGATTGGCAGGATTAATATACTTAAAATGGCCATCCTGCCAAAAGCAATCTACAGATTCAATGCAATCCCCATCAAAATCCCAACTCAATTCTTCATAGACTTAGAAAGAGCAATTCCCAAATTCATATGGAATAACAAAAAACCCAGGATAGCAAAAACTATTCTCAACAATAAAAAGACTTCTGGGGGAATCAACCTCCCTGACTTCAAGCTGTACTGCAGAGCAGTAGTGATAAAAACTGCATGGTATTGGTACAGTGACAGGTAGGTAGATCAATGGAATAGAATTGAAGACCCAAAAATGAACCCACACACTTATGGTCAAGTGCTCTTTGACAAAGGAGCTAAAACCATACAGTGGAAAAAAGACAGCATCTTCAACAAACGATGCTGGTTCAACTGGTGGTCTACATGTAGAAGATTGGGAATTGATCCATTCCTATCTCCCTGGACAAAGCTCAAGTCCAAGTGGATCAAGGACCTTCACATAAAACCAGATACACTGAATCTATTAGAAGAGAAAGTTGGGAAGAGTCTTGAACACATGGGCACAGGGGAAAAGTTCTTGAACAGAACACCAATGGCTTGTGCTCTAAGATCAAGAATCGACAGATAAGACCTCATAAAATTACAAAGCTTCTGTAAGGCAAAGGACACTGTAAATAGAACAAAACGGTAACCTACAGATTGGGAAAAGATCTTTACCAATCCTACATCCGATAGAGGGCTAATATCCAATGTATACAAAGAACTCAAGAAGCTAGACTCCAGAGATCCAAATAACCCTATCAAAAAAGGGGGAAGAGAGCTAAACAGAGAATTCTCAACTGAGGAAACTCGAATGGCCAAGAAGCACCTTAAGAAATGTTCAACATCCTTAGTCATCAGGGAAATGCAAATCAAAACAACCCTGAGATTTCACCTGACACAAGTCATAATGGCTAAGATCAAAAACTCAGGTGACAGCAGATGTTGGCGAGGATGTGGCGAAAGAGGAACACTCTTCCACTGCTTGTGGGAATGCAATTTGTTACAACCTCTCTGGAAATCAGTTTGGCAGACCCTCAGAAAAATGAACATAATACTACCTGAGGACAGTCCATAATTCTAAGATGTTTATTTTCATTGTGTGGAGAGTGGCATGGATGGAATCTTACCACCGCCTCTCTGGGAGAGGCGAGGCAGATATAGTAACTGTAAGGGGCATGGCTAAGCCTCTATGTGTCTCATTAAAATGGGGATGGCTTGGGGCTGTGTGGCCACGCCTCTACCTGGGGTCTGGCTATGCCTCTACCTGAGGAGGGATGGTACATGACCGTGACTGGAGCCAAAAGCCTCCCGGGAGCATTGGCATAACCTCTCAGGTCCCTTGTGGATTCTGCTGGGTCTCCCAGAGTTTTCGCCTGTGCTTAATCAGGTACCAGACTGCCTGTCACAGATCACTGCCCCATATTTGTTTGTTTATTTGCCACCTTTTATTGTATTTATTTATTTACTTAGGTTATTTTATTTATTTACATTTCAAATGTTGTCTCACTTCTTACTTTTCCTCTGTAATCCCCATCCCATTGTCTCTCTCCTTTACCTCTATGAGGGTGCTCCCCCAAATCCCCTTCCTGCCTCACCATTCTAGCCTCCCCTTACACTTGAGTATCAAGCCTCCACAGGACCAATGGCTTCCCCTCCCACTGATACCAGATAAGGCAATCCACCTCTTCATATGTAGCTGAAGCCATGAGTCCCTTCATATGTTCTCTTTGGTTGGTAGTTTAGTCCCTGGGAGTTCTGGATGGTCAAGTTAGATAATATTGTTGTTCTTCCTATGGGATTGCAACCCCTTCAGAACCTTTAGTCCTTTCTTAACTCTTCCATTGGGGTCTCTGAGCTCAGTCTGAGGATTGGCTTTGAGTTTCTGCATCAGTAATGGTCAGGTGCTGGCAGAGCCTTTCAGAGGACAGTTATATCAGGCTCCTGTCAGCAACCACATTTTAGTGTCAGGAATGGTATCAGGGTTTGGTGTATGCAGGTAGAATGGATTCCTAGGTGGGCAGTCTCTGGATGACCTTTCCTTCAGTCTCTGCTCCGTTTTGTGTCTCTGCATTTCCTTTAGGCAGAAACAATTCTGGACTAAAATTTTTGAGATGGGTGGGTGGCCCCATCCCTCAACTGGGGACCATGCATATGTACTGGAGGTGGTCTCTATAGGTTGTATCTTCCTTTTGTTGGGTATTTCAGCTAATTGCATCCCTGTTGGGTCCTGGGAACCTATTGCTCCCCTGGCATCTCAGACTTTCTAGTGCCTAGCCCCAGTTCCCCATCCCCTACTGCTACATATTTCTATTCAATTTCCTTACCTTCTGTACTTCTCTCCTGTCTCTTCCCATACCTTATTCTTCCCCGTTTCCCCCCCCCAACCCTTCTCCTTTCCAAGTCCCTCCTTCACTCTATCTTCCATGATTATTTTGTTCCCTCTTTCAAGTAGGATTAAAGCATCCACACTTTGGTCTTCCTTCTTCTTAAACTTTATATGGTCTGCAAATTGTATTGTGGGTATTCTTAGCTTTTGGGTTAATATCCACTTATCATACATACCATATGTGTTCTTTTGTGTCTGAATTACCTCACTTAGGATGATATTTTCAAGTTCCATTGATTGGAACTAGATATACCTGTGAATTTCATGAAGTCATTGCTTTTAATAGCTGAGAAATACTCCATTGTGTAAATGAACCACATTTTCTCTATCCATTCCTCTGTTGAGAGACATCTGAGTTAATTCCAGCTTCTGGCTATTATAAATAAGGCTGCTATGAACATAGTAGAGCATGTGTCCTTGTTGAATGTTGGAACATCTTTTGGGTATATGCCCAAGAGTGTTATAGCTGGGTTTTCATTTAGAACTATTTCCAGTTTTCTAAGGAACTGCCAGATTTCCAGAGTGGTTGTACCAGCTTGCAATCCCACCAGCAATGGAGGAGTGTTCCTCTTTCTCCACATCCTCAGCAGCATCTGCTGTCACCTGAATTTTTGATCTTAGCCATTCTGATTGATGTGAGGTGGAATCTCAGGGTCATTTTGATTTGCAATTCCCTGATGACTAAGGATGTTGAACATTAGGTGCTTCTCGGCAATTTCAGATTCCTCTGTTGAAAGTTCTTTGTTTAGCCCTATACCCCACATTTAATAGGGTTATCTGGTTCTCTGGAGTCTAACTTCTTGAGTTCTTTGCATATATTGACAAATGAGATCTCATAAAATTGAAAAGCTTCTGTAAGGCAAAAGACACTGTCAATAGGACAAAAAGGCAACTGACAGATTGGGAAAAGATTTTTACCAACTCTACATCTGATAGAGGGCTAATATCCAATATTTACAAAGAACTCAAGAAGATGGTAACAATCTTATCTGCTGGGCTTCGTGACTAAAAGATACATCAGAGAGCTCTAACTGTGCTATATGCTGTTAAGCCATTTTAATTATTTCCTCTCAAAAATCCCTTTTAGGTTATACCACAGATTTGTAGGCAATAATTAGTTGTGATTAATTAAGCAAACAGCAGTTACTTGCTTATCAATTCCAACTAAAGCAAAGAGAAATTAGTTAGTTTCCAGTAATGAGAACCTTAAGAAAACTGAAGCCACTTAGAGACTGGTGGTCTAGCCAACTACCAGGAAGAAAACATGAACCACACCCCAGAAAGGAAAAAGACTCTTAAATTTTTGCCAGCTGAACAAACTGGACCTAGAAAAAGTATAGCATTTCAATATAACACTAAGAATAAACAACAAGAAATACTTACCTTTAAGCCTTGTTTTTATCCATTTACAGCCTTAGAGTTTGGATCTTCAATGATGTGATCACAACTGTAGTTTCTATGAAATTACCACCACATGCTCAAGAGAAAATAAGTGGATATAAAAATTCAGATGCTTCTGATTACACAGTCTTTGATACCCCAGAAACTTGGAAGTTGAAGGAGGAATCATGTCATAACTGGACTTGCAGGTCTTGTAGCCTGCAACACAGGAGAGCTGCATGGTAAAGCACAGAAGGGTTCTGTCCTTAAGTCCCACAGAAACCCGACTAAACCTGTGTCACTGCACAAAACACTTGATTTGCATTCCCAATATTGCTGATAAACTTACAAAAACAGGAAATATTACAAACTCATAGGACTAAAAGCCTTGTCCAGGCCCAGAAGAAACTGGGTACTACATATAGCCAACTTTCATGTTCATTAATATTTTGTGTTGGCCTTTGCATTGGGTTCTAATTTTGCCTTTGTTCATTATTTGCAAAGATAGCCATGAGCATTTGTAAATACGCTTCTTCGTGCATTCTTTCAAATTAAAACCCATATGAGACGTTGATAGTATCATCTTAACAGATCCAAGAATGAGGTTATAAGTATGATTGTCAGAATCTTCTAGATAATAAAAATGTTAACAATACACTTCAAATATTATTTCTTATATTTTTATTAATATATTATTATACTTAATTTATATTGTGTTTCAGACTGCTAGATTTTACATCAGAAGGTAAATAATCATAAACAAATAGTTTCATGTTTTGAAAATATGCCTTGACCATACTTATGTCAGAAGATTGTGTTTGTTGGTTTAACCTCTGGTTTGCTAGACATCTGAGGCTTCTTTGAGTATGCTAACAGAACAGACTTGATGGATGGACAGGCACCTATAGGAGAAAAATGACAGTTTGGTTACCAGACTTAGAGACTTACTGAGTACTTAAAGATCATAAGGACATCCTTTGGGATGGTTAAGGGTCATGTGAAGGTAGTGTGCAGAGTTTTCCTGGGCTATAGTGTCACATTCTTTGTGCTTCAGTTTGGTAAATTTTGGATTTCTTGCCAAGAAGAATCTTCGATGGTTTCTGACAAATAAATACTTACCATTTTCCTTATATCCATGCGATTTAACCATTTCCCTAGTACATGTAGTTGCTAATTAGGTCAGTATTTGTCAGTTTTGCCCTTCAGTTTGTATGCATACTTTCGAGTAGACTTCTATGTCATCACACTTCTCAGAATTCCTGTCCAATCTCATTCATCTTAGTAGTCCTGAGACTGGCTAGAGCAAAACCCATTGAGCAATTTTGAGCCAAATTTGAAGCATTAATTAAGTACTGAACAGGATAGAGTCTAGTCAGACCTACTCTGGGAACCCAGATAGTGGCTACAAGTCATGTTTGTATGGAATTTTAAAAGGAGTCTCACAATTCACTGTGTTTTCTATTGGGTCCAATTAGGGGCAAGCATATATCTTGACAGATTTCCTATCTGGTTAACTCCAGCCTACATGTGATATACCTTTGTTATTTCCCAAGAAATATAAATACCAGCATTCCAGAAATAGGTATTGTCCATGGGCAAATATCACTTACAGGTTAACTCTGGCTCTTACTATCTCAGAATAAGAATGGAAAAGGAATAGAGGACATATTTGGAGATGGTTGAATATGTCGTACTCTAAAAGTTTACCAAACAGTGGGTCACACCTATGTACTGAGCACTTAAGAAGCAGAGACAGGCTGATTGTGAGTTTGAGGCAAACCTGGGCCGCAGAATCAGACTGTATAAAGCCTAAATAACTATACCAGTTATGGAAAAAGATGTTCTATTGACCCTGAATTTAATCTTCTTACTATTTCAGAATGTATTTAAAGGCCATCTGGATATGACTGCATGTGTGGTGATAGATATATCATGCATGTAAGTCATCTGTCCTCCTCTTTGTGGAATATGCTGCCTGGAAAAGATTGGCCTTTTTTATTGGCATACAGTTTCACTTCCCTACCATAAGGGAAGTTGAATTCCAGGATTTCTTTCCACACTACCATGGTGAAGAGATTTCCTATTGTTTAATTTCTGTTTGAAGGATCTGAAGATTACCTTCCAGGCTAGAGCTGTCAATTAAAAACATGGGCTAGTCCAAATGAAGAAGTCTCTGGAAGCCTTGAGATGTGCCTCATAATCCTCACTAGACTACCACAAGGGCACTTTGTTAAATTGCTGAATTGTCAGTGAAATGGAAAGATGGAATGAGATGATGGTTATTTGTAGTTTGATTCATTTTTAATTTATACTCTATATTAAAGATCATATTTAAATTGAAGGAATAGAAATGCCTGAGGAAAGAAAACATAACCAACCTGACATGTTAATGACATACACAGAAGCACAGAATGCTACAAATAAGTCATTTCTGCTCAGGTGGCCCTCACTTTATCATAAAGTAACCTGGAGGAATAGAAAGAAAAATTATCTTACCAGGGGCAAACATGGAGTCTACTCTGCAACCTAAGCTGCTTGGCTTCTATGAAGTGAAGCTTGGGGGCAAGGCAGCACTGAAATCCCATGTACTCCTTTAGTTTAAACACAGGGCTTGGGTTATTGTCTCTTCATTAGTTTTCATTTCATTTTTATATGTTTACTGTTGATATGACTTGATCTGCCTCTTTGGAATTTAATGTCCCAGACATTTGTTTTCTTTCCTTATTTTTCAATTGAAGGTGGAATTTGATGAAGGCGCTACAGAGTATTGAGGAGCACTGAGTTAACAGAATGCTGTAAAATATCAAAAATAATTACAATATTCAATATCAATTTCTAAGTAGTCTCTGTGCACTTTGTGTGTAAGAAGTAGTATTTTCAAAATGTGTAAGTGCTATATATAATTAAGACCCACTAACTCAGAGCATCAACTCTACAGGAGCTAGCCTAGGTCATTTGCACATATACCACTTACTAGTAGTTTGACCTCAGGAGAGTCACTTAACCTCCTTGTGTATCATTTGTGCACTGGAGAAACTGGGATAATGACTATCCAGCTTTCAGGTTATAATGTGGAAATAGTTAGCGTGTGGGACATGCTTGATGCTATGTGTCTGTCTAAGCTTATGTAATCACTCCTACTACTCTTACTGTCATCACTCGGCTAGTGAAAAGGCTTCCTTCCCATCAGCACCTACTGCCTTTTCTCTGTGTTTCTCTACATTTCACTTAACATTTCTGACAAATCCAGAAAGGCTGTTTTACAGGAAATTTTATCTTGTTGTACCAGTAAAAGCAAAAGTTCTGTGAGGTCAGAATCTGTAGAGTTCCAGTTCTTTCCTATGTGTAAGTGAAGGTGTGTGAACAGCTCCACAGGCTACACTGGGGTCCAAACATCCAGTCTTTGTGTAACTATCATGCATAAATGTGGGTCTTCTATGTCCCAGAGGAATGCAACTACACCATCATTATTTCATAGGATTCAGTTCTGCTTTCTCCACAACTCTCTGAGAAATATCTAAAAGGAGCCTTCTCCTCATCATAGAGCACTGAGTTCCATGCTTGTTACTGTATTGTGGCAGGTACTATGATGTTTATGTCTCCACAGCATAAGCCATATAATGCCTGCTTGGTGACTTATGGCATAACCCTGAGCTCAGTCACCTTTTCTAGTCTTTCAAGTAGAATGCAGAACATAAATGTTAATTATTTCTAATAACTAACAAAGAATTGGTAATAACAGCAGTCATGGTGACTCTTGTGACAACTTGGTGCTAACTCTGTGAGAAGCAGACATGGACAGCTATGCCATGTAGACAGAGTTCTGTTCTGTCTCTTCTACAAGAAGGACAAGGAGCAAAACCTCCTTAGAAAGAACCACGGGGTAATATTTAAGCTTCATTCAAAGGAATAGAAATGGATCATTTGTGAAATAATTTTCCAGAAATAATATTCAAGTTAAAACAGGAGGTACAAGTGCTAAGAATGCTAGGCAAGATGGAGCTCAATTACAGATTAAGGAAAAGGAAGCTAAAGGCTTACATTCTTTATAATACTGAGGGCATAATAACTGGTTCCCAACGCTACACATACCCACTTTCTTATAGTTAGTTAGATATAATTACTTATTTTTAAAAAATTATCAAGTTGAGGTCACACTGGGAATTATGGTTGTATTGACAAGAGTCAATCCTCCCAAAAATTACAGGAGTCTTTGTTCCCATTGTACTGGTAGAGGCCTGAAGTCAGAGGTTACAGCTATGTTTGTTCCCCTTGTGCTATAGGAGCCTGAATTCGGAGCCTTCCTTTCACAAGCCATGTTGGTGTGCTCACAACATCATTTTCAGAAGCTTTATCTCTGGCAAACACTGGCAGAGATTTCAAAGGTGTGTCTAATATCTACTCTAAAATTTGAGCAAGAAAAACAAACACTGTTGCCTGTCTGTAATGTGAGCTTCATGTATCACAGCTAGAAATTGGCCAGAGATCACGTGGAGGACTATTTTGCCAGAAGTGCAACACAGGAGGCCTTGAATTTCTATCTGTTCACCTGCAGTTTTGTTTACAGCTCTCATTTTAGAAAGTCTTGACACATATGCTTCTTCCTACAAGGTAGATGTGCAGGTGTTTGTCTACCTCTGCCAGTGATGGTGTCCAGAGCTGTTCTTCTTACTAATGCAGACCTCTCTGAATGTCACTGTACATACCATATCTGTTCATGTGTGGGTGAGCCAAGCTTCCTCCAGCTAAAGATATTTTAAAATTACTTCTCTCCTCTTACTTCTCTACTGTTTCCCCCATTGCTTATCCTAAATAATTGCACTATTCCAAAATTAAATGAGTCACTCACCCCATCTCTATATTCTTTCAGGGTTAGACAAAAGATCAAAAATTCAGTGGAAGAAGTCTAAGTCTATGGACTTAGAGAAAAGGGCTGCCTATCTCTACACATCAAAATAACTGCAGTTTCTGAACTGAGACTTTTGTTTCTATCTATATGTAGTTTCCTGAAACAGATATAATTTAGGGGAGACTGGGCAAAGGAGTGAGAAATTCACTGTAGCTATCATGTTTATAAAGTCTTCTTTGAAGCCCTGTGTTTGAAGCCTTTGTCAGTATAAACTGGAAGCTCTTGTGTTACATAATGCATTCCTAGAAGAATGTCTGGGAAACATATGCACTTAATGCTGGGCTGATATTTACATTAATCTAGCAAATTGTTTGTATAGATCCTAAGGGAAGGCAAAGTTTCTGTGCACGGCTCTTAGATTGAAATGCAAACACCACTTCATCCCCTAAACATAGCTGGCAGCAACTACATCTACCAGTAAGATTAGTTACTGCATCCATGTAGAGGTCTGAGTGACTGCTTTGCCTCTGTTGCCTGGAGAAAGCTCTTTGCAAATCTCACCATGCCAATGTCTGGAAGAGGTGATCTGAAAAGAGGGAAATGGAATTGTCCTTTTGGAGCCCCTGGATGACTCTTAATTTAAAAATGTGGGATTTTTCTGTACTAGTACTTTTCTTGAGAACAAAAATAATAAACCCCCATTTATCCTAAAGGGTTAATTTGACTTAATTTGATACATCAAATTGTGAATGGCTTATTATCCTATTACCAAAGCCATATCATCCTTTATCTTTTATTTATGTGATCTTATTCATTTCTCAAGTGAGGCAGGTACCAAAGGGGGAATTGGCATTGACTACTAATCTTCTTTCCTTTTCTGTAACACATTCATTTTAACATCAAGAACCAACACTGGCAGGAGACATTATTTTAAAAAGAAAAAATAAAAGTGTGAGATTGGACATTCTTTTTAACCAGCTAAAGACAGAGTCAGTTTTTGTCACCCAGTAAATTTTCCTGTTTAAATAAAATCATCATTCATTCTTTCTTCTTGCTTCAAGAATATTTTCGTATTTTCCTCCAGAAATCTAGCATCCTAACTGGAAGTCTTATGATCACATTTGATTATTAACAGGTGGCAGTGAGAAGACACTAAGCATAAGCTCAAATGATGTCAGAGATGAGATGTTAAATACTTTTTGGCAAGTACAAATTGAATGTATGGGTAGAGCTTAGAGTCAAGGGTAATTGTGTCTTTGCATTTAAGGATTATAGATTCCAAATAGCTCCTCTGAGGCACAGCCAAAAGAGTTTATGAATCAAGGTGTGCAAATAAATTGTCCCTCTGGTCTCAGTAACAGTCATTTCTCTACTATTGTGATGTCACAGAAAGGGCAGAGTGAAACATGAACCCAGGTAACCCCAGAGAACAGAGTCACTTTAGAGTTGAGATATCAAGATGAATGCATACCCAAGATGTACACAAAAGATGTTAAAGATTTAAATAAAATTAACTATGACTCAACTTCCATTTCTAGGCCAAAATGTTGTTCTTTACAACTCATTTTCTCCATTTCTCTACTATACCAGCTCTTTATTTTTGCATTCCCAAGTTTTCTGTTGGTCTCTAATCATCTCTGGTTTTTGGATTCCCAGAGGAATTTGGGTAAGATCCTTTTTGATGAACAGAATAAAATGTGCTCTATTAACGATATCTGCCAAGAATTTCTATAGTGTCATATGTGGATATTTGGTTTGACAGCAGATGGAGAAAGACCACAAGATTTTACAACTTCCTGTGTGATGTCAAATGAGTTCTCTTCTAAGAAATACTTGAGAACACAAAAAAATTCAGCGGTCTGTGGGTTTTTCCCCAAAAGTGAGTGGTTTTATTTTATTTTTTGACATTATAATGTGACTACAACATTTCTCCCTTCCTTTTTCTCCCTCAAAGCCCCACCCCATATACTTATGCTTGCTCTTTTTCAAATCCATGATCTTTTTTATTATTATTGGTTGCTTAGATGTATATGCATAGACATGCATGTTCCTAAGAAAACCTGCTATGACCATAAAACATTAATTGTATGTATGTTTTCAAGCATAACCATTTGGTGGTGGAAAATCATTTTGTGCATTCTTTGGGGAAGGCTGCTTCTCTTGTTCTCAGTTTTCCATAGTTTCCTTGAGTTCTTTGTGTAGGCTTGAGGCCACTCAACAAGAAGGAAAACATGCTTGGTACTGGAAACCTAGCTCACTACTCAGTGCTAATGAAGTCATGGATAGTGGAGAAGAACCTACAACTACTTTACTAAACCAGTGTAATCACTAGCAACAATGTAAACATTTGTCCTTGTACCCACAGATATGTGTATTCTTCAACCCTTAGCAAGGATACTTTTCTTTGCAACAGACAGAGACTACCAAGGAAAACCAAGACAAATCAAAATACAGAGTTGTGTACCCCAGTTCCAGTGGATACCTCTATAAAGTACTCCATCACCTATGCCTCATGGACCATTGCAGAAGCATGGGCAAAGAATCAATCCTGTTTTCTGTGAGATATTATGTCTCCTACATATGTCAGAAGCTACACTCATAAAGACTCACCAACATGACTGCTGAAACATGAGATGGACAAGGATAACACCAATAGACATGCTAAAACTAATAAGGAAAACCCATAGTTGTATTAAGCATCTTTCTGATAGGCATTAGCCTAATTAAAAAGCAAACCTTACAAATTACATCCATTAACAGCTAACTGCAAAAACTTCAACAAAGCAATTAGCTTTTTGTCTTTATATTTCTCTTGTAAAAACAGGGGTAAATAATCCCCCTTATTCCAGAAAGCCTCCAAGCTCTGTGGGATGAGAAAGAGAAGAGACACCAATTCAGCAGGGTTTCTGCACATGTTCTATCTGCTTATATCTGCTAGTGTAAAGAGATATCACGCAATAGTTTGATCCCCTTCAAAATCTGGATTTTCAGAAGGGTGATAGATGCTCTCATATTAGTTTTTTAGGCTTTTGTTTAGATTCCTTGAGCACATTCTGTCCACCCTTAATATTTTACACTAGAAGCCATATCATCTTTTATTTATTGTGTTCCTCATATTAATTTCACGACAGCAGCTGGTGTAGCAAGAGGGACAATTCATTGATATTCCAATTTCTCTGCAAGTCACACATATCCCAAGGTCAAAGTGACCTGGAGAGATTGATAGAGCACTGGCACCCACCCAACAACTGTGTGTTCCTCATACATGAAAATCAACTATTGGATTCAATATCTGTCCTCTCTGCAATAAATATAACAGGGAATTCTTCAATAATTGAAGAATTTCTATAATCAAAGGCTCATGTATGGAGTACTCAGTAGAGCTTTCTAATGGCAGGGGTGGTGTCCTTGGGATGAAGGGGAGTTGAGGAAGTTGATCAAAGATGTCAGATGCTCACACAAGAAACCTGTTCTGTTATTCCCAAACAAGTCTTGACACAGAGGAAGCAATATGCCTTTCATTTTCATCAAAAGTTTTCAGTTCTCTAAGATAAACAATAGGGCTCAGATTGTGTTACTGCCCAAAAATATAAAAGACAATTATCCTTTAGGCTACACTACAATTGTCCCAGATACCATGTGGACAACTGAATCATTTATTGGCTCTCTCAGGGGCACACCTTTCATTGATCATTAAACAAAAGTATCAGTCTTTATCATGTGATAGTAGTGTCCCACAGCAGGGCTATCTGGGTCTCATCTGACATCAGCTAACCTGAAGCATTATCACTTCAAAATGTCTGTCCTCTAATTGGCATTGCTGAGTTAGCCCAGAGGTACAGAATTATTTGACCACCAAATTTCAGTAATTTGTTTCTCTCTCTCTCTCTCTCTCTCTCTCTCTCTCTCTCTCTCTCTCTTTATTTCTATCTCCCTTCCTTATTTCCTTTCTTTCTATCTTTATATATTCTTTCCTTTATTTTTTTGTCATGTGTGTCTATCTTTTGCTGTATCTTCATTTTTTCCTTTCTATCCTTCTTTCTGTCTTTGCTCTTTTATTTCTTTACTTCTGTTCTCTTTCCTCCCTTCCTTCTTTCAGTTCTTTCTGTCAGTCTTTTTTAAAGAGAGAGGATTTGTCTTGTCTCACAATCTGAAGATAAAGTCTATTATGATAGGGAAGTTGTGGCAAAAAGCAACTTGTAGCTGGAGCAGCAAGAAAATGGAGCTGCTTGACCACATCTCTGCAGGCCAGAGAGCAGGGAAGGTAAATAACCATTACAAACCCTTTGAATATATTCTTTGAACAAAAAGACTTTAGAAAGCTAAATAATCTATACCCCTATATTACCAACTCTTAAGTATTACATTTGGTTTAGCAACCTTTTAATCCATAGTAATAGTAGAACGGTTGGACTAAATAGTAGAAATTAGACTTAATTTCAATTTGTTCTTCAAATTTCTCTTGACTTGATTTCCTATCTTTAAGAGATTTATTTTCTTCTTTATAGTAATTTTATGTTTTGAAAATTATTATGTTTTGAATTTATTATTAATTATGTCATTAATTATATGATTTTCCCCTTCTATTTCCTTCTTCCAATGCCTTCCTGGTAACTCCCCCTCTCTTTCTCAAATATATAGTCTTTTTCATCAGCTCATTATTTCTAAATATAAAAATATAACCTGCATACTTTGTTTTTACTTTTATTTTATTTGTATCAGTATTTTGCCTATATGTATGTTTATATAACATGTGCATTCAGTGCCTTCAGAGGCCAGAAGAGTATGTCAGAACTTCTGGAACTGGAGTTACAGAAAATTACAAGCCACAATGTGGGTGCTGGGAATGAAACTTAGAGAAGGAAATGTTCTGAATACTAAGCCATTTCCTTAGATTTCATGATGTTAAAAAACAAACAAACAAACAAAAATAAAAACAGGCCTGGCAGTGGTGGTGCTCCCCTTTAATCCCAGCACCTGGGAGGCAGAGGCAGGCAGATTTCTGAGTTTGAGGCCAGCCTGGTCTACAGTGTGAGTTCTAGGACAGCCAGGGCTATACAGAGAAACCTTGTCTCGAAAAACCAAAAAATAAATAAATAAATAAATAAATAAATAAATAAAAACAATGTATGCATCTGTGTGTCTATATGTGTCTATGCCACATGATTGCATCTTCCTATCAAGGCCAGAATAGAGCATCAGATCCCCTGAAACTAGAAATAGAGACAGCTATAAGCCCCCTGATGTGGGTACTGGGAATGAAACATAGGTCCTGTGCAAGAGTAGCAGGAACCCTTAACTAATGTAACATCTCTCCAGTCTACTTTTCTGTCTTAAAAGAAGAAGTAAAAATTGAATCAAGGATCAAATATGAAGGATTTTTTTTCTTTCAGAATTTGGAGAAGAAAAAATGGTACCTGCATGCAAGGAGGATAATCGCATTAGACATGATGAAAAGAGATGAATGTAAAATAAAGAAAGAAAATGGGAGTTGGTGGGGGAAACAACACACTAGCTAATGAGGTGTCATATGTGCAGTACCCTGTACTGGTCCAGGCACTTCCTACTGTACAACAGAGACAACAACCAATATTACTTTTCACAAATGGAGCTTTTAGGATCTGGTGAGACAGTTTAGCAGGTTAAGGGCCTTCCTGTTAAGGCATACCAACTGAGTTCAATCACCAAGACCTAAAAGGTGGGTGGATTAAACTAACTCTCAGAAGTCATCTTCTGACTTCCACACATGTACTGTAGCAGAAATGTGTACATACAAAATAAATAAAAGAACATTTCATACGGAAAATTGTAAAAGTATTACAAGCAACATTCTTTCATCGGGAACTACTGTTGCAGGATCTTCCCTGTCGAATTACATTAGAGCAACAGGAGCCCTGGGATTGGACAGGGAACAGGGAGGCAGAACTAAGAGTTGCACAGGAGGAAGATCTGGGGAAGAAAGGAGGAGGAAGATGGCAGTGGACATGAACTGGTATAGCGCCACCGATGGTTATGTTATCATAAAGGTTAGAAGTTTGGAATAAGTTGTCTAATCTGGGTGGGCAGCTTTTATCATTATCAATTGGCTCTGAAATTATTGCACTGGTATCTTGTAAATTGTGTTTTTATTGATACATAAATCTGATTGGTTAACTATATGCTTAAGAGTTAAAATTCTATGTTTTTATTGATACATAAATCTGATTGGTTAACTATATGCTTAAGAGTTAAAATTCTACCAGGTGATTGGATATTGAGATGGCTGATCATGGGGCAGGCAGTTATTGTGTGAGCCTGGTGGCAAAGATCCACCAAGGGACTCAGGTCAGGAGAGTTGGCGGGCTGAGAGAGTAAGATCACCCGGAGAGAGATCTGCTGTGGCCCACCGGTATGTCTGAGCATAGGAACTTGCCGAATTTCTTTTTTAAGACTTCCTACAAATTACAACTGTTGATGAAATTCCCTTGCAGCCTGCTTAACATTCCTAACAGTTTAGGTCTCCCATAAATCATCAGGTTTTCCTCCTTCTACTATAGCCTGTGATAGTTTTGTATTTGCTTTATCTTCACATAAAATATCAGAAGTTTAAGTTGAAAATTCCACACATCTCACACCTACAACCTTGGCCCTTTACATACTAGAATAGTACTGGAGGTACCCATTACCCCACCCCAGGTTGAGAGGAAACAATACAAGGGTTATGGATTACACAACTCAGGCTATTGTGGGCGATATGTACAAACAATCCTAAGTGTATAAAAAGAACAGAGTAGCATCCTCACATTTACAAACTATATAAATATTCTTTCCCTAAATTTTAGACTTGGTATTCTGAACTTACCTTCAAACCCTTCCACCTGAGGATGTTGTAAGAGTCCTCAACATATAGTGCATTCCAATTTTTGTCTCCATTCCATAACTTCTTTTAACATCAGAGCCCCTTGTCACTACTTACAAGATCCACAGAAAACTCCAGCTGAAAAACACTACTTAAAAAACACTACTTGCCAATGGCTTTATGCAATACTAAGTCACTTCCTCTAAGAAGCTTTTCCCTCTAACTCCATGTTTCCTAGAGAGTTGTTTGTCCTTGTCCCTTATGTAGATTTATTCCTATTGTATTCTATTCACAAAGAGTAAGGATGTAACTTTCAAATTAAGTTTCAATGGTAAGATTTCTACATCTTTTGTTGTGTCTCATCACTTTTTAAAAATCACATTTATATGCTTATTCATTTACTTGTATATGCTTATATGCATCAACCATAAAGTGTGAGTAGAGCGTAGAGAATAACATGTAGGAATCTGTTCTCCCTCAACCATGCCCATCCCTGGTATTGAACTCAAATTAAAAAGCCCTGCTTTTAATTTGATGTCCCTGCTGGCATGGGTATTTGGGCAAGATTCTCACCTGTGTTCCCAGTTACTGCAAACCTACTGGGAAGCAGACAGGCTGTAGGGTGTGGGAGGGTATTAGGCCTCTGATCTGGCCCATGTGGAGGAGAAGACTAGAAGGGAGGAAGTTGACCTTATCCAGAACTTGAGGAATGGCTCAACAGGAGCAAGTCAATAAATGTAATAAAGTACATAAATGGACTTCAAGACAAAACTCACATAATCATTTAAATAGGTACAAAAAAAGCCTCTGACAAAATCCAACATAACTTCATCATTAAAGTCTTAGAGAATGTACTACAATTCAACAAAAAGCTATATACAAGGAACCTCATCCAACACCATCCTAAATGAAAGAACGCTTGAAACAATCCAAATGGAGTCAAAAACAGACAGGTATATCCAATATCCACACTCCTTCAACATGGAACAAGAAGAGAAGACTATTAAAGGGACACATGTAGAGAAAGAAGTCAAACTAACCCTATTTGCACAACATGATACTATACAAGAGAGATCCCCCAAATCTTACCATAAAACTTCTAGATATTATAAAAAACGTCAGCATTGTGTTTAAATATAAAAATATCTTGTACAGATCAATATCTTTCCTATATACCAATGAAAAACATTCAGAGATAGAGATCATGGGTACATGACAATTTACTGTGGCCTTGAAGAAAATAAATTTAGGAATAAACTTAACCAAGGAAATGAAGGACTTATACAGTGAAAACCTTAAAGCTCTGAAGAAAGAGATAAAGATAGCAGAAAGTGAAAAACTATACTAAAATTCATCTGAAACTACAGAACACCAAAAATGGCCAAAATAATCCTAAGCAAAAAGAATAATGACGGAGTGATTTCAATATATCTTAAGATATATATAGTAATAAAAGTAATATATCTTAAGATATATTACAGAAACATAGTAATAAAAAGATAATGTTATTGTCATAAAAACTGACAGATAAATACATGGAACAAAATTGAAGACACAAACCTAAGGTAGCTTCAGCCTAATATTTGACAAAGGTACAGAAACATATGCTGGAAAAAATGAAATCATTTCCAGCCAAGGGTGATCAAAAAAATTGGAGGTCCACATGCAAAAAAATGGAATTAAACCCCTATCTATCACTTTGCACAAAATTAACTTCAAATAGATCAAAGACGTAAACCTGATACACTGAAACTCCTGGAAGACATAGGCAGTATCTTACATGATATAGGTACAGGAAAAGATTTCCTAAATAGCACTCCATTCACCCAAGAATTTAGGCCAACAATTGACAAGTGTGCCTTCTGAAATAAAAAGTTTCTACACAGCAAAAGAAACAATCAATCAGTTGAAAAGAAAGCCCATAGAGTGGGAGAAAATCTTTCCCAGATATATGTGAATAAAGGTTTAATATCCAAAATATGCACAAAAAAAAAAAACCTCAAAAAACAGTTTCAAAAACAGAAACAAAACTACAACAAAATGTGACCCATTTGAAAACTAGCGCTGGAATCTGAACAGAGAGTTCTCAATAGAAGAATAGGAGAACAACTAAGAAATTTTTTTAAAGTTCATTATTCCTATCAATTAGAGTAAATGCAAACCAAAACAACTTTGAGATTTTTTCTTTCTTTCCAAGTCATAATAGTAAAGATCAATGTAATAACCAGCTATAAATACTAAAGGTGATGGGAGGGAAATTAAATCCTCATTTACTGATGGTAGGATGCAAACAACTATGGCCACTATGAAGAACAATGTGGGAATTTTTCAAAAAGCTAAAAATAAATCTACCATATGACCTAGAAATACCAATCTTAGGCATATGCCCAAAGGACTCAACATCTTACTTTACATATACTTGCTTAGCAATGTTCATTGCTGCTCTAGTCATAATAGATAGAAAATGAAAATAATCTAAATGTCTTACAACTGATAGATGGATGGATGGATACTGAAAATGGTATACACCATAAAACACTATTCAGTGGTAAATAAAACAAAAATCATGAACTTTACAAATATATAGAGGAAACTAGAAAAGATCTTGAGTGAGATAATGCAGACTCAGAAAGACAAATGTTCCATGTCTTCTCTTATTTGAGGCTCCTGACTACACATCTTCAGATGTAAGTAAAAAGCCTGCAGTAACTATACCACCACTGCCAGGAGAGGGGACTTGTGATGAAACTGAGAAGGGAAGAGTGTGGTATAAATAATCTGATTAAGGAAATGGGAACATGGAGCAATCCTAAGCAAGATTCAGGAAGACAAATACAGAAGCCGAGAGAAGGGTAAAGGGTAATAGAATGATACAAGTGAACTGATAGGAGAAAGGGAATCCAGGAGCCTCCTTATGGAGAGGGGAGGGAGTTAAATACAAGACAAAGAGAATGGACTATCCTCATCTGGGTGGATGGCACTCCTTCCAAGAGCCAAAGACTACCGAACAAAAATTCCAATACCAGACATGAGAAGGGGAATCTCACTGAGAAGGGGAAATATAGTGGACATTGGAAGTGAATGGAGGGGGGGAATGAGGTGGGAGAAGGGAGGGGAAGGGAGCAGGAGGAATCAATTAGGGGTGGGATGAGAAAGTACAGGAACAGAAAACTAGAATGGGCAGGGTATCTGTGGGACAAGCTAGAAACCTAGGAAAATGGATGCTCCAGGGAATGTGTAAGGGTGGCCCTAGCTGAGATTCCTAGCAGTGAGGGATACAGAGCCTGAAATAGCCATCTCCTATGGCCAGAAAGACTTCTGATGGAGAAACTGGTATACCATCCCAGCCTCAAAACCTTAGACCCACAATTTCTCCTGCCAAAAAGATGTGCAGTGGTAAAGATGGAGCAGAGATCAAAGGAATGACCAACCAATGACTAGTCATTGAGATTTATGCCATGAGAAAGAACCAATCCTGAAACTGTTAAATGATATTCTGCTATCCTTCTAGAAGGCACATGACATGCTGTCATCTGGGAAACTTCACCCAGCAACTGATGATAACAGATGCAGAGACCCACAGCCAAGCATGGGGCTGAGTTTGAACAATTCTATAGAAGAGGGGTATAAAGGATTGGAGAAGCCAGAGAGGTCAAGGACACCACAATAAAACTTACAGAATCAACTTATCTAGGCCCATAGAGGCCTACGGAGACTGAACTGTCAAACAAAGCACGCATGGGGCAGATACAGACCTTTTGGCACACATGTAACAGTTGTGCAGCTCAGTCTTCATGTGGGAATCCTAACAGTAGGAATGAGAGCTGTATCTGACTTTGTTGCCTGCCTTTTGATCCCTTTCCCTAGCTGGGCTGTCTTGTCAAACCTCAATAGAAGAAAATGCACCTAACTCTGATATAATTTGATGTGCAAGGATGGTTTGATATCCGTGGGAAGTCTCCCTTTTTCTGAGCCTTTTATCAGGACAGGGGGAGGATGGGAAGATGGGGAAGGTGAAGGGAGACTTGGAGGAGAGGAGGAAGTGGAGCATTTTCTTATCTAATGCTTAATGTGGGAGAGTCTAGCCCATTGTGGAGGGTACTATCCCTGGGATGGGGTTCCTGCGTTCTAAGTTCTTGAGAGTTTGAGAAAGAAAGAAGAGAGATGTAGAGAAGGAGAGAGTAAAAATGAGAAAACAGGGTGAGAAAACCATGGAAAGAAAGCTACTAAGCAGCATTCCTCTGTGGCATCTGCATCAGCTCTGGTGTCCAGCTTCCTGCCATGCTTAAGTTCCTGCTCTGGATGCTTTTGATGTTATAGAAAACTATGAGTAAAATAAGTCCTTCCATCCCCAGGTTGCTTTTGATCATGGTGTTTCATCACAGCAGGTGCCTTTACCATGAAGTGGCTCCAATGCCTAAAGAAGCCTTTCAGAAGCCTCTGTGATGTTTTCCATAGCAACCACACTGATATTGTTCTCACCAGCATGTAACAAACTTCCTTAATTCTCCACATTCTCATTCAACACAAATTCTCTCTCTCTCTCTCTCTCTCTCTCTCTCTCTCTCTCTCTCTCTCTTTCTCTCTCTCTCTCTGGATTTCTTTACCACCTTCTCCCTCTCCCTTCTTTGCCTCCTTCTTGTCTCTCCCTGCCTCTTTCTCTTCCCATCACTTACTGTTACTCATGAATTTTCTTACTCCCTTTCTGCCCCCCTCTACTGCTCACTTATTTCCTGCCTTCCTATCTGCCCTCTTCTTTCATTCCACACTTGCTTCATCTCTCCCCCAATCAAAAATTTTCCCTGTTTCCCTCTCTGTCTCTGTCTCTGTCTCTGTTTCTCTCTCTCTCTCTCTCCATAACTCTCTCACTTTCTCTCTTTCTCTGTGTCTTTCTCTCCCTATCTGCTTTCTTCCTCTCACTTTTACCCATCTCTTTCTCCTCCTCTCTTGCTTTTGTTGCCTCTTTCTCTCTTGCTCTCCCCTTCTACCTCACTCTTTTCTCTCTCTCCTCTCCCTCCTTCACTTTCTGTACTTCACTTTCTATACCTCTTTCTCTGCCTCTCCCTCGCTCTCTGTCCCTCTCAATCTCTCTCTCCATTTCTTGCCCTTTCTCCCTCTTCTCCTCTACCTCTCTCTCACTCAATCCTCTCTGTTCTGTCTTTCACTCTTCCTCTCTCTCTCTAATCTTCTCCCTCTACCTATATGAGATGTGCTGTGTGTTTCTATCCCTGTCTCCTGCTCTGTCTCCCTCTCCCTCTCTCTTTCTCTCATTCTCTCTCCCTCTTTTCACTCTCCTCTCTCTTTTCTTTTCTGTCTTACCCTCTCTCCCTCTTGCATCCTCTCCTTCTCATCTTCTTTTGCTCCTGTATTTTGTCTCTCTCTCTCCTATTATTTCTCTCACTAAATTCCGCTAACCCCTCTCTCCCACTCTGCCTCTCTCCCCTCCTCTCTTACTCTTTGTGACTCTCTTTCCCTTCCTCATACTTTCTGTATAACTCCCTCACTTTACCATTCTCCCTTTCCCCTCCCCCTCCACCTGTTTCTCTCACTCTCTCCTCCATCATAGCCTCCACCTCCCTCTTGCTCCCCTTTCTCCCAGTCTTACTCGTTGACTCCAACTCTCCCCCTCTCCCTCTCTAGCTCTTTCTCTTTAGCACTCTTTCCCTCTTTCACACAATTATCTCTCCAGCTTTCTGTCCAATTCCCCTTTCCTCTGTCTTTGTCTTCCTCCCAACGTTCATTTTTCCCTCATACTCCCCTCGCTCTCCCCTTTGCTCTCCCTTTCTTTTTTATATCCCTGGGTTTCCCTCTCTCTGTCTCCTTCTGTGTCTCTCTGCCTCTGTCACTCTGTCTGTCTCTGTCTCTATCTATCTATCTCTGTCTTTCTGTTTGTCTAGTGTCCAACACCTTCTTCTGACCTCAC
>JADRCH010000117.1:894616-1096858 GCA_019843965.1 Rhynchomys soricoides
GAAGGAGGGGTGGAGACAAAAGCTGATGGAGGAAGTAAAAGGGAAAGGGAAGGAAGCAATAGAGATAGAGAAAGAAAGAGAGGAAGGAAAGAAGGAAGGGAGGAAGGAAGGGAAAGAAAGAAAGAAAGAAAGCTAGAGAAAGTAAAGGAGAGGGAAAGAGGTGGAGTCTAACAGCTTCTTTAGTGTCTTATGCTTTATATTTAGGTCTTCCATGCCTTGTGAGATCATTTTTATTCAGTATATGTGATACACTGCTTAATTATATCATTACACATGTGGGTATCCAGTTTTGCCAGTGCCATTTTACAAAGGTCCTGTCTTTTCTCTAATGTATGTTTCTGTGTATCTTTTCAAATATCAGATGGCTATAGTCACATGTATTCATTTTATTTCTTGGATATTGTTTCTTCCATCTACATATCTGCTTTTGTGCCTTCACCATATTGTTTTAGTTACCAAGGATCTGTAATATATCATGTCTGGAATGCTATCAGAACTGTTGTGGTGAACTAGAATCTTTTATGGTTCTCTATTAATTTCAGGATAGTCTGTCAGTCTTTCTCTTTTTCTTTTATTCTTTTTCTTTCTTTCTTTTTTTATTTTACTATTTCTGAAAAGAATGAGGTAGAATCTTTCATTGGTTTTGCACTGATTCCAATTAAGGCCTTAGGTAGAACAGTGATTTTTCACACTATTAATCCTACCAATCCAAATGCATGCTATTTCTTTCCATTTTCTAGTGTCTTTCTCTATATCTTTCTTTATAGATCTGAAGTTTTCATTGTAGAGCTCTTTGTTATTAACTTGTCACCATCTACTTTATGGTAGATGTGCAAGAGTGATGGCAATAGAGCATTTTCTTTGTTTGTGTGTTTGTGATTGCTTCTCCCTGTGTGTATGTGTATGTTGTTTGTGTGTGTACATGTCTGCCTGTTTTGTTTTGTTTTTACTGTCTGTCTGTATGAGTGGTTTTCCTACTCAAAAAAGCCTATTTCACCTCACACCAGTCAGAATGGCTAAGTTCAAAAACTCAGGTGACAGCAGATGTTGGCGAGGATGCTGCGAAAGAGGAACACTTCTCCATTGCTGATGGGAATGCAAGTTGATACAGCCTCTCTGGAAATCAGTTTGGCGGACCCTCAGAAAAATGAACATAATACTATCTGAGGACCCAGCTATTCCACTCCTGGGCATATACTCAGAAGATGCTCCAACATGTAATAAAGACATATGTTCCACTATGTTCATAGCAGCCATATTTATAATAGCCAGAAGCTGGAATCAACCCAGATGTCCCTCCACAGAGTAATGGATACAGAAAATGTAGTACATTTACACAATGGAATACTACTCTGCAATTAAAAAGAATGACTTCATGAAATTTGCAGACAAATGGATGAATCTTGACAATATCATCTTGAGTGAGGTAACTCAGTCACAAAAGAATGAACATGGTATGTACTCACTGTTAAGTGGTTATTAGCCCAAGAGTTCGAAATATCCAAGAGTCACTTCACAGCAACAGTAGGGTGGAGTGGGAGGTCCCAGATGAAGGACTTGGAGAAGGGACTGAAGGAGCTGAGGGAGTTTGCAGCCCCAGAAAGGCAGCAACAGTGGCAACTGGCCTGACCCCCTGATATTCCTGGAGCCTGATCCACCAACCAAAGAATACACATGGAGTGACCTACGGTGCTGGCCACATATGTGGCAGAGGAGGGTCTTGTTAGATATCAGGGGGAGGAGAGGCCCTTGGGCCTGAGGGTATTAGATCCTCCAGTATAGGAGAATGCCAAGGAGGGAAGACGAGAGTGGGTGGGTGGGTGGGGGAATACCCCAATAGAGGCAAGGGAAGGGGGAGGGAATAGGGAGGTTCCAAAGGGGAGATCTGGAAAGGGGGAAACATTTGAAATGTAAATAAAGTAGAAAAAAGTAAAATAAAAGAAAGATATCCTTGAAATATTTTTTAAAAAAGTATAACAACAAAAAAGTTTAAGCACCAAATTCTAGAAAGAGAAAACATGCCCTTTGCATATTCTTGAGGAATGGGTATCAGATAGCAGTGAGCTTTAGCACTTATTTATCTCTGTGTGCAGCTACATATGTTTACCCTGCAGAAGAAGTGAAAAGGGAAGTGGAGAATGAGACTTCAGCATAGCAGGTTACATTTAGGGTCCTATAGAATGCTGGAGTAGCCTTATGTTCTTGCACACATTTTTCCATTCCAAGTTATGGCCCCATCCTTCATTGTTTCTCCCCTTTGGTCTCTGGCACAACTTCAAAGTGCTATAAATGGATGATGCACATCGACTTCTATTACATCTGCTTTCACCTCTGGGTTTCTGTTCAGATAAAGTGGTGCCAGCAAGACCAATTTTCTCTCATTCAAGTCTGAGATAATAGAATTACACATCAAAGGATGCATTTGTCCATATATTATAATGTGTGTAGTTGATGAGCCATAAAATGTTGAAGAGACCCACATTTCTATTTAAGAAGTTCCAGATCTGGCAAACAAAGATCTTAGTGATACCTTCCCAGGATTTATTAGTTAGGAAGACCATAGATGGACAGACAGACAGACAGACAAAAATAAGTAGACATGCACACACAAAAATAAAAACAGAACCCAAAACAAACCAAAAACAGGGGCTAATGCAATCACTCCTATATGCCCAACTCAAATTTATAGGAACAACTTATTATGGAAGACATAATTCACTTCAGTCTCAGGATTAGAAAAATATGTTTGAGTGTTGTAAAGCATGCTTTCACGGTATTCAAAATACTATCACAGTTGCTATCAATTTGTAACATTTTTGGTTATGCAAGAGGTACCTGCTTTAGCCTGGGCACAAAATAGTAGAGGCAAGAGTGAGAAAGGTAGAAACTGTAAGTACATCCACCATTTTTATGTACTACAATAAGAGCATAAACACCAGGTCCCAATCATAAGAGAACAAAAAGCAAGATTGCTCTGAGAAGAATCCTCACCTCTCATCTTGGAAAAAGTAGACATCTGGAGAAACAGGCATGTTATGTAGAAAGAGAAATAATGATACTTGATTATTTGTGTGTGTGTGTGTGTGTGTGTATGCAAATAAATTTAGAATACAGGTGAGAATCTGTGGTTTATTTCTTATGTTTTTATTTTTATGGAGAGATGTATTTTGCAGGCCTGTAGAACTATAAACCAAGTCCGTGCCCTGCATACTCAGAAGACAAATCTGGGCATCTAATCCTAAGGAACTAGAGATCAAACAAAACATTCATTAATGCTTGATGAGTGAGTCAAAATAGAAATTTTAAAAAATGTTCCAGAAATAGGAAGAACACTCCAAACTTTCTATGAAGCTGTTTACCATAGCCTGAAAGAAAATCAAATATCTAGGAATACCTCTAAGCAAGCAGGTGAAAGACTTCTACAATGAAAATTTTAGGTCTCTAAAGAAATTAAAATGAAAGTAATGGAAAAACATAACATGCTTTTGGGATAGTAATGGGGGAATTATTATTCTACCAAAGGTCATGATTAGAATTTCAATTAAAAGTCCTACCTCATCCTTCACAGAAACAGGAACATAAGAAATGAAAGGGAGAAAGAAAGAGTGACTGACTATCCTAATATTTATATGGAATCACAAAAGACTCTGGTACACCAAAATAATCTTGATAGTATTCCAGACTTTAGAATATAATATAGAGCCTTGGTAATGAAAGCAACATGCTATGGGCACAAAAACAGACATATACACTGAGAGAATAATATCCAATACAACACCATGAAAAGGTGATACCAGAGCCATCTAATTTTTTAAAAGATACCAAGAACACCCAAGTGAAAAGATAGACCTTTCAAAACTAGTGTTGGAAAGACTGGTTATATACATGTAGAAAAATGAACATTGAACAAAAATGAGTTCTAAATTAATTTTTGATAGGACAGAAGACCTAAATGTGAAATAAGAAACAATGAAAGTTCAATTAGAAAACATTATCCATACCCTGCAGAAGTAGTTAATGAGAAGAAGTTAATGAAGAAGATTCAATTTGCTCAGAGAGTCAGACCAACAAAAGACAGAGGAACTTCGTGCAACCAAACAGCTTCCACTTGTGAAATAAAAAACAATCAATGAAGAATTAGTAAAGAAAAAGAGGTGAAGAATTAGCCTGGGCTATTTTTAAGATTCACAAAAGATGAAAGTGAGAGAAAGATAGGAACAGAAAGAGTGGCAAAGAAGGATATAGAAGGTAAGAGAGGGAGGGAATGAGAAAGAGAAGCTGAGGGACTGAGAGCAAAAGAATAGGAGAGGGAAAGGGAGAGAAAGGGGTAAAGAGAAATTGAGCTCTATGTGGAACAATAGAGAGGAGGAGAGATAAAGGGATAGAGAGTTAGGGAAGGAAAGAAAGAAAAAATGAGTGAGAAAGAGAGAGTGAGAATGATTAGGAGAGAAGTAGAATGACAGAAGAAGAAAGAGGGACTGAGAAAGATAAATGGAAGAGAGAGGGCTGAGAGACAGAGAGATGGTTAGACAGAAAGAGCGAGAGAAAGGTAATAAAAAGAGGAAAGGAAGAAAGAGAAGTATGAAAGAAAAAATGAAATGGAAAGAAGTAGAAAGAGAAAGGAAGAGGGGTTTAGAAGGAGACAACAAGTAGAGAGGAAGAGATGGATAAAGAGGATGACTTACAGGCTGTAGTCTAGGGAATCCAACATTGGCTGCCATGAACAGAGTTCAAGAATCAGATAGGTGTTCAGTCCACAAGGCTGGGTATCTTAGTAGGTCTTCAAAATACACCAAAATCTCAAAGAAGTAGGCTTTAATTAAAGCTAGTTTTAAAAAGGCACTTGATGATGAGGCAAGAGCAAGCAAGCAAAGAGCAAATCTATCCTTCTTCCATATCCTTATACAGGCTTCCAGCAGAAGGCATGACCCAGATTAGAAGTGGATCTTCCCACCTCAAAATGTCTAGATTAAGCTGTGAAGGAAAAGGCTGAATTGCATTAGAGACCCGAAGTTGTTGGAGATGCCAGTGTTTTGGGGATGCCTGCCAAGGAAAGCAAAAGACTAGACATGAGACTATCCCAATAGAAGTGTGTTGCTGCTAGCAAAGCTCGGAGGGAAAAGTGATTTAAGATCCTTTTGATATCAAACATGGAGTATAGGATTTGGAGTTTGCCCTGCTGAGTTTTGGTCTTGCTTTAAACCAGTGTTTGTCTCTATGCTCCCTTTCCTCCTATATGAAATGGTAAGACTTATTCCATATCATTGTATGTTGAAAGTATTTGATCTTTTTATTTTGATTTCACAGGGAGACTACTCAGTCTGAGGAGGACTTTAGACTTTTAAACATTGAGACTGTGAAAGACTATGGAGATTTTTGAAGTTGTACTGGATGCATTATGCTGTGGCTACAACCCTAGGGAGGTAGGATAGTAGAACATGATGATTTGAATTAAAATGTTTCCCATAGGCTCATATGTTTAAATGCTTAGTCCACTAAGGACTAGAGGACCTGTTTGGGAAGGATTTGGAGGTATGGACTTGTTAAAGGTGTGTCTCTGAACTTAAGCATTGTGGTTTCAAAAGCCTATGCCAGACCTTGTCTCACTCTCTAAGCCTGCAACTGGAAGATTAGATATGAACTCTCAGCTCCCTTTCCAGCACTATCCCTTTCTGGCCGTGAGCTCATGATCTGACAAGATGACAGTTGACTAACCATCTGAAATGACAAGCAAGCCCAAAATTAAATGTTTTATTTCATAAGTTGCCTTAGTTATGATGTCTCTTCAAGAAATAGGAAATTAGCTAAGACAATGACTATTCTAAAGAAAGCCATGTTTGGAATCAGTTCAATTGCAAACAAAACTCCCACCTCACCTTTAAAGAAATAGGAAAAAACATGAATGAATGAATGAATGAATGAGAAATTAAGACTGCTAAAATTCATAAAAGAACACAAAAAAACCCAGCTTATCAATACAAGCCTAATAGCATTCCAGACTCAAATATATATTACAGACCCTTAATAATTAAAGTAATACAGTATGACACAAAAACAGACATGTAGACTGAGGAAACAATACTCAAGACTACAGCATGAAAATATGTAACTACAAACATTCAAAAAAGATGTTAAAAACACACATCAAATAAATGATAGCAACGTTGACAAATGCTGGACAGAATAGATGCTCACATATAGCAGAAATTAGACAAATATCCATCATCCTGCACAAACATTAACTCTTAAGTTGAAAAACTACCAAAAGGTAAAGTAAAGGATAATACAAGTATGAAAAAATATCAACAATACCCTATAAAGTACAGGTGGGGAGCATAAATATCTGAAGAGGATTCCATTTGCCCAGCATTCTAGGCCAACAATTGACATATGTAATATAAAATTTAAAAGCTTCCACAAGGTAAAAAATCAATTAGTAGAATAATACATTATTACTTCTTTTGCTTTTAAAGATTCATTTATTTTTTTAATGTACTATGGGTGTGATGATTTAAATATACTACTATTAGGAGGGTTTCATCTTCTTGAAATAGGTGTAGCCTTATTGGAGGAAGTGCATCACTGTGGAATGAGCTTTGAGGTCCTATGCTCAAGTTCTATGCAGTTTGGAAAGAGAGTCTCTTCCTAGCTGCCTGAAGAAGAGAGTCTTCTTCTTAAGGATCAAGATGTAGAACTCTGGGTTCTTCCACCATGTCTGCCTGCATACTGCCATGCTTCCTGCCATGATGATAATGGACTAAACCTCTGAAACTATAAGCCAACCACAATTAAATGTTGTCCTTTATACAAGTTTTCTTGGTCATGGTGTCTCTTCACAGCAATGGAAACCCTAAAACACTGGGTATATTTTCTAAATGATCTATCTTTGCACCACTCATTTGAGTGCCAAAGAGACCAAGGGAGACCACTGGATCCTAGAGGAAGAGGAACAGGAAGGGGAGAAGGGGCAGTAGGACAGAAAAAGAGAGGGAAGGGGATAGGGAAAGCATGAGAGAAAAGGAGAGAATAAGGGAAAATGAAAATGAGAGTAGGAGAAAGGAGGAAAGAAGGCTAAGGATAGAGAAAAAGAGAAGGAAAGAGAAGGGGAATGACAGTGAGAGATATAAGGAGAAAAAAGGAGATGAAGAGAAAGGGTAGGAGAGAACAAGACTAAGCCAGGTTGAAAGAACGAGAGAGAGCAGGAGAGAAGAAGAGGGTGCTAAAAAAAATGACGTAGTGCTTAGAATAAGAATGACCTCCTTAGGCTACTATATCTAAATGATCAATCATTGGAGAGTGGCATCACTTGGGAATCAGGACTTGTGGCCTTCCTGGAGTAGGTGTGTCCTTGAGGGAGTAGGTGTGGCCTTGTTGGAGGAAGTGTGTCACTGGGGGTAGATTTTGAAGTTTCAAAGACCCAAGCTAAGCCCAATTCTTTATCTGTCTGTCTACCTATCTATCTATCTATCTATCTATCTATCTACCTACCTACCTATCTATCTCTATCTCTCTCTTCTATCTCTCTATCTATCTCTCTTTCTCTATCCTATAGATTAGGATGTAGCTCTCAGCTACTACTCCAATGGCATGAGTGCAGCCATGATCCCACCATGTTCCACCCCATGATAATGAACTAAACCTCTGAAGTTGTTATTAGCCCCCAATTAAATGTTTAGAGTATTTTGTTTTCTTTTGTTTTTAAGTGTTACCTTGGTCATGATGTCTCTTCATAGCAATAAAATACTGACTAAGATGGAAGGGGAGAAAAAGGAAAATTGCAGGAGGTAAAGGGAGAGAGGAGAGGAAGATAAAAAGAGACAACAGGTGAAAGAGAGAGATGAAGAGAGGAAATGAGGGAGAGCAAGAGAATGAGACATATGAGGAAGAAGAGGAAGAGACAAAGAAGAGAGGAAGAGGGTTGTAAAGAAAGGGAGAGAGAAGAGACAGCAAGAAGAAAGTGAGAGTGAGGAGAGAAAGGGGAAAAGAAGGGGAGAACGGATGGAAGGAGAGCTGAAGAGACGGGGTAGCAAGAGGGAGAGAAGAGGAGAGGGAGAAATGGTCAGCAGGAATCCTAGTACATGTTGGAACATGCTCCGACATAAATTAAGTGCTTTCCTTTGTAAGAGTCACCATGTTCATGGTGTCTCTCCACAGTCATAGATCCTAGCTTCCAATTCTTTGAGAGACCTTGTTTACAGGAAATAAAGCAATGATGGGACAGAATACTCAAGGCTGTGCTCTGGCCTCTGCACACTACATACTCAAAGATTTATGAGCCACCATGTGGGTGCTGCAAATTGAACACAGATCCTCTGGGAGAGCAGCCAGTACTCTTAAACACTGATCTATCTCTCCAGCACTTTGATCTTCATTTTATGCTATTCCAGTTAATATTTTTCTCCTGATCCTTTAAACCAGAAATATGAGTAAAAACTATTTCAAAATGATTCAGTGAACACCAGTCTGTAATTTTGAATGTGTATAGACTGGACTACATCAATCCCAGGAACAGGAAGGGGTTAGCAGAAATTATTCTAAGGTTTTTATCCTAGTCAGGAAATAAAACTAGGGACTCCTTCTTGAACTCTCCCCCTTCTGTTGCAAAAGGAGTTGTCTTAGCTAGGGTTTCTATTACTATGAAGAGACCATGAACAGGACAACTCTTACAAAAGAAAACATTTAATTGGGCCTTGCTAACAGGTTCAAAGGTTTAGTCCACTGTCATCATAACAGGAAACATGATGGCACATGTCCAGCAGACATGGTATAGGAGATGTAGCTGAGAGGTCTACATATAGACTGACAGGCAGCAAGAAGAGAGAGAAAACCATTGGGCCTGGCTTAGGCTTCTGAAATCTCAAAGTCTAGCCCCAGTGACGCACTTTCTCCAACAAGGCTACATCTACTCCAACAAGGCCACATGTCCTAACCCTTTCAAACAATGTCATTTTTTTTATGAGGCTGTAGGAACATTTTCATTCAAACCACCACAGGAGTGTGCAGGAGTCTTTCACTCTTAGCAATGACGTAGGTCGTAGGGTGTAGTGGGGGTTGGCAAAGGTCTGATCTTTTTATTTGCTGAATCTTCAAAGTGTTTCCCATCTTCTGTAGAACCTGTCACCATTTTTTTCCAAAATACTAATTAGTTGATGAGAGATGGCATCTAATTACACCTTCCTCAGAAACTAGATATCTGTCACCTCTTTTGCTCTACTTCCTGAACATATAGCCCCATTCCCAAACTTTAGCAGTCATGGAAGCATTGTGCCCAGTCATTTATGAGACAAAGTATGATGTGTCATACAGGCTAGCCATGAACTATTGATTCTTTGGTCTCAGCCTCCCGAAATCTAGGGTTACACTCATGCACCATCACACCCAAGTTATAACAAATTCTTTAACCCTGCTAACATGTGAACAATATGGCAGTTTGCCAAGTGAAGCTTCAGGATAGACATACAATTATAGCATATGCCAATGACTGAGAAATTTTAGGTGTTGCTAACCCAGGAATAAAGGTTTCAGTCATACCTAAGGGGAGGGAGGAAGTTTCCAATGATACTCCTAAGTCACCTGAGAAGGATCTCCCAATAGGTCTGTTCTTGTATTCTCGGGACCAGTTACTATGGAAATACTTAAGGGGAAAAAAACACTTAAGGGGAAAAAAACAGTCTCCACTATTTCATTCAGCAGGACTGGGTGAATTTTTGAGGTTTTCTGGTCTTGATCCTTTGATATGGGACCTATGTAGTTCAAGTTGCCCTAAAATTCACTGTACGCCAGACTGGCCAAACTCTTGGTCTTCCTGCCTCCACTTATGTTGGTTTCAGGGTCCCACACCAGTTGTACTTCATCATTCTTGGAGACATGAAAATTAGACATGGCAAAAATGAAGGACAATAAAGACACTAATATAATTTTCAAACAAACTATGTCCACAGTGAACGAAGAGGAGCAAGAAAGTCCCACACCTCCACTCTCAAGGAAAAAAAATGACCAAGAAAAAGGAAAAGTGGCCAGTGATTCCGAAAGCATTCTGCGTGGCAGAATTGAGGGTAATAATATTTTATTATAAAGTGCTACTATATATTACTAGATGCAGAACCACCTAGTACTGATGAGACTTTGGGGTAAAACACATATTTATTCACACTAGTAAGGAAATCCTTCAGAAACTTGGCTGCTCTGCCCTCTCCTGGTCCTAGATATCTGTTCAGGTTCCATAGCTCTCTTTCATTTACTTTATCTGCTTGATACTACTGCTTGATAATACCTTGTATTAAATGGCTTGACCAGCAGTTGGGCTGTTTGTGAAGTAGTTGTACACATGCAATACAAAAGAATATGTCAGGCCTCAACCTTAGGTAGCTGCAACTGGAAGATAAATTCACGGAGAGTGAGAAGGCAGTCCAAGTATTAATACAAATTTGCATTTGCACTCAAGTACTGATATGGAGTCAGGTTTAGGTTTGAAAATTCAGTTTTGAGGCCCAAATGCTAAGAACACAGCCCTGATCCTATACACTGACCAACTTAGCTGTCATCAGGCCCAGATTCAGCACTTTGAGTCAGTCTACCACAACATACACTGCTGGAATAAGAGGAGGAACTAGTGCTACAGACCCAGATGTCATTACTAAATAAGGCTGGTTCTAGGCCCACAGGCAGGTCCCCAGCATGGAGCCACTGTGGCTTCAGCCCAAGCTTCTTTCCCTGCAGGGAGATAGAGTGCACCAGACAGTGGTACTGCCTATAACTCACAAGCACGAAGTTCAAGACCAGCAAGGCTCAAGGCAACTGACTTAGAAGGTGGGGATGTGTGTGACACATCCTCGAAGGGAACCTGTCCTCAGACACCCTGCCTAGCCACAGATTTGTGGCAACAGCAAGATATTTGAGATGAGTCACAGCCATAGTCCAGTGTTTATGGTATGTCAGAGACAAAAAACTTTGAACTAGACCAATGACACACTGCAATGAATATTTGCATGTAAAGCTGTTTGGCCAAAAAAAGAAATAGATTGTGTGATGCATTGCAGTTTCTAAAGCCACTCTGATGAACAAATATGAAATGGAGAGGTGGAAAAGATGGAGGAAGGGAGCAGTGAAGGAGCAGTGGAGAGAAACACTACAGCAGTGATAGGCGTGAGAGAGGGCTGTGGTGAACTGGAGATTGCTGAGTGGGGCGGACAGGGGGTCTCCAGTAGCCTGGAGCTTACACTCTAACTCAGCCCCCAAACACTCTGCCCAGCCAATGATCACCCCAGTTCTAAGCAAAAACAGGATGTTTGTTTTCTGGATTGGACCTTCCCAGAAGACTTCTAGGGTCCAGGCTGCCGCTGGAGGCCACGTTGGTATCCATGGACCACTGCCCCAGGACATTTTGAAGCCTGATGTCCATCCTACAGCAGCTGGGAGTCTTGCTGACGTCCCTGACCCAAGTTACCACCAAAGGCCATAGGGATATACTTAGTCTGTGCCATCACCTGAGGCTATCCTGACATCCACAGGCCATGCTGCCACCAGGGGCCATGTTGATGTGAGAGGCTTGCACTGCTATCTGAGGCCATGAAGATGTCCAGGTCTATGCTGTTGCTGATGGCCGTGTCTGGTTCTATGGTTCTACTGCAGCTGGGGTCTGTGCTGATGCCCATGGCCCATGTTATCCCTGAAGGCCATATGGATGTCTGTCATCTGTGATGCCATGTGTGATTATGTTGATGGCCATGGGCCATGATGCCACCAGGTGCCATATGGATCTGAGAGGCCTATACTGCCACATGGGGCCATTCTGATGTCTAGGAATGTGTTGCTTCCAAGGATCATGATGAGTCCAAGGTTCTGCTGCAACAGGGGTCTATGTTGATGTCAATAATCCTATGTTACCACCAAAGGTCAAGCAGATATCTGTGGTCTAAGCTGCACCCTGAAATCATGTCAGTAGACCATGATGCATGTAAAATTAAAAAGGACCATAACAATTTGATTTGTGGCATCTTACTATCCATTTGCCATCTCATTGTTGCTTTGGGTAATCACATTGTACCATTATTCCATCACAACACTCAAATGTGACATCACATGATGATTCATTGCTATGTCACAAAGGCTCCACATCATATGGCATTGTGACAGCACAGGGCTCTTACAATATCACAATGCCCAGCAAACACCTGAATGTCCCCTCTGACAGGACAGTATTCCACAGCATGCCACTGTAAATTATGATTGTGCCAACAAAATACTCATAATACTGAATTGTGACACCCCCATGCTCTATTGTGATATCACAGACCAAAATTATTATATTAAATGCTCGACAGGATTGAAATAATGCTCCATTTTGCCATTACAGTGCTGAATTTTGACATTTTGGTGCTCCACTGAGCCAACACAATGTCCCACTATGTCATCCTCATGTAATTGTGGCACCACAATTCTGAATTGTGCCATCACAATGATGAATTGTGACATAACAAAACGCCATTGTAACACCAAACTGAAGTGTGATGATATCACAGTCCTTAAATACTCTATCACTTTGCTTCATTGTGACAGCATGACATAACTTTAGATTATTCAGTGCTGGGCATGGTGCTGCATATCTGTAATTGACAGGATGATGAGGTAGGAGGATGGAGAGTTTTGAGGCCAGCCTGGATTATACAGCAGAATCAGTTTCAAAACAAAAAAAAAAAAAGGGGGGGAGGGGGTGATGGGCTGGAGACTAGCTGGCCAATGTGTTTGTCCAGCATGCTTGAATCCCAGGGGTTTATCCTCAGCAGTACAAATCAGTCATTGTGATGGTTTGAATGAAAATGACCCCCATAGGCTCAGAGGGAATGACATTCTTTGAAAAGATTAGGACTTGTATCCTTGTTAGAGTAGGTAAGGCCTCTTTGGAGGAAGTGTGTCACTTAGGGTGGGCTTTCGGGTTTCAAATGCTCAAGCCAGGCCCAGCAGCTCTCACTCTTTCTTATTGATGCCAAACAGATGTAGAACTCTCAGATACCTCTGCAACATCATATCTGCCTGCATGCTATGCTTTCCACCCTGACGATAATAGACAAACATCTAAACTGTAAACGCACCAATTAAATATTTTCATTTATAAGAGTTGCTGTGGTCATGGTGTTTCTTCACAGCAATAAAACTGTAACTAAGACAGTCATGGTGGAAGCAAGAAGCCACAAAGTTCAAGGCCACCCTAGCTATGCAGTGGCTTAAGTCTGGTCTGGCATATAAGAGACTACCAAAACATAGGATCATCATGTGAAGCACTTTGAACCCTGGAGCTCCCATGTAAGCACTTATGCTTTTACATGATAGAAAGTATGTGATCAAAGTTTGTAGTATTTTATACCATGTAATGTTTGTGTCAGGTGCTGTGGTTAGCACAGACCACTGCTTATTCTTTCTTTCTCTCTCTGTCTCTCTCTCTCTCTGTCTCTCTCTCTCTCTCTCTCTCTCTCTCTCTCTCTCTCTCTCCTTCTCTCTGTGTGTGTGTGTGTGTGTGTGTGTGTGTGTGTGTGTGTGTCTGTGTGTCTGTGTGCATGTCTGTGTGTCTGTATGTTAAGGGCACTGAGGGAGGAGAGCAACTTTTAGGAGTTGGTTAAGTACTTCCTAAGTCATAGTACCCCTTATTTCTGCTGTGCTGTGTACACCCAGCTAGCTGTATCGTCCAGGCTACCTCACCCCAAACCTCAAGTGATTCTACTATCTCTGCCTCCCATTTCACTGTATAAATTCTGGGATTACAAATGCATGAGACTACTTATAGGCTTCTATGTGGATTTGGAAAATAGTAAGCGAGGAAGGCGGTGAACTCAGCTCTGGAGACTCGTAAAATGAGCATTTTTTCCTGCTGAGTCATCGCTCCAGCCCTTAATATTATTTTCTGAGACAGGATTCCTTGAAGAGTCTGAAGCTCAGTATTTTAGCTAGAATTAGTGGCCTGTGACTCCCATGGAACTACCTGTCTTGGCTCCCCAGTGCTGCATTTTCAGCCGTGTGCTGTCTGTCACACCTTGTTTTTATGTGGGTGCTATTGGTCATATTTTGTGAGGCAAGGACCTTACCCACTGTCTTAGTTAGGATTTTATTGCTATGAAGTGGCATCATGACCACAGCAGCTCTTATAAAATAAAGCAAATTAAATACACATTTAATTGGGGCTGGTTTGCAGGTTCAGAAGTTTACTCCATTGTCATTATTACACAATGTATGGTATTGTACAGGCAGACATGGTGCTGGAGCAGAGAGTTGTATATTTTTTGTTTGGTTGGTTGTTTTTTGTTTTTGTTTTTGGTTTTTTTTTGGATACTTTATTTACATTTAAAATGTTTTCCCCCTTTCTAGGTCTCCCCTTCGGAAACCCCCTATCCCATCTCCCCTCCCCCTGCCTCTATGAGGGTGCTCCCCCACCCACCCACTCCTGTCTTCCCTCCCAGGCATTCCCTTACACTGGGGCATCTAACACCCTCAGACCCAAGGGTTTCTCCTCCCACTGATGTCCAACAAGGCCCTCTTCTGTCACATATGTGGCCAGCACCATGGTTCCCTCCATGTGTATTCTTTGGATGGTGATCCAGACTCCGGGAGTTCCCGGAGATCTGGCAAGTTGACGCTGTTGCTCCCTCCATGGGGCTACAAACTCCCTCAATTCCTTCAGTCCCTTCTCCAACTCCTCCATCTGGGACCCTACGCTCAGTCCAATGGTTGGCTGCGAGCATCCGTCCCCACATCTTAATCCATAGGCAGCAGAAGACTGTGCTTTACCCTGGATTTTAACAAAATAAATCCCTTTCTCCCTAAGTTGTTTTTGGTCATAGTGTTCCCTCATAGCAATAGCAATCGAGAGAGAGAGAGAGAGAGAGAGAGAGAGAGAGAGAGAGAGAGAATTTTGCATGATAACATCATTGTACCACTAGGTGGCAATAGAACCTAAGAAATGTAATCTGTAGCCTCTTTTTTTTTTAACAGTGACAGAAGTACAAAATGTAATCTATGGCGTTAAATTTCTTTTATTACACAAGATATCTTTTTATTCCAAGAAAGCCCCAAACTTGCTGTATAGATGAGAAGGGCCTTCAGTTTCTGATCTTCCCCCCTTCTACTTCCTAAGTGCTGGGACAGCAGGTAGATACCTCCACGCTGGTTCTGCAGTGTTGGCTTTGTACATGCCAGTCACGCACTCTGCAAACTGATCCAGATTCCTAAGCTGCCAGTCTCTAGGTAAACGTAAAATATCTTTCGGGGGGGGGCATTGTCTTGCTACCATACTTACTAGAACAACGATGTTTTTTTTTTTTTTTTAGGATACATTTTTGAGGCATGTGGGAGAGGGTTTGTTCAGGTGCATCCAGAGGCCAGAAGGCGTTGGATCTCTTAAAGCTGGAGTTACAGGCCACCAACACAGGTACTGAGATTTCAACTTATTTCTCCAGCCCCTAAGCACAGTATTGAACCCACAATATATATTGAACCCACAATATATATATATATATTTGCCTTAATTTTATTTATCTGTGAAGCCTTGGTGAGAAGCACAAAGTAAACACTGTCCTGAGAATATGTCATTTTTCTGTTTCCCTTAGTAATCTTAACATTTTGGATTTTCCTTCCTTTTTTTCTTGTTTTCTGTTTGTTTATTTGTTTCTGGGGCTGCATTTTAACTCTCTGTCCTCCTGCCTCAGGTTCCAGAATGCTGGGATTCCAGGCATGTGACACTATATCAAGCCTCTCAAAAACAACTTTTTAATTCCACTTGCAAAATTAGAGTTTATCTTAAATCAGAAGTTATTGTACCGTTGGTCACATTATAGTTGAGGCTACAGATGTAGTTCAGCTGGTAGTAGAGTATTCCCTAGCATGGACGAAGCCATGAAGACTCTCCCTGTCACTGCCTGTAACGTATGATAGTATATGCCTCTGATGCCAGCACTGGAAAGGTGAAATCAGAAAAAGTAGGAGTTCGAGGCTGTCCTTGGCTACACAGTGAGCTTGAAACCTGTCCCGCGCTACGGTCTCGCCAGCAAGAACGACGCGGCACACATAGGATCCTTCTGCAGTAAAGCTTCAATGCATCTTGAGAGGGAGAGCATAAGCTTGCCACGAATGGAGACTCAGAACAATAGAATACTCGCCCTTTATATAGGTCACAGCGCTTGCCTGGGACATGGAGCTTCCCCATTGGCTCCCGCACACCAGGCCAGATGCCGCCACGAGAGAGGCTGAGATTCTGAGGTGGAAAATTACCAGGTGCATGCGCACTAGCCTGTTTACAACTTGTCCTCGGCCGAATGTAGGCGCCATCTTGTAATGGCGGATGTGGGTGCTCAGGCGGCTCCCAACATCTCCCCCTTTTTATTTCTGTAAGCAAAGTAGGACACTCTTAAGAGGGCGGAGACAGAGGTCAAATCCCCTGACCAAAAGGTTGGGCCTTGTACAGGAGAAGACCCCTAAGCTCATGCGCGCCCGAGGTTTTCCTGACCCGCCCAGTGCCGTTTTTTAGAGGGAGGGAAACTAGGGCACTTAACCCTCGTGCAGATGACATATCTCCCAAGGTGGCCCACAATGATGGCCGCCTTGTGCGATGCTTTGCTCGACATCCCTCAAGAGCTGCTCAGACCAAACATTCTACCCAGTGCAATGAGACTAGACTCGCGGGTGTGCAAGAACTGTCTGGCTGGCGACCTACCGCTATTGTTTAAGCATGGACAGCCAAACACCGGCCGGGGCTCTTTGTTCTAAGGCAACAAACGCCTGCGCAATGACCACCTTGTCTCTTTTAGTCTGGGCCCTGAGTTTGCAGATGAGCCATAGGAGGAACACCAACCCACAGCAAAGCACTGCTCCAAACAATCCCACCCCCACCCATTCCTTGAAATAAGAAATTGCTGAGGAAATCCACGAAGAGAGGCCCTCGGGTCAAGGACAGGTCAAGACGGGTGGAGTTGATCTGAATAATTGCTGTCGGCAATTCCCGCAGGGTGTCATCAAATTTAAGGATCCAATTCTGTAACATATACTGCGAAAGACTTTTAGACAGGTTAGCTGCTTTTGTAAATCTATCATATTGTATGGAAGTAACACAGAGTCCTGGCAACTTTTGTTCACAGCCCAATTGCACTAGCTATCAAAGGACATCCAGTTGTTCTTAAATAAGATCAATGCGCTGGTTAACCAGCATTAGGTCCCTCTGGACTTGAGTATTGGCAGATACCTGTCTGTCTAGAGCTAAGGCGGCAGCTGCAGACAACTCATTAATGGTATTGGCGGTCTGCATCGTTCCAGAGAGCGCAAGGGCCGAAGCAGTGACGGCCCCTGTAACTGCAGCCGCTGCCACCACACCTATGATAATGGCAGAGATACCAAAGTCTCTTATCTGCCTGAATGTGGTCTGATCTGCCGCAAAAGGACCTTGGCCAGTTAACATATCAAAGGTCCAATCTCTCTGTCTAGGGGTCGGTGCTGTAGCATTGGCTCTGGCTTGAGCTTGTGTAGCTTCATGCCATAAAGCCTTCCACTCCATATATTGGCCCATTGTAGGGAGCGCAGCCTTGGCCAGCATCTGCCAATTGGCGGGAGTCATGGACGCCCCGGCAAATCTCTCTAACATTACTATAGTAAAATTAGCATTTACCCCATACTTTCGGACCGCTTCAGCCAGGTCTTTAATTTGGCTGTACTCTATAGGGGCATGAACTCGTACTCCACCATCTGCCTTGAAAACTGGAAAAGCGGCTTGTACCTTTCTCTTAACCTTGTCAGAGAGAAAAGAAAAGGAGTTGGGACACATCTCATAAGGGGGAGGGGCGGAAGGCATGGTCCGCGTAGGGGCCAAAGGCGGCGGCCGCTTCATCTGCCCATTACAAGGCGGCCAATCTTCCTCATACCGCGCCGCTTCCTCTTCTAGCTCTGACTCCTCACTAGAGCTAAGGGGGTCAGTGTCTGAAGTTTCCAATGGAAGAGCCTCAAGGTCTTGAACTGGGTAGAGGCTCTCCCCCTTTCTTTTTGCTTTTTTCTTGGGTATGAGAATTGTTTTTCTGCCCACATTCCTGTCAGGGGGACAGTTTCCTATTTTATCTTTAATCTCTCCCTCGTCTTTCGACTTACCAGGAGGTCCATTTCCATTGCTAAGATTTTGGGTACCCCTCCTCTCACTCCGTCCGGTTTCTGACATGGTGTCCTGGACCCTATCAGGGGTGATTTGCCCCTCCCTTACAGCATCTACACAGGCCCTACCTTGTTCACCGCAATACAAAGACAGTAAAACCAAAATGAGGGCACTTAACACAATTAGCAAAACTTCAACAGCGTTAGACCAAAAAGGGGGCAACCCCAAATCAAGATCCAGGGTCAACATGCCTATCCGAACCTACCTCCCTGCAGTTCTGAATCCTCCCTGTTTCCAGGGGGTCTCCAAAGGTGCTTGATGATGACAAAGTTTCCCGGGTTTCGGCACCAGATGTCCCGCGCTACGGTCTCGCCAGCAAGAACGACGCGGCACACATAGGATCCTTCTGCAGTAAAGCTTCAATGCATCTTGAGAGGGAGAGCATAAGCTTGCCACGAATGGAGACTCAGAACAATAGAATACTCGCCCTTTATATGGGTCACAGCGCTTGCCTGGGACATGGAGCTTCCCCATTGGCTCCCGCACACCAGGCCAGATGCCGCCACAAGAGAGGCTGAGATTCTGAAGTGGAAAATTACCAGGTGCATGCGCACTAGCCTGTTTACAACTTGTCCTCTGCCGAATGTAGGCGCCATCTTGTAATGGCGGATGTGGGTGCTCAGGCGGCTCCCAACAGAAACCAGCTTGGGATACATCAGCCCTTTCCAGTATTCAATCGGCAAAGTTAGGTGGATCTCTAAGAGTTTAAGGCTAGCCTGGTCTATATAAAAAATTGCAGATGAGCCAGGGTTACATTGTAATTTCTTCTCTAAAAAGGTTGGGGGTTGGATGTAGATGACTTCTTGGCTTAGAACAACTGTGACTTGTAGAGACTATGGATTCAGTTTCCAGCACCCATACATGGTCCCTACCTGCATCTGTAACTCCAGTTCTTCTGACTTCTGAGGGCACTAGGCCAGCATGGTTTCACATACATACATAAATGCAAGCAAAATATTCATGCATATGAAATAAGTAAGCTAATTTTTTAAGGCCTTGCCTGTCTACCTGTAAATTTCGATAGTTTTACAATTACATTGCTCAGCAGGTGTCTGGATGCCTACACTGCTTCTACTGCACTAACAGAAGAACAGGAGAGGGTGTCATCAGAAGCCAGATGGTATCAATTTTAGAATCCTGCTGTCTATATTTTTGCTGATATCCAGAAAAAAGAAACTCAAGACATTTGGTACTTGTCAAAGGAAGTTTCTGTGCAAACGTTAGGGTTCTAACCTTACTATCCTCCAGCCATTTCATTCACACTTTCTTCTGTGGTCTTGGAGTTGATGTTGACGTAGGGAAACAGAACCAAACTCCTATCCATCAGCCAGCAAGAGACTGCACTATTGGAGCAGTGTTACAAAGTGATCATTAGCAATTTTGGGTTTTGTATTGAGACAGGATCTCCCTATCCAGATTTATGCTACCCTGCAAGTGCTGGGAACTGAACATATGTCCTCGGTAAGAACAGCAAGTTCTCCTAACCACTGAGCCAATTCTCCAGACCTTAAGGATTTTTCCCCCTGAAGATGTAAAAGGAAATGTAAACATGTTCTATGATTGAAAGTTGTAATGAAACCTAAAACAAGAAAGGGCTGTGGTGGCTGGAGATTTCACTCATTTGGTAGCATGTTCCTTCCACATGGATGAAGAAACACTATATAAACCAGATGTGGTGGCAGCATTAAATAATCAAAAACAAGTCATCTGAGCTCATGTTACTCTCACTGGAGGATCAAGGAGCCTCCGTCCTCTTCCTTATCTCTTTTTTGTTTTATTTGTTGTTTTTGAGACAGGGTCTCACTGTGTAGCCCTGGCTGCCTAGAAACTCATTATGGAGACCGAACCTTTCTGCAATTCAGAGAGATCCAACTGCCTCTTCATCCCAAGTGCTGAGATCAGAGATGTTTATTACCATGCTGTTTCTTATTTGTTTGTTTACTATCTTCTTTTTTTTAATTTGAGACAAGGTTGCCTATAGTGACTAGTGGCTTCTGACTGTGTAGATGAAGACATCCTTGAACTTCTGTTCCTCTTGGCTCAACTTCCTCCTGAGTGCCAACATTACAGAAGAGAACTGCCACACCTGACCTAGGACCACAAAAACAAGTGACACACACACCCCAAACACTGAAATTCTTACTTTGACACCAAATAGGACCACTTTCACAGTTTCTCTGAATCCTTTGCACTACCATACTGAGCTGCTGGACTCTTTTATATCACATGTTCTCCCTGACATGTTCAAGCTCTAGCCTGAGAATAAAGTTAACTCAAAAAAATCAGAACCAAAGGATGGGAAGAGATGTCTTCCTGAAACTCTTGAGTGTCTTGATCTAGCCATATCTGATCAGGCATACCTGATATCTTGACATTTTTGGTTATAACAATAATACCCATGCATCTTTTTGGAACTGGCTTCAACTTAATTTCTGTCACAAACAAAAATGTGCAATTAGAAGTCACTTTTTTTGAAGGAGGAGGAATATGTATGTACATGCATAAGTTTTATGTCAGGAATCTTCCTCAACCAACTCTTCACCTTAATGTTAGTGCTGTGGTGCGCGTGCGCGCACTTGCGCGCGTGCACGCTCACGTGTGTTTGTGTGTGTGTATGTGTGTGTGTATGTGTGTGTGTATGTGTGTTAATACACAGTGTGTGCACCTGGGGAAGGGTGCCCTCTATCTCTCTCCACCTTACTCCTTTGAGACAGTGTCCCTTATTGAATCTGGAGTTCGTGTTTTTTCAGTCAGACTGGAAGCTAGCCAGCACATTCCACTAATCCTCCTGTCTCACCCCCAGCCCCACTTCACTGAAGTTATATCAAGTTATAGGGTATAACAATTCCCAGCTGTCTGCACGGTGTTGAGGACTTGCACTCGGGTCCTCATGCTAGCATGACAAACACATAATTCACTGAGAGATGTCTCTCCAGCTCCATGCCACATGTTTTTAATGAGTATGCCACTATTGCTGGATTAAGAATGAAAAGTCGGATCCTAACACAAAGCATTAAAAATGTACTGCCATACATGAACTCAAGAGTAGTGTTTCATAGTACAGAGGCTTCTGGGACCCTAGAATATTCTGAAAATCATCACAACCAACTCAAGAAATGAAAACTTTACTCTGCATTTTCTTGTCAGTAGGCATTATGGCCTTTAAGCAAAACTTCCAAAAGGAGAGCAAGCACTTTCAAAGTCTGTTGAGGAATGTTTGGGAGCTATTTTATTAGACCCAGCATACCTCTGCCTCCCTACTGCAACCTGGAAGAGGCAGTTCCTCCCTTCTGCATTATAAACTTGTATTGCATAATTCAGACTCTCTTGGTCTGTTAAAACATTCCACACAGCTGCCTGGTTTTTGCTGGTGGTGGTGGTGGTGGTGGTGGTGGTGGTGGTGGTGGTGGTGGTTGTGGTGGTAGAGGTGTGTGTGTGTGTGTGTGTGTGTGTGTGTGTGTGTGTGTGTGTGTGTTTGAAGGGTGGGAAAGATTAACAAATTACTGAGCTTGTATACATCAGTTGAGGAACTCTAACCAAGCACCAGGGACACTTGGGAGCAGTGGGTATAGGATTTCACCTAATTGCTCGACCCAAATGCTGCATGTGTCAGGAGGTGAGGGGTTTCTTTGGTGTTAAAACAATAAGGTATTTACTTGGCCACATCTTTTAAAAGATAGCATGACCCCAGGGGCAAAGCTTTTGTTTATTTTCTCTTCTAGAACTTGTGTTTTCAGATGGCTAAGGTAGTACATCACTAATACCAGCAGTCAGGGGGCTGAAACAAGAGAATTGATGTAAATCTGAGGCCTGCTTGGAATACATACCAAGACACTACCTCAAACAAACAAACAAGGTTAAGGAGATGGCTCATCCAATAAACCATGTGCCACTCCAGCATTAAGACCAGAGTTCTGTTTTCCAGAATCCATATAAATGATGAATAGGTGTGATGATACGCTTGTAATCCTGTAGAGGAACTGTAATCCAGCAATATGGCTGCTCTGACAAAGGATCACATCTAAAGACCTTTTGCATCTTTGAGATTTGTGATCCTGCAAGAATGACAGAACTTTAATGACTCTATCTGCAATACTGACACACCTTTAATCCCAAACAATGAAGGTAAAGTTAGTTTGTAAAAGGAAGCACCCATGTTTGAAAGTGATATCTACCTGAAAGGTAGTAAAGTGGTGATTCAGAGAAAGATTTGATAGAATGAGTAAGAAATTGGATACACCCAGCACTAACAAGAACAGAGAGGAAAGAGGGACTACTAAGAGCAGTGGAAAGGCAGTTCAGTAAGCAAAGTTCAGTTGAGTTCAGGTAATACAGTGGAGCTCAGTCGAGTTAGTTGAGTGCAGTTCAGTACAGTTTAGGTGAATGCAGTTGAGTTCAGTTCAGTGCAGTTCAATGTAGTTCAGTTGAATGCAATTGAATTCAATTGAGTCTGTGAAGTTACATTCAGCTCTGTTCAGTTCAGCTAAATCAGTTCACTAAGTACAGTTCAGTTCCTGGAATTCCGAGGCAGTTTTTCCAAGCAAAGCAATTTAGTAAGAAACCAAAAGAAACAAGGTTGAATCAGTCAGCTTGGATCAAGAAAGAGATTCTGCCTCAAAATATAAGGCAGGTAACAAACATGGAACATGAGCAAAGAAAATAACTAATGCCAATATTTGGCCTCCATATGTACACTGACACGTGCATGCACACCTGCATGTGTCCCCACACATTCATACCACATACACAAACAAAATTCAATAAAGAAATTGCTGAGGATATAGCTAAGTTGGTAAAGTGCTTGTCCGGCATGCATGAAGCTCTGGGTTCAATCCTCAGCACTACATAAACTGAGTATGGTGGTGCATGCCTGCAATACCAGCATGTGGAACGTAGGGAAGATAAATCAAGAGTTCAAGGTTATGCTTGGCTCCTGTGTTAGGGTTCTCTACAGGAACAAAAACAATAGAATATATATATATATATATCACATCACAAAATAGGGTTGTTATATTGGCTTACATGATACAGGTTGGGTTGTACAACAGTACTCTCCTGACATTGAAAAAACTGAGAGTCCAGGAGCTGCTTGGTTAACAAAGCTGGGTGCCTCAGCATTTGCAGTCTGGCACTGGAGGCCTGCAGGAGTCAATATATGCTGGAAGGCTGAAGAAGCTGGGTTTTGATGCAGCAAAAGAAAGCAGCTGTTACAACAGTCTCTGCAGCAGTAACACTGTAAATTAACTCACCAGTTGTGCTGGAAAGCAAGCAAGTCAACAGCAAGAAACTTTTCCTTAGGACCTTCTTTAACCTGGTGCCACCAGATGATGCCACCCATGTTTTTTGTTTTCATTTGTTTGCTTGTTCATTTGTTTGTTTTAAGATGCAATAAACTTATTAAAGACCCTAAAATTTTCCATTAAAAGAAATGTGAGGGAAACCACTGCCTAAACAGAGACAGTCTTTCTGTAATGTCAATGCACTTAAAGATTTAAGTAGAGAAGAAAACGTTGTTGTGTTAGTTTTTGTTAACTTGACATGCTCTTGGTCATGTCAGAAAGGGGGGGGGGGACCTCAAATAAGAGTGGCCATCAGATTTGTTGGTAGGTAAGTGTGGGGCATTTAGCTTCTCTTGCTCTGTCTGCCTCGCTCTTTCTCTATCTCTCTCTTTCTGTCTCTATTTCAGGCCCCACTCTCTGTTTGGTTTTTATTTTTTTAAATAGATTCTTTTCTCATACAATACGTCCTGATTAAATAAAGTTTTCTCTGTGTTCCTTTAGCTTCTGGATTTTAAAACCAATTCAAATTAACCTGGAATGCTAGCAGTGCACCATCATTGAATCCACTCACACAGTCAGTTACTTTCTTTGTGCCTCTATTTGTAATGGAATGGCACAAACACATCAGTTCTTACATCTGAATTACTTACAGATTGAGAAAGCATCCATAAGACATAAGTGCACCTCCAGGTAGGGTGGATGATCATTCCATACAAAAGATCCAAGCACAATTGGACTTATTATAGTCAAGTAAAATGTGCATGATACCTAACATAGTTATAATCTGTACCTATAAATATAAACATCTGATGGTGTTTTGAGGGCTTCTGGGATACTGCTGTATTTTCATACCTCACCTTGTGTAACCATAGAAAAGAAGCTTATAGGTTTCAACAAACATGTGCTAGGGAGTTTGTAGGCTTAGTGTGAAAGTCACTGCTGTTGTTTGGTGACATGGTGAGCTTCAGGCCAGTGAGAAAAGGGAGGAAACAAGGGAGTCTGGGAGGCAAGGGGCATTGTGGAATCAGAAATGAGATAAATGGCTGCTGGTAGAGGAGAGGAGACTGGATACAAAGGAGACTGAGTGAAATTTGTGAATGATGGAAAGGTTTTGGTTTTGTAATTGATTTCGCCTTATTTCTGTGGACACAAGAACTCATTATGTATCCCTGGCTGGCCTGAAACTCAGTATGTAGACCAGGCTTCCCTCTTGAGAGCTGGGGAATAAAGACATGTGCTGCCACTCCTGTTTGTATTGTATCTTGATTGCAGTGTTCATTACTTCTACACTTGTGTTGGCAATGCTCATTCAACAGTGCACTTCACATTGTGAAATTAAATGAAAATTCATTCACATAACTTGGACATGTAAAGCTAATTTTTTTTAAAGAGAACCAGTAAGTACATTTAGAATGCTAAGAGAGGGAATTTTCAATTTGTCCCATATTTAAATTGAAAATGCTATCATTTCTTTATTTAAGTGTAAGAAGGTGGTATGACTGACACAGATCAAAGTCCAAGGGGCACCCTTGGGATTTCTTGTGACCTAGGGCAAATAACGGTACCAGAGACACATGGTTAGAAGTAGAAATAGAACATAGACATTTTACTAGGAGAGAAATAATGATAAACATTTTACTAAGAAAGAAAAAGGAGAAACCAAGTGTGGGTTGGGCATGGTGCCACACACCTTTACTTCTAGAACTCTGAAAGCTGAGGCAGACAGATCTCTATAACATCTTCATAGCCAGGTCCAGCCAAGGCTACGTAGTGAGACCCTGCCTTACCCTTCAGGTCCAGCCAGGGCTACATAGTGAGACCCTGCCTTACCCTGCACTATTATTTTTTTAACATATTCACTTTATACCCCACTTATTGCCCACTTCCAGGTCATCCCCTTCCACAATCCTTCCATCCCACATTTCCTTCTCCTCGGAGTAGGTGGGGACTTGCCTGGTTATCCCCCACCCTGGCACATCAAATTTCTGTGAGGCTAGGTGCCTCCTCTCCTATTGACCCTAAACAAAGCAATTAGAGAAAAGGGACCCAAAGCCAAGCAGTGGAGTCAGAGACAGATTCTGCTCTGATTGATAGAGGTCCCACATGAAGACCAAGATGCACATCTGTTATATATGTGCAGGGGGCCTAGGTCTATCCCATGCTTACTCTTTGGTTGGTAGCTCAGTCTCTGTAAGCACCTGTGGGCCCAAGTTAGTTGATTTTGTAGGTTTTCTTGTGTTGTCCTTGACCCATCTGGCTCCTTCAATCCTCCCTCCCCCCTCTCCCACAAGATTCCTTGAGTTCTGACTAATGTTTGGCTGTGTGTCTCTGTATCTTGTTGTTCCCAGACTGCTTCTCCACCTGTAATGGTGTGACTGCCTGAAATCACAGCCAGTGGATCCTGACAGGAAGAATTAGATGGGAAATGGAGACCTCAGACAGTGAGTGAGATTGATGAGAACAGACTCTCAGTAGAGAAGCTTCAGCGAGATAGCTCTTTTAATTGGGAGAACAAGGGCTATTTAAACCTTTGGGAACTAAGGGGGTCTTTGGAGAGAGTGTAAATCACTGGCCAGGCCAGGGTGCTGAGGATATCTCATATGCAAAGGGAAGAATTTCAGATATTGCTGACATAACCTTATAAGGAGAGGAAGTTCTCCCAGGCCAGGCTATATGACCTCTTCTGAGGGGCAAAGGTGGAGCACAGGACTACATGGGCCAGGGTGTGCAGGCCCAGGGCAGGGTAAGAAAAGCAGTCTTTTTCCTGCAGATCTCAGGATGAGATTTCCAGGGTTTGGACATACCTCAACCCTAGTCTTGCTCCAGGCCAGCTCCCAATGGCTATGGCTCCATGGCCCCAAAGCATCAGCTGCCAGGTGAAGCCTCTCAGATGACAGCTATGCTAGGTTCCTGTTTGCAAGTATAATATCATTAATAGTGTCAAGGGTGGGCTCTCTCTCATGGGGTGGATCTCAAGTTGGGCTAGTCACTGGTTAGCTATTCCCTCAATTTCTGTTCCATCTTTATCCCTTCATGTCTTATAGACAGGACAAATTGTGCTTCAAAGGTTTTGAGGGTGGGTTGGTATGGCCATCCTTCTATTGGAAGTTTTGCCTGGTTACAGGAGGTAGCCATTTCAGGTTCAGTATCCCTTATTGGTAGGACTCGTAGCTAGAGCCACCCTCATAGGTTCCTGGGAGTTTCTTTTGTCCTAGGTTTCCAGTTTTTTTTTTTCCCAGAATGCTCCCTCCACGAACCAATTCTAGTTCTCTCTCCATTAGTCTTCTTCACACTTGATCCCTTCAGGTCAGTCAGATCCTTTTTGACCCTTTCTTCCACCCAGCCCTTCCTCCCTCCCTCTATCCATCCCTGATGTCTAGTTTATTTCCCTTTCTCAGTGGGATTCAAGCATCCTCCCTTAGGTCCTCTTTAATTCTTAGCTTCTTTGGCTCTGGAGATTGTAGTATGGTTATGCTGTAGTTTATGGCTTATGTCCACTTATAAGTGAGTCTATCCATGTGTGAGTTTCTGGGTCTGGGTAATCCCACTCAGGATTATCTTTTCTAGTTCCATGCATTTGCCTACAAATTTCATGATGTTCTTGTTTTTAATAGCTGAGTAGCGTTGTGTAAATGTACCACACTTTCTTTTATATAGTCTTCAGGTGAGGGGCATCTAGGTAGTTTCTAGTTGCTGGTTATTATGAATAAAGCTGCTACGAAAATAATTGAGGAAGTGTCCTTCTGGTATGGTGCAGCATCTTTTGGGTACATGCCCAGGAGTGGTATACCTAGGTCTTCAGGTAGAACTATTCTCAATTTTCTAAGAAATGGCCAAATTGATTTGCAAAGTGGTTGTACAAGTCTGCACTCCCACCAGCAATGGATGTGTCTCCCTTGTTCCACATCCTCTCCAGCATATGCTGTCACTTGAAGTTTTGATCTTTGCCATTCTGAGAGGTATAAGATAGAATCACAGGGTGGGGTTCACATGCATTTCCCTGATCATTAATGATGTTGAACATTCTTTTAAGTATTTCTCAGCTACTAGACTCCTCTGTCAAGAATTCTATGTTTAGATCTGTATCCAATTTTCAATTGGGTTGTTTGGTTTGTTGGTATCTAATTTCTTGAGTTCTTTGTATATTTTGGATATTAACCCTCTGTTGGATATAGGGTTGGTGAAGATCTTTTCCCATTCTATACCCTGATGTTTTCTTCTATTGATGGTGCCCTTTAAGTTACAGAAGCTTTTCAGTTTCATAAAGGCCCATTTATTAATTGTTGATCTTAGTGCCTGAGGTGTGGGTGTTCTGTTCAGGAAGTTGTCTCCTGTACCTATAAGATTTTCTTCTTAACTGCACTGTTCTACCATCATATCTATCTACTGAAGCCCATTTCACTCCTTTGGTGAGCTGTTGTTCAGGTTTTAAAGCTTTTCAAAGTCTCATAAAGATGAATTTGGCTATCAATTATCCCAGTATGGGCTTTAGCACCATACAAATCTTGCTACACTTCCATTTCAGTGAGCCAGGCAGACTCAACATTTGTCGTGCACTTTTCATCTTACTGTGAGTGCTTTTAGCAATTTACATATTGAACAGCCATAATGCGACCATTGCCTCAGAACAAACCCAGTTCATGTGCTGGTTTAAATTATTTAGATCTATCCTCCTAACTCATTAAAATTTTGGCCAATCACACAGCTCAGCAAATCCACTGAAGGTCAAAACTGGCCCTGATGAATTAACTATTCTGTGAACTCCACCTTATAGGTCCAGGTGGGCTGTATACCAAATGCTTCCTCACATATGTCCAAACCCTCTAGTCTCCAATATTTTTGAGACCCTCAACCAGCAGTAACCAAGTGACTAATGGTTATATGATCTCCATTGTGGGGTGTTGTGGGCACCCCACAACAGGCATTACATTTTCAAATGGAGCATCATAACTACACATTGTTTCACTCACAGTAGGGATGATGCAACTGCTAATACAGAAAGAATGCATGCCATTCCATACTACATAATGAAAGGCCAACCATATGGAAACTGCTCCCTCAGACTCCCACACTCAGCTTAACTTACATTTTATGGGTTGTCATCCATATCAGGGACCACAGTCTTTCAAAATAGATGCTTAGTACTGTCTGATACTAATATCAGGCTAAAGCGATGATTGGACCCAATGTAGCTTGGTATAACAATTAACTTAATTGAAGCTACTTCCAGGATGATGATAGATGAGCTACTAACAGGCACATGGGCAGCTGCTGCACCAACTAAAAAGAGTGTCTTTACAAATAATTGTTATATATGTACATATCCTAAAAGAGTGTGGAGACTTCTTAGAAACATTATTTACTGATGTGTAAGCACCACTGCTCCCTCCCAAGAGGGCATGTTAGCCAGCCCAAGATGGAGGAGTCATCTGCAGCTATTCACATTTACTCTGATTTCAAGAACACAACCACCATATTATACCCAAAAGACGGAGGTCAACCTGAAGGCTGCTGGAAGAATGTACACCACCAGCTGGCAAAGGTGATGTGTGCCTATAAGCCCAGCAGAGGGATGAGGTTTTCAACAAGCCTGCAGGCAGCCAGGCCTACGTAGTGAGATTCTAACTATAGAAAAGAAAGAGGAAATAGATATAACACATTTGGTATACTGTTAAACTAGCATGCAAGAAGCAGGGGATTCTGGTCACAACTAAAAGTACATAAACTAGCATGGAGGTATGCCTATAATCCCAGCACTCAAGAGGTGAAGGCATAAAAATAAGGAATGCATGTTATCTTTAGCAACATAGCAAGTTTAAGTTTGAGGACAACTTTGAATACATGAGGCCTATCTAAAACAGAAAGAGAAAACAGGATGAAAGAAAGAGGGATAGGAGGAGGGATAGATGGGACAGAGAGATTGTGTGATAAAAAAGCATGAGAGGAGGCAAAAGGAAGAGGAGAGAGAAAGAGGCAGTAGAAGAGTGAGAGAAACAGTGAGTAGGAGAGAGAATGAGAGTAAGAGTGGAGGAGAGATCGAGGAAGAGAGAGAAACATGGAGATATAGTAATAGTGAGACATGGAGGATAGAGAGGGAGAAAAGGAAACTAAGACAGAGACAAAGAAGTAGAGATGGTGAAGAAAGGGCATAAGGAGAGAGAAAAATGTCTGTGAGAGAAGAACAGTGGCGGAGAGAAAAGTGTGAGGAAAGTGAAATGAGCATGAAAGGAAGAGGAAGACAAGGATAGACGATGAGTAACAGAGCATAAAAAGATGGAAAATTCAAGAGAAAGAAAGGAAGATGCAGAGAGAAGTGAGAAAAGTAGGGTTAACAAGGAAAGAGATGAAGAGAGAGAAAAGAGAGGGAAAGAGAGAGGAGGAAGATATGGACTGAGAGAAACTGGGAGAGAAGGTGGGATATAGAGAAAGGCAGTTGGAGCAGTGAGAGAGATATTGGGTGAGAGATAAAAAGAGAAATTAGGTGTGAGAGAGACCAGGAAATGAGAAAATAGAGATAGGGAAATTAAAGCAAGAGAGAGAGTTAGTTAGTTAGTTAGTTAGTTAGTTAGACAGTTAGTTATATGGAGGGGAAAGTGAAACAGAGAGAATGGGAGAAAGAAAAGTATCGAGAGAATGAGAAAGTCAAGAGATAGAAGGAGAAAATGAGACGGGGAAAATGTACAGAAGTGATTGGTTGTGAGAGAAAAAGATGGAAGGAAAAGATGGGAACAAAGTCAATGAAAGAGAAATGAAAGTAAGAGAAAAGGAGAAAGAAGGTGTGGGAGAAAGAAGGAAAGAGAGGTGGAAAGGTTGAAAAGAGTGGGGAGGCAAGCTGGACAAAGAGACATAGAGAAAGTGGTAAGAGAGAAAGATTAAGAAAAGGAGAAGTGAAAAAGAAAAGTGAGAAACATGAGGAAAATGAACAAAAAATATGTACATATGTGTTGAGAGAGAAAAAGAAGGAAAGAGGAGAGAAGAGGGGGGAGTAGTGAGGGAAGGGAGAGAGGTAGATGGAGGAAGAGAAGATATAAAGGTAGTTTAAAAAACAGTGAAAGAGGGAGGGAGAGAGAAGTATAGAAAAGTAGATGAAGAAAAGAGAGAGGAAGAGGAGAGAAAGGAGAAAGAGAAGAGGGAGAGAAGAGACATAGAGATGCAAAAGATAAGAGAAAAGTAAGAGACAGAAGAGCAGAAAGAGTATTCCATGTAAACGTACCGCATTTTCTGTATCCATTCCTCTGTTGAGGGACATCTGGGTTGTTTCCAGTTTCTGGCTATTATAAATATGGCTGCTATGAACATAGTGGAGCATGTGTCTTTATTACATGTTGAAGCATCTTCTAGGTATATGCCCAGGAGTGGAATAGCTGGGTCCTCAGGTAGTATTATGTTCATTTTTCTGAGGGTCCACCAAACTGATTTCCAGAGAGGTTGTATCAGCTTGCATTCTCACCAGCAATGGAGGAGTGTTCCTCCTTCTCCACATCCACGCCAACATGTGCTGTCACCTCTGTTTTTGATCTTAGCCATTCTGACTGGTGTGAGGTGGAACTTGACTATATCATCCTGAGCGAGGTAATGCAATCACAAAAGAATGAACATGGTATGTACTCACTGATAAGTGGTTATTAGCCCAAAAGTTCGAAATACCCAAGAGTCACTTCGCAGCAACCATAGGGCTGAGTGTGAGGTCCCAGATGGAGGACTTGGAGAAGGGACTGAAGGAGCTGAGGGAGTTTGCATCCCCAGGGAGGCAGCAACAGTGGTAACTGGCCTGACCCCCCCCCATACTCCTGGAGACTGATCCACCAACCAAAGAATACACATGGAGGGACCAATGGTGCTGGCCACATATGTGGCAGAGGAGGGTCTTGTTAGCCATCAGGGGGAGGAGAGGCCCTTGGGGCTGAGAATGTTAGATTCCCCCAGCATAGGAAAATTTCAAGGAGGGAAGATGAGAGTGGGTGGGTGGGTAGGGGAATACCCCCATAGTGGCAGGGGTAGGGGGTAGGGAATGGGGAGGTTCCAAAGGGGAGATCTGGAAAGGGGGAAACATTTGAAATGTAAGTAAAGTATGAAAAAAAGCAAATAAGAATAACAATAAAAAGTTAGCCCTTGGGAGAAGGAAAAAACAAAAAAAAAAAAAAAACCAAAGGGAAGACCTAGAAATGGGAAAATATTTGTAATGTAAATAAAGTAAATATCAAAATGAAAAGAGCAGAAAGAGAACACACAGAGATATGAATGAAATAGGATGGAGAAAAAGGAGTGAAGATGGGGTGCAGTGAAAGAGAAAGAGCAGTGTGAGCACAAAGAAAGTAGTGAGCCAAGAAAGAGGAGAGGTCAGACGGGATATCACAAGAGTCAGTGAGAACAAAGAAAGAAGAGAAGTGAAAGGGAGTGAGAGGAGAAAAGAGAGAAAGGTGAGGGATGAAAAAAGAGATGAACAAGAGAGAAGAGAAAAGATGGAGAGATAGGAGAGGGGGCGAAGAAAGTTGAGAAAGATGTGAGAGAGGGGAGGGATGAAGGGAGAGAGACAAACAGATGAGAGGCAGGGAGTTATAAAGAGAAAAGAGAGATGAGAGTGGGCAGAGAGGGTGAGAGATGGGAATGAAAGGACAAAGATGAGAGGGAGGTTACAGAGATGGAGAAAAGAGAGACAGTATATAGAGGCAGAGAGAGGAGACTGCCGAGAAAGGGGAGAGATGGGACAGAGGACAGAGAGAAGATGAGAAGGAGGAGAGGCGATGGGAGAGAAAGAAGAGATAAGAAAGATGGGGAGAGAGGATAAAAAATAAGAAAACTGAGAGAATGAGAATCTACCTATCCTGAGGAAAGGTAGATTAGAAAGAGATGGAGAAGAAAGGAGAAAAGAGTGGAGTAAGCAGGAGGAAGGAAAGAATGTTGAAAGAGGGAAGATAGAGGAGAGAGGGAGGGAAGGAGGAAAGAGAAGTGGGCTAGGAAAGACAGAAGAGTGTGTTTGAGAGAGGAAAGAAAGATGGGAAAGAAAGAGAGATAATAGGAAATGAAGAGAAGATTAGAGCAAAAGAAGAAAGGAAAGAAGAGACAGAAGAGAGCAGAGTGGGGAGAGAGAATGGAGAAAGAGAGGTATGAGAGAGTAATGGAGGGAGTGAATGAAGGAGTGAAGAGAGAGAGGTATTAGAGACAGGAGAACGATATGTGAGAGAAGAACAGGAGGGGACAGCGAAAATAGAGAGACCAGAAGAGGAGGAAGAGAAAGTGGGTAGAAACAAGATAAGCAAAAGACTGAAAAGAGAAGAAAGAGAAAGTGTAAAAGGAGAGAAATGAGGTGAAGGGACTTAAATAAGGAAAGAGGGGGGGCAGAGAGAGGGTAGAGAAGAGGGGGAAATGCAGAAGAGAGCACAGAAAATGTTGGAGGCAAAGAAAAGCCAGTGGTGGTGGGAAAAGAGAGGAGATTTACAGGAGAGAAGAGGGGAAAGGGAAAACAGGAAGAGGGGACAGAGATAGGGGAGGGAAAAATCAGGAAGAGAGGCGAGAAACAGATAAAGGGGGAGAAAGAAGGGAGGGGAGCATGATAGGGGACAGAGAGAGAATCTAGATTGAGGAGAGAGTGAGAGAGGAGAAAGGATAGAGAAGAGGGGGTGAATCATAGATGTCAGAGGAAGAGAAATGAAAGGGTAGAGAAAAAAGAGAGGGTAGAGTTTGTGGATGGAGAGTGAGAGATAGAAGAGAGGAAATGGAGAGAGCAGAGAGAAAAAAAGCAGACAGTGGCAAGAGAGAAACCATAGGAGTGGTAGATAGGAGAGGCAGCGGGGCGAGAAAATGGAAATAGAGGAGAAATACAGAGAAAAGGTGTATGTGGAGAGGTATAGTGAAGAAAGAAGAAACAGAGGGGGTTAAGGGAGAGGAAAAAATACAGAGGAGACATGAGATTAACAGAACAAGGCAAAATAGTTGAAAGAGAGTGAGAGAATGGTGGGACAATAGAAGAGAGAGAAATTAGTGAGGGGGATAGAAAGAGTGTTAGAAGGGATATAGGAGATAGAGTTGGTACAGACGATTGTTACAGAGAGAGAGAGAGACAGGAAAAGATGGGGAAGCAGGAGACAGAGCATTGTGAGAATGAGAGAGTGGAAAAGAGGAGGGTGAGTGAGGGATGGAGAGGTATTATAAAGGAGAAGAGATAGGAAAGAAAAGTAAAGAAAGAATGGAGGAAGAAAAAGATGAGAGAGAAGAGTGAGCAATGAGAGAGATGGGGAGACATAGGAGCAATGAGAGTAAGAGGGGAGAGGGAGGAGAGAGAGAGAAAAGAAAGAGATGAGAGATACAGAAAGAGGAGGGGGGAGAGGGACAGATAGTGAAGAAAGAGGGAAGAAATGAAAAAACAAATAAAATGAGGAGGGAGAGAGTGATAGGGAGAGAAAAGAAACATTTGAGAGGAAAAAGAATGTGAGAGTAAGAGGGGATGAGAGAGGAGGGAAATGGGAGGGAAAATAAAGGGGAGAGATAGATAGATAGATAGATAGATAGATAGATAGATAGATAGATAGATAGATAGATAGATAGATAGATAGATAGATATGGAGATCAATACAGAGGTAGAAAGGGGAAAAGATGGGGAAGAGAGTGAATGAGAGAGGAGAAGACAGGAGAGAAAATAAAGAGAGGGAATGGGCAGGAAGATGAGAGACAGAAATAGGGTGATAGGAAGAGGAGACAGAGAAAGGAGAGAGGAGAAAGAGAATCTAGGAGAGTGATAGAGATCAGCAGAAACAAGAATGGAGAAAAAGAATGGACAAAATAGCAGGAGGAAGAAAGAGAAGTAATGAAACGGAAGAGGGAGGTGAGACATGAAAATGGAGGAGGGGGAATAAAGAATAAAGAGTAAAGGGGGCTTTTCTAGCAAGAAATCAAGACAAAGACGAGAAGTGGAGAGATAGGAGATATAGAAAGGCAGAAAAAGGAGAGAGGGGAGAGATAAAAGAAGGAATGGAGAGGTGAGTGTTGAGACATATGAGAAAGAGGGGAAGAGAGGAGGCAGAAAGGACATAGAGGAGAGATGAGGACGCAGGAGAGAAATGGGGAGATACGGGATATATCGTTAGTACAGGAGAGTAATGACTAGAGGGATAGAAAGGAGTGAAGGGAGAGAGTCCAAGAAAGAGAGGAGAGAGAAAGACAGCAAGGATATTAGATAATAAAGAGAATTGAGTGAAAATGAGGAAAGAGGATAGAAGGGGAAAGGGAGAGGACAGAGAAAATAGAAAGAGCAGAGAGTGAAAGAGAATGGAGAAAAGTTTTATGGATAAAAAATAAGCATGAGTTCTGCTGTACTGACACATCCATGGCATTTCTTTGATAATACATCTATGTAGGACTGTACTCATGTTCTTCCAAGTCTGCTGCTTTATAAGCACTCCTGTAATGTTGAAACTTTGTGCACAATACTACTTGAATTTCCATGTTCAACTCATATAGCCATATGTGGAGCTTCAGAAGAACAAGCATAATCATTCCTGTGATACTGTAATATTGAATCTATGCATATCTTCATGTATGCTGCAGTACTAATACATGCATGTGCACTCCTGGTCACAAACATCCATGAGTTCTGCTGTACTAGTAAATGCGTGGACACACTGACTAGGACATTAGTGTGCACTTTCTACTTCTGCATTAGTGCATCAATGAGCATGTGCAGTGCAGTAATAGTAAGTTTATAGGCACTTCATTACAATTGAATATATTTTCACTGTTGTTTATGTAGGTTCTTGTCTGGTGCCATGGTATTGCATCCATATTTGCTGCTGTACATGTACATTTGTATTCAGTACTGTACTCTAATATCGAGAGGAACTGATTTACTACTAAATAATGTAGGCACTGATGTTCTCGTATAGGCATGTGCTCCCTAGTAGTAGTATATTCTGTTGTCTTAGTTAATACACACCTACTTATACTATCTTAATAGGATTTCCATTTTCGCTAAGACATTGATATGAAGTACATTAGTAAGAGATATCTGAATGCTAAATACTATTGCATCCATATTCAGTGCTGTATTTGTGTGCTCCTGTCTGGTACTTCCATTATTGATGGTTTACTAGTAAGCAAAGCAAAACTAAACTAAAAACAAACAATCAACAACAAAAATAAATAAATAAATCACCTTGGGCCAAGGAGGTGAGATGGCTTATAGGGTAAAAATGCTTGTCAGTGAGCCTAAAAACCCACATTACATCCCTGAGCCCTTAGAACGAGAGAAAGCCCACATTACATCCCTGAGCCCTTAGAAGGAGAGAAAGGAATCTTAATTTATTCTCTGACCTTCACATACACTCTGTAGAACACCATTTCTCACCATGCACACACAAATTATATTTATTTATTTATTTTATTGAGGGGCTTCACAGAAATGTGTTGATCACAACCTTGTTTCTTGTGAAGAGAAATGTTCCAAGTCAACAGGTGGAAACTAAAGGTGGTGTTTGGGCGACCTCTGCTGGCGAATGGGTCTTCACGCATTCTTCTTGAGCACTCTCCTGCAAGATTTATCCTGCCATTTGGACAGAGAAGAAAATTATATGGGTACGTGTTCACAACCACAGCAACATCTAGGTAAGGCTCTCAGCTACAGTAATGTTTCCTTTCTTACGTAGATGATGTAACCTTGGCAATGATTTTCTTAGGCTTCCTACATTTCATGAAAATTACATACATTCTTCTGCATGGGAAATACCACAGTACATTTCAGCTGAAGTTAAAGAGGCTATAGAAAGACAGAAGTGTAATAGAAGTGCTTTGATTAAAAGAGTAGAGTAGGAGCAGGGATGGGGATGGAGATTAAGGATGGAAAAGTATCTAAGTAGTTAAGATAAGCACTGTATGTAGAGTTGGTTCCCAAGACCCATATAGAGGCTAACAACCACCTAGCTAAGCTCTGTTTCCAGAATATGCAATGCCCTCTTTTGGTCTCTACCCACATCTGCCACATATGTGGTGTGCCCACCTATACAAACAGACAAAATACCCATAGACATAAAAATAAGATAAAATTAGGTGGGGAGAGAACATATGTGCAAACGGATGAGATACACGTACAAGTCCTTTTAACCAAGTTGCATAAAGCTTTCCCTAGGTAGAAAAGCAAGGATTACTCATTTCTTATCTAGAGCCACAGTATGTCAGAATTACATAGCCAATCAGAATTACTTACAGCCTGATAACAGAGAAATACCCTCATTTATACTGCAGGAATTTCTTGTTGGGAAATATTAGGCAAAGCTGGTCACCCTAACCTACAAGAAGATTCTTCCGAAACATCTAATCATGGAGTCTTAAACTTAGATATGTATTTTTAGCTTAATGTACAAAGATAAGCTTCTAACTTTAGTCAACAGCATTATTCTCCTGCCTGTAAATAGAAAGTAGAGTAGTAGAAGTTTCAAAACCAGGGGATGCTATAGGGTATTTCATAAGGAAAACTAGTTCCTATATAAAATAATGCTGGAGTGGGTGTAAACAATTATATATCTAAGCCAAATAAATGAGAGTTTTCTAACCCACTCATTTCTCCTAACATCATTAGAAAATTTTCTAGTGTGGCTTACAAAATATCACATGTGCCGGGCAGTGGTGGCGCACATCTTTAATCCCAGCACTCAGGAGGCAGAGGCAAGCAGATTTCTGAGTTCAAGGCCAGCCTGGTCTACAGAATGAGTTCCAGGACAGCCAGGGCTATACAGAGAAACCCTGTCTCGAAAATATATATATATATATCACAGGTAAAGTTGAATTTTTGTGGGCTTTACACTTTTAAACTGTTTTATTCACTTAAGTTTTTGTCCGCATGGCACTGGTTGCAAGATTTCTGAATTCATATTGGCATGATGAAGTTTGATCTTACACTCTACTCAGAAGTAACACAACGCTCTTACAATATTATCTGCAATGGCAAGATCATCTTGTGTGTCATTTTACTAAGAAATTTATCTTAAAAGAAGAGGGTTTAATTTTTCTGTTTGTGTTTAACCTGGAACTATTAACCTGGAACTATTGATGTAGACGAGGCTGGTCTACTACCAGAAATCTGCTAGCCCCTGCCATCCTTCTTGAGTACTGCAAGTAGTTCTGGAACTCCCATGCCAGACAGTTTCTTTTTGACATCCGACACCCACAAATGATGAAGTTCCTATTAGCTCATTCATTCATGTGATTCAGGATAATGACTGAATTCTGCAATGACATCTGACATGGATTGTAAGGTAAAAACTTTTAGCTGGATATTTGGAGGACAGGGTTCTATTGAACTAGCCAAGAGACACTGGCCTGAATTGTCTAATGGCATTCAGTGCCCCGGAGTTCCCTAGCCATAGCTTGGTCTAAAAGACTTTTGAACTTTTGTCAGACTGAGGGGTTGGTGTGGCTCCCATAGGAGAGCAAGTGTGAGTTTCCTTGACTATTCTTGTGTTTCTGTTTGAATGAACAAATGTGTGTGGGAAGGTGACTCAGGACTGTCCCCATTTTCAGCTTTGGAACAAAGCAAGACAAACACTGCTAATGTGCAGTGAATTCTTAGTTCCACAAGGTGGCAACCTGCATCTGATATACACATCCTTGTAGCCTCAGGACAAGAATGACATCTTTTGCCAGAAGAGGTCATAGCAGAAATAGTACCATTCATTTCCCCAACCCGTTTAGTGGGACTACCATGACCAGCTAAGTGAGGACAATCTTTATACACAGCACAAGATTGTGGTCAGAAAGGAAGAAGGTAATATTTAAGCCATTTCATGGGACCCTAACATATCACACAATGTTGTATTAACAGCATTAACTAATACTTCCTAATATAAGGGCATAATAATAGAAAATGAAGAGGTAAATCATTTTTATGTGCAGATGGTATAACGTTTCTGAAAACTTTAAGGCCATCAATGAAAAAAGTCACTGTTGGCCAGAGAAGCAGGTGGACTAACTCAAGATGTTCACCTCCTCCTCTGCCCCTTGTGATGCAATTGCAGTCTCATCCCTAGCCCTGCAGCTTACCATCTGTGGTAACTTCCCTTTGCCCCAGCCCCCATCAGCCACCTTCACCTACTAACTGCATTCCCCCATCTTGTTGCTTTATCACAGCTCCCAACTACAGCAGGCACTCCCTGGGAACCCATAGGCCACTCTGGCAAGGGAAGCAGGAAGGCTAACTACAGATTTCCACCTCTCCCTCTATTCATGCAAGTCCAACCCCCCAGTATTATCTCCAGGTCTGCAGTAGAATGCCTGCTGCAACCTCCTCCCCCATCACCAGTGAATCTTACAGATCTTTCACCCCAAATTTCCTCCCTTCCACTCATTTCCTTGTCCAAGCCCCCAATTCCAGTAGCTACTCCTTGTCCACTCTGACCAGGGAAGCAAGTAGACTAATGGTAGGTCTTCACCCTTCCCTCCACTTCTCCAAATTTAAACTCCCAGGTTCATCCTCAGCTCTGTAGATGACCTTCTGCAGTATTTTGTTTTCACTCTCTGCCCTTCTGCCCAGGGCCCTTATGAAGCAGATTGTAGTGGGACACTCTGATTTCTCCCTTCCTGTGAATACTGCCCATGTCCCTCCCCAGCACTTCCTGATTTCTAAGTGTCAAAATTCATTCCACCTGTATGCCCCAGTGGCCACACCTTTCAGGATGACAGAAGAATTTTCTAAATGACAACACAGCCAATACACTCTCCTAAGAAGCAGAGAGGAAACAGAAACCATGAAACAAAACATCAACCCCAGAAAGACAAAACAAGATATCAGTACCTAGAATTAAAAATTTCCCAATACCAGATGACTATATAGTAGCATAAAAACAAAATCAATAATAGCCTGGACAATATATCTCCATTAGAGCCCAGCAAACACACCAGAGAAGCAGAGAAGATAGTGGATATTCCAGTTTGGGGTGTTGGTCTGATGCTGCTATGTATTCAAATGTTAAATCCAATACCCAAAGATCTGGTTGCCCCAAGATGAACATGAGAGAATTCCCAAGTACACGAGCTTTTATTGTACAAAACATGCTCCTCAATTTAAAACTATTGGTTAAATAAAGGTGGCTACAGACAGTCACTGGAGGGAATAGAAGTAGGCGGTTTTCACTAACCTGGCTGGGGGTCACAGGTAGGAACCATGAGGACAGTGAAGGAGAGTAAAGAAGAAAGAAAAGGAGGCAACAGGAGTTGTCCATTAGATATGATAAACAAGGAGCATCTTCCTGAGAACTCTGGACCCCGAGGACAAGCTGGTGGAGCAGAAATAACCCAGGAAGACATAAACATCAAGTATTTGGGGAACACAGGTGGTGGAGTAGCTAGTCTAGCATTAGAAAATCAGATTAGTGGTAATCCCAGTAACTGCCAGAACCATATAAATAAATCAAGGTCTGACTCGCATTCATTTGAAGACCATGGTTAGATGGGGATAGAAATAATTCTACTAATTTACACTTGGTGCATCTTACTTGGGATATAAAAATCAACCTAAGCTAAGACAACATTAGGTAGAGACACAGCACTCACCAAAAATGCAGCTGCTAGGACAGACTAGGGTGGTGCTGTGAAGCTGCCATAGAGTGGAAAACAGATAAGATTGGACAGTTCCAACAAAGCTGAGAGCTGTATGATTCTAAAGGATCAATCCCCTGATTAGAGAAAGCTAACTAGGGGACTCTCTTCCCACTTAAGGTGCTGCTACATTCCCCAAGCAAACCTGGCTGGAAAAACCAGCTGAAACAATGCACTTACCAGGGGAGAGTGCAGGCTGACCCATCTGGTCCATCTCCTCTCCCAGAAGCTTCTTGGCCCAACCTCCCCTACAGTGCTGATGCTTCTAAGCAAGAGCAGGGCATCCAAGCTCCACAGATTGGTAACCAGATTACCCACACTGTGACACACTTCCTCCAAGAAAGCCACACATACTCTAACAAGGACACACCTCTTAATAATGACACTTCCATTTGCTAAGCCTATTCAATCCAACTGCATTACATTCCCCGGCCCCCACAGGTTTACTCAGATATATGAGTTTAGGGGGACCATACCTAGCCATCGCAAAATATATTTAGTACAACTTCAAACGGCCCCATAGTCTCTCACAGTCTCAAACAATGTTTAAAAGTCTAAAGTTTAAGTCTATTCTGAGAGTCATGTAATTTCTTAACTGTAAGCTCCTATAAAATCAAAATAAAAAAGCAGATCACACATTTCCAACATCACAGGATATACATTAAATTCTAGAACATCATAGTATGGAAATACTGGACCAAAGGAAGATAGAAAACCAGCTGGGCAAACTACACACTCTGTATCTCCATGTCTAATGTCAAAGCATTCTTCAGATCTTCAACTCCTTTCATCTTTGTTGACTGCAACAAATATCGTTTTCTTGGGCTGGCTGCACTCCCTTTTAGCATCTTGTCTTGGCAGGTGTCCCACAGCTCTGGTGTCTCAAATATCTTGGGGGTATCCAAGGCAACTTCAACTTTACAACTCCTTATTCCAATTTCTGGGATCCACAGATGATGTTCTGGGCTCCTCCAAAAAGTTTGGGTCCTTTCTCCAGCTCTGCCCTCTATAGCACCGTAAGCTCTGGCAGACTCCACTCCACTGCTGTTGCTGTTCTTGGGGGCCACCCCATGGTACTGCATCTCCAATATGTTGGAGTCTTCTGCTGCAACTAGGCTTCACTAATAGCTTCTCATAGGTTTAATTCATGGTGCTAAGCCTCAACTCCTTTGCATGACTCCTTCAGTCTTAGTCTGTCAACTGCAACTGAGGCTGAACTTTCCCCAATGGCCTTTACTGGCCTCTTATAATACCAAGTCTCAGCTGCTATTCATGATGCCTTCATGACTTGAAAACCAGTACCATATTACCACTAGCTGCCAGCATGGTGTCTATCTCTTGAACACAGCATCTTTGTGTCTCAGAAAACACTTTCCACAAGATTTCATCTCAGTGATGCTGGTCTCTTCTTAATCCCTGCTAATTTCTTAGCTCCAGCAAAGCAGCATCAATTTTTCCACTACCCCTTTGTACTCTTCACTCAAAAGCCAATGTTACACGGCCAAAGCTGCTGAATTCTGCTGCTTGCTGGGGCTGTAACATTCCCCCTACCATTGTTCTGTTACATCATTACCCTCTTACTGCTTTCCCATTCCTTCTCTGACAAAGCTTTGCTATCCTGAAACTTGATCTGTAGACTGACCTTGAACTCAGATATTCATGCCTCTATATCCTGAGGGCCAAGCCTCGATCTAAGCCTTTCTTTACCCTTTCACAAGATCTTTATGAATTTTGGATTGTAGTTCATTCCAGACATAATCTAATCAACAACCAAGAATAGCCATCATCATCCACTCCTTGTCAACTTGACTCATAATCATATCTCCTTATGTCCAAATGAAAACAATAACATAATATGCCTAACATGATATAATTATCCCTTGTTCAACTGCAAAGGCATAAATAATGAGCAAAGCTAGGTGGGATTTTTCCCACAGGTCAGCACTCCCTTCATTCCATTTTATCCTTGAATACAGGATTTAGCTCCATTCCACTTCCTGGTACCCATTTAATACTTCAACTATACACTGCTATTTTTTTCTTTTTAAGCTTGCTATAATTTATCAAAACACTCCTCATAAGAGTGAATCACAGGACAAAGTCTAGTCCATAATTTTTTGAGACTTTCTTTGTCAATGCAATTAATCTAAACCTCTTCATTTTAGCCTCATGCAGACTCTTCTGACAAGGGCAAAATCAGCTATATGCAACACACTAAAATTCTTCTCCTCTGAAATCTCTTGAACAAAGCCCCTAAAGTTAAAATCACCCTCAGCACTACTATCTTCCATATTTCTACTAATATGCTCCATTAAGCCCCACTTACAGCATTTCATTGCTTTCATAATCCAAGGTCCATATTCCATATTCTTTATTCCATATTCTTCCAAATTCCATATTCTTCCAAACAAAAGCATGGTCTGACCTATCACAGCAATACTCAACTCCTGCTACTGACTTCTGTCTTAGGTAGGGTTTTATTGCTGTGAAAAGACACCATGGCAAAGGAAACTTACAGTTTCAGAGGTTCAGTCCATTATCTTTATGGCAGGAAGCATGGCAGTTTCCAGGTAGTCTTGGTGCTCTTGAAGGAGCTGAGAGTTCGTGATCTAAAGCTGCCAAAAGGGGACAGTCTTCCCAACCATCTAAGAGTAGGCTCTTTTCCACGCTGGGTGGAACTTTCACACTAGGAGACCTCAATGCCTGCCTACACAGTGACATACTTCCTCCAACAAGGGTACACCTCCTCATAGTGCCACTTCCTATGTGCAAAACATATTCAAACTACCACAAGATTCTATTAATTATCTGGAATATAAGATAAGACTGCAAGAAATTAGACCACAAAAGGTACAAATCAGAAGAGACCAATTAAGAACTCAATGATTTTCAAAAATTAGTAATAAGTATTAACTGACTATGGCCTACAATCACTCAAGAGCTAAGTAACTTGTTCTAAACCTTACAATGTGATAAAGAATTAAATACTCCAAGAAGGTTATCATTTGAATCAGAAAAGGAATTGACTCTGATAGAAAAGAAGCTACAAAATGTACATATAGATCAAATAGATTCAAAAATGGCTTATATTTTAGTTATCTTGTCTTCTCATTCTCCCACATAATCTAGGGAAAATTATTTCTTCTTAGAATGGATATTTTTAACACTCAAACAAATTTAAAAATTAAAGGCCTATAGAGAAAAGGTCTCTGAACTTATTCTAAAAATAAAAATGAGACTTTGTAAATTAGATAGGATACATCCAGCTGAGATTGTGGTACCTTTTACTAATGCTGAGATTACCTCATTATAGACAGGAAATAAACATTGAGCTTGCAGTAATTTTTGAGGAGAAATTAACAACAAATACCCCAAAGACAGCGATTTCAGTTTATAAAAAGAACTAATTGGATTCTTCTTCATATAACAAAAAGGGCACCAATTTTTTGGAGCCAGTATATTTTATAATAATGCAAATAAATCAGGAAAAGAAGGATATAAGTCAGAAAACATAAGTAAGATAGTTGAGAGTCCTTATTATTCAGTTTAAAAATCAGCATTATATATAATTCTTATGGCCTTCCTAGATTTTCAAGAATCTCTTAATATAGTAACTGACTTTCAATGTACAGAAAGAGTTGTTTTGCATATAGAAAGTGCTGAACTTATTCAGAATGATTCCAAATTGACTTCACTGTTTATTCAGTTACAATAAGTGATTAGAAATAGGAATCATACATGTACATCACACATATCAGATTCAATATGAGTCTGCTCAGTGTTCTAGCACAAGTAATGATGAAATTGACTAGCTATTGATAGGAAGTGTCTGAAAGCTTCAGAATTTCATTTTTAAAAACCATCATGTTAACAACAAAGATTTAAAAAAAAAATTCTTTCACTTGGTCACAAGTCAAAGAAATTGTAAAGAAATGTCTGACTTTATTTTTTTTAATGTAACCAGACATTACCTGCAGAAAGTAACCCTAAAGATACCTAAAGAAATGAAATTTGACAAATGGCTATGTTTCATTTTACAGAGTTTGGTAAACTGAAATATAAATACCATACTATAGACATATTCAGGATTTTAACTTCTAAAAAGGTTGACTCTTTAATTATGCATTTATTAGAAGTTATGGCCAATATGGAAATACCTATACAAATTAAGTTAGACAATGCTCCAGCATATGTCTTTAATAAAATGTAGCAATTTTTACATATTATAATATAAAACATATTATAAGTATGCCATACAATCCCACAGGACAAGAAATTGTGAAGAAATCTAATCAGACTTTAACAAACAGAAAGGGAAAACAAAGACCTCAGAGATAGATTACATAGTGCTTATTAACTTTGAATTTTTAAAATGCTAACAACAAAAAACTACAGTGCCCAAGAGACATTGGCTTATGGGAAAAACTGTTGAACTAAGCCAACCTGTTTATTTTAAAGATGGCCTAACTTCAGAATGAAAAACAAGGGATGTGCTACACTGGGGGAGAGGTTTTATCTATGTTTCCACAGGATAGAAGAGGCTATGGACTCCTTCCAAGTTAATAAAAATTAGATATGACAAGCGGAGACCTCCTGAAGATCTTGGCTGCAGACAGGGAAAGAAGAAATAAAAAATACCAAACAGATCAGGTACTATGATTTGCTGATCCCTATATATGGAAACTGATCTGAAACTGGCTAAGACATGAAAATGTCTCCAGCCAAAGCTTCAGCTTGAATAGCCAATAATTCTTTGGTTACATAGGCCTCAGTACTTATCTTGCCATTAATTTAAATGGTATAGATAAGAATTTATATTGCAGTTAGATTACAACCCAAACTAGCTTAAGAAAGACAGATGTCTTTCACCTGCTCATACAAAGAGCAAGGAATCTTCATTAATTGATCTGGCCACCTTGCACATTCCATACATACGTTAATATAAAATTGTATATTATTTGTGAAAGTTGATATGTTCACAGAAAATAACAACCAAAAATCCAGCCCTGACAAGATTCAACATCAGTATGCTGAGACACCTGATCGTACCTCAGACTACCTCAATGCTCTTTCCTCAAAAGTCTTACATCCAGAACAACATCTCAGCATATAGAGACTAAACAGTAAATGTTATAGCTAACTTTCATAACCATTTCTCAATTTCCTTTTCAGCCCCCAAAAGAAATACATCACCCCAAATCAGCAGGAAGCAATTTTAGAGAATGACATCCCATTTTATTAAGCCAGGATGGGTAGGTTTTAGTCATCCTATTGCGTGATGGATACTTGTCATAATAAAGGGGTTAGTTAAAAATTATTCAATGGTCTTAATTAGAAAAAAATAAGATATAAGAAGTTATACTTAGGGATCGCTTTCTTTTCTCTAGCATTTGTTATTTCTAGGGGAATATAAGAATAATAGATTATTGAATCAACATTTTATAGTCATAATCTTACATTAGTATAGATCTTTGAATATTGATATATATATATTAAGGTTATATTTTGTTACTTTGGTATAGATCTTTATATATATGATACAAAATTTGAGGATATTTGTGTTACAATATCCTATATATTATGTTTCAACTCTTATATAAAGCATTGGGCCTATGCAACTCATTTGAAAGCACAATGTAAAGTTTTAGTCCCTTTACAGTTACTTTTACAAACTGCTTAGGATAATTAAGAAATGCAATTTGATAGACAAACTCATGGTTATGTTAAATACTAGATTAATTCATCACAAAGTTGTTTCCAAGATTAAATAGATAGAAAATAGCTGAGAACAAAGTTTGCATATTCAGATATGCTATTGATAGATTAAACGGCCTTCAAAAGCCTCAGAGACTTACAGAATAAGTTTATTTAAAGATGATATTATTAATTTAGGGGCTTTTTGCAATAAGAGCTGTTACCTCCTGAAAGCAAGCCATTCTACTTCAAAGGAGATGATGAGCATCAGAAAACCTCCATATGAAGTTACTTCAAATATGGCAAGCTTCCACAGATCAAAACCTGTCATTGCTCTGACTGCAGACAAAATACTGTCTGAAAGGACAAACATGACACAGGAAAGATGACTACTAAACTTTGACAAGACAGGGTAACTATCCCTTCATAATTCCTGCTTCACAAAAGGTCTGTTGGATATACTGGGCCAAAAGGCTGAAGATAGATGCTACAACATTATAAAGACATTTCTGGGGAACTGTTCAGGCACCCAACAATGTCTGCCATTTCTATAGTTTTGGAATGACTACTAGGTCATTATAGTCTCATAATTAAGCTTAAGTTGTTTAAGATTTAAGATGTTTTTAAATCTAAGAAAATGTTTTTAAGTTAGTAATACAAGCTATGATAAAAAATTATTTAGGTCCAAACTCTAAACTCATTGAGATATGATAGATAATAATTTACTTAACATTGCCAAATTCAGACAGATTAGACTTTATGAATGCAACTTCTATCTAATAGTTTCCATAATTATTTCAGTTTAATTCCTATAGTATTATGTTTATTACTGTAAAAGGAAGCATCTTTTTATTTAGACAAAAAGGAGGAAACATTAGGGGCTAGTCTGATGCTGCTATATATTCTAATGTTAAATTTTGTACAAGATCTGGTTACCCCAAGATGAGAGAGTTCCCATGTATAACAGATTTTGTTGTATAAACCATGCTCTCAAATTAAAAATCATTGGTGAAACAAAGATGACTACAGGCAATTACTGGAGGGAATAGAGGTAGGCAGATTTTCAGTTACCTGGCTGGGGGTCACAGGTAGGAACCATTGGAAGAGTGAAAGGTGAGAGTGAAGGAGGAAGAAGATGGAGGGTACAGGAGGTCTCCATTAAATATGATGGTACAGGAGTATCTTCGTGAGGAAAATGGATGCTGAGGACCAGCTGGTGGAACAGAAATAACCTAGAAAGACACAAGAAGCAAGTATTTAGAGAGCACAGTTAGAGAAGTAGCTACTATAGTGTTAGACAAGTGGTAATACTCCAGTAATTGCCAGAACCAAATAAATAAATCAAGGTCTGAGTCTTATACATTTCAAGTTAGGTAGGAATAGAAATATTCCACTAATTCACATTACAATATAGCTGAAGCACAAGAACATCATTTATGAATATGACAGAAGTCCTCAAAGAACAAATGAAAAAATCCTATAAAAACATTAGCAAATAATGGAAGGAAATGAATAGTACTGTTCAAGACCTGAAAATTGAAATAGATTCAATAAAGAAAACACACTCTGAAATATCTGGAAATAAAAAATTTAGGAACACAAAAAGGAGCCACTGAGAAAAGCTTCAACAAAATACTAGAAATGGAAGAAAGAATTTCAGACATTGAAGACTTAGTATAAGAAATGGATGTGTCAGTCAATGAAAATGTTAAATCTAAAAAAATTTCTGGCACAAAACATACAAGAAATCTGGGACTCTAAGACCAAATCTAATAATAATAGGAATAGATGAAGGAGAAGAATTCCAGCTCAAAGATCCCAAAATGTATTTTCAATAAAACAATAGGAGAAAAGCTCCTTAAAAAAGGAAATGCCTATGAAAGTACAACAAGCATTAAGAACATCAAGTATGTACTCACTGATAAGTGGTTATTAGCCCAAAAGTTCGGAATACATAAGAGTCACCTCACAGCAACCATTGGGCTGAGCGTGAGGTCCCAGATGGAGGAATTGGACAAGGGACTGAAGGGAGGAACAGCCTGGAGGTAAGAGCCTGCCTGTTTCCACCTGGGGTTTCTGCCTGGGCCAACAGGCCTCCATAGCCAAACAGCTCCAGGAGAAAGTGAGCCGCCCATGTGTATGGAAAAGCCAGCAACAGGAGGATTCCAGATACAGGGACTGAGGAACAGCCGGGAGAGAGAACTGGTCTCCAAGGAATATTGACACCTGGGCTTGAAGGAAAGACAAGCCACAGTCAGAGAGAGAAATACCAGCTAACACCAGAGATTACCAGACGGTGAAAGGCAAGGGCAAGAACACAAGGAACAGAAACCAAAACTACTTGGCTTCGTCAGAACCAAGCCCTCCCACCACAGCCAGCCCTGGATAACCCAACACAACAGAAAAGGAAGACTCAGACTTAAAATTACATATCAAGAGGATGATAGAAGATTTTAAGAAGGAAATAAATAACTCCCTTAAAGAAATACAGGAGAACACAGGTAAACAAGTGGAAACCCTTAAAGAGGACACACAAAAATCCCTTAAAGAATTACAGGAAAACACAATCAAACAAATGAACAAAACCATTCAGGAATTAAAAACAGAAATAAAAACAATAAAGAAATCACAAAAGGAGATAACCCTGGAGTTAGAGAACATCAGAAAGAAATCAGGAGTCATAGATGCAAGCATCACCAGCAGAATACGAGAGATGGAAGAGAGAATCTCAGGTGCAGAAGATACCATAGAAAACATGGACACAACAGTCAAAGAAAACACAAAAAGTGAAAAGATCCTAACCCAAAACATCCAAGATATCCAGGATGCAATGTGAAGACAGAACCTGAGGATAATAGTTATAAAAGAGAGTGAAGATTCCCAACTTAAAGGACCAGTAAATATCTTCAACAAAATTATAGAAGAAAACTTCCCTAAGCTAAAGAAAGAGATAAACATAAATATACAAGAGGCCTACAGAACGCAAAATAGACTGGACCAGAAAGGAAATTCCTCTTCTCACATTATAGTCAAAACACCAAATACCCAAAATAAGGAAAGAATACTAAAAGCAGTAAGGGAAAAAGGGTAAGTAAAAAATAAAGGCAGACCTACCAAACTTCTCACCAGAGACTATGAAAGCTAGAAGATCCTGGGCAGATCTCATACAGTCTCTAAAAGAACACAAATGCCAGCCCAGGCTGCTATACCCAGCAAAACTCTCAATAATCATAGATGGGGAAACCAAAATATTCTATGACAAATCCAAATTTCCACAGTATGTTTCCACAAACCCATCCCTACAAAGAATAATAGATGGAAAACACCAACTCAAGGAGGGAAACTACACTCAAGAAAAAGCAAGAAAGTAATCTTTCAACAAACTCAAAAGAAGATAGCCACACAAACATATAAACAACATCAAAAATAACAGGAAATAACAATCACTATTCTTTAATACCTCTTAACATCAATGGTCTCAACTCCCCAATAAAAAGACAGAGACTGACAGAGTGGATCCATAAACAGGACCTAGCATTTTGCTGCATCCAGGAAATGCACCTCCGTGTTAAAGACAAACACTACCTCAGAGTAAAGGGCTGGAAAACCATTTTCCAGGCAAATGGCCCCAAGAAACAGGCTGGAGTAACGATTCAAATATCAGATAAAATTGACTTTCAACCAAAAGTCATAAAAAAAAGATAAAGAAGGACAATTCATACTCAACAAAGGAGAAATCTACCAAGAAGAACTCTCAATTCTGAACATCTATTCCCCGAATGCAAGAGCTCCCATATTCATAAAAGAAACTCTATTAAAGCTCAAAGCACACATTGCACCTCACACAATAATAGTGGGAGACTTCAACACCCCACTATCAACAATGGACAGATCTTGGAAACATAAACTAAACAGAGACACAGTGAAACTAACAGATGCTATGAACCAAATAAGTTTAACAGATATCTATAGAACATTTCATCCTACATCAAAAGAATATACCTTCTTCTCAGCACCTCATGGTACCTTCTCCAAAATTGATCATATAATTGGTCACAAAACAAACCTCAACAGATATAAGAAGACTGAAATAACCCCATGCCTCCTATCAGATCACTATGGGTTAAGGTTGGTCTTCAATGGCAACAACAACAACAGAAAGCCCACATACACATGGAAGCTGAACAATGCTCTGCTCAATAATAACTTGGTCAAGGAAGAACTAAAGAAAGAAATTAAAGACTTCCTAGAATGTAATGAAAATGAAAGTACAAGTTACCCAAACCTATGGGACACAATGAAAGCAGTGTTAAGAGGAAAACTCATAGCTCTGAATGCCTCCAAAAAGAAACTAGAGAGAGCATACACTAACAGCCTAACAGCACACCTGAAAGTTCTAGAGCAAAAAGAAGCTAATACACCCAAGAGGAATAGAAGGCAGGAAATAATCAAATTAAGGGCTGAAATCAACCAAGTAGAAACTAAAAGAACTATACAAAGAATCAACAAAACCAGAAGCTGGTTCTTTGAGAAAATCAACAAGATAGTTAAACCCTTAGCCAGACTAACCAGAGGGCACAGACACAGTGTGTAAATTAATAAAATTAGAGATGAAAAGGGAGATATAACAACAGACTCTGAGGAAATTAAAAAAATCATCAGATCCTACTACAAAAGCCTATATGCAACAAAATTGGAAAATCTGGAGGAAATGGACAAGTTTCTAGACAGATACCAATTATCAAAATTAAATCAGGATCAGATAAACCATCTAAACAGTCCCATAACCCCTAAAGAAATAAAAGCAGTCATTAAAAGTCTCCCAACCAAAAAAAGCCCAGGACCGGATGGGTTCAGTGCAGAATTCTATCACACCTTCAAAGAAGACCTAATACCATTACTCTTCAATCTATTCCACAAAATAGAAATGGAAGGAACACTACCCAATTCATTCTGTGAGGCCACAGTTAAACTGATACCAAAGACCCAACAATAAAAGAAAACTTCAGACCAATTTCCCTTATAAATATCGATGCAAAAATACTCAATAAAATTCTTGCAAATGGAATCCAAGAACACATCACAACGATCATTCACCATGATCAAGTAGTCTTCATCTCAGGGATGCAGGGATGGTTCATACCCAGAAATCCATCAATGTAATCCACTACATAAACAAACTAAAAGAAAAAAACCACAGGGTCATTTAGTTAGATGCTGAAAAAGCATTTGACAAAGTTCAACATCCCTTCATGATAAAAGTCTTGGAAAGATCAGGAATTCAAGGAGCATACCTAAACATAGTAAAAACAATATACAAACATCAAACTAAATGGAGAGAAACTGGAAGCAATCCCACTAAAATCAGGGACTAGACAAGGCTGACCTCTCTCTCCCTCTCTATTCAATATAGTATTTGAAGTTCTAGCTAAAGCAATCAGACAATAAAAGGAGGTCAACGGGATACAAATTGGAAAGGAAGAAATCAACATATCACTATTTGCAAATGATATTTTGGTATACTTAAGTGACCCAAAAACCTCCACCAGAGATCTGCTACAGCTGATAAACAACTTCAGCAAAGTGGCTGGATACAAAATTAACTCAAGCAAATCAGTAGCCTTCCTATACTTGAAGGATAAACCAGCTGAGAAAGAAATTAGGGAAATAACACCCTTCACAATTGTCACAAACAATATAAAATATCTTGGTGTGACTCTAACCAAACAAGTGAAAGAACTGTATGACAAGAACTTCAAGTCACTGAAGAAAAAAATCGAAGAAGAACTCAGAAGATGGAAAGATCGCTCATGCTCATGGATTGGCAGGATTAATATAGTTAAAATGGCCATCCTGCCGAAAGCAATCTACAGATTCAATGCAATCCTCATCAAAATCCCAACTCAATTCTTCATAGACTTAGAAAGAGCAATTCTCAAATTCATATGGAATAACAAAATACCCAGGATTGCAAAAACTATTCTCAACAATAAAAGGTCTTCTGGGGGAATCAGCCTCCCTGACTTCAAGCTGTACTACAGAGCAGTAGTGATAAAAACTGCACAGTATTGGTTCAGTGATACTGAACCAATATCACTGGTTCAGTAGGCAGGTAGATCAATGGAATAGAATCGAAGACACAGAAATGAACTTACACAATTATGGTCACTTAATCTTTGACAAAGGAGCTAAAACCATACAGTGGAAAAAAGACAACATCTTCAACAAACGGTGCTGGATCAACTGGCGGTCTACATGTAGAAGATTGCGAATTGATCCATTCCTCTCTCCCTGTACAAAGCTCAAGTCCAAGTGGATCAAGAACCTCCACATAAAACCAGATACACTGAATCTAATAGAAGAGAAAGTGGGGAAAAGTCTTGAACACATGGGCACAGGGGAAAAGTTCTTGAACAGAACACCAATGGCTTGTGCTCTAAGATCAAGAATCGACAGATGGGACCTCATAAAATTACAAAGCTTCTGTAAGGCAAAGGACACTGTAAATAGGACAAAACGGCAACCTACAGATTGGGAAAAGATCTTTACCAATCCTACATCCGATAGAGGGCTAATATCCAATGTATACAAAGAACTCAAGAAGCTAGACTCCAGAGAGCCAAATAATCCTATCAAAAAATGGGGAAGAGAGCTAAACAGAGAATTCTCAACTGAGGAAACTCGAATGGCTAAGAAGCACCTAAAGAAATGTTCAACATCCTTAGTCATCAGGGAAATGCAAATCAAAACAACCCTGAGATTTCACCTGACACAAGTCATAATGGCTAAGATCAAAAACTCAGGTGACAGCAGATGTTTGCGAGGATGTGGAGAAAGAGGAACACTCCTCCATTGCTGTTGGGAATGCAAGTTGATACAACCTCTCTGGAAATCAGTTTGGCAGACCCTCAGAAAAATGAACATAATACTACCTGAGGACCCAGCTATTCCACCCCTGGGCATATTCCCAGCAGATTCTCCAACATGTAATAAAGACACATGCTCCACTATGTTCATAGCAGCCATATTTATAATAGCCAGAAGCTGGAAACAACCCAGATGTCCTTCCACAGAGGAATGAATACATAAATGTGGTACATTTACACAATGGAATACTACTCAGCTATTAAAAACAATGACTTCATGAAATTCGCAGACAAATGGATGGATCTTGAAAATATTATCCTGAGCACAGTAACGCAGTCACAAAAGAATGAACATGATATGTACTCACTGTTAAGTGGTTATTATCCCAAAAGTTCGAAATACCCAAGAGTCTCTTCGAAGCAACGGTAGGGCAGAGTGTGAGGTCCCAGATGGAGTACTTGGAGAAGGGACTGAAGGAGCTGAAGGAGTTTGCATCCCCAGGCAGGCAGCAACATTGGCAACTGGCCTGACCCCCCCCCATACTCCTGGAGACTGATCCACCAACCAAAAAATACACATGGAGGGACCCATGGTGCTGGCCACATATGTGGCAGAGGAGGGTCTTGTTAGCCACCAGGGGGAGGAGAGGCCCTTGGGCCTGAGGGTGTTAGACCCCTCAGTATAGGAGAATGCCAAGGAGGGAAGAGGAGAGTATGTGGGTGGGTGGGTGGGGGAATACCCCCATAGTGGCAGGGGGAGGGTGGTGGAAATGGAGAGGTTCCAAAAGGGAGATCTGGAAAGGGGGAAACATTTGAAATGTAAATAAAGTAGGAAAAATTAAAAAAAAATAAAAAATTTAAATAAAAAAAAGAATCAACAAAAGGGACCTCATAAAATTGCAAAGTTTCTGTAAGGCAAAGGACACCGTCAATAGGCAAGAATGGCAACCAACAGATTGGGAAAAGATCTTTACCAATCTTACATCTGATAGAGGGCTAATGTCCAATATATACAAAGAACTCAAGAAGCTAGACTCCAGAGAGCCAAATAATCTTATCAAAAAATGGGGAACAGAGCTAAATAGAGAATTCTCAACTGAGGAAACGTGAATGGCTGATAAGCACCTAAAGAAATGTTCAATGTCCTTAGTCATCAGGGAAATGCAAATCAAAACAACCCTGAGATTCCACCTCACACCAGTCAGAATGGCTAAGATCAAAAACTCAAGTCACAGCAGATGCTGGTGAGGCTGTGGAGAAAGAGGAACACACCTCCATTGCTGGTGGGATTGCAAGCTAGTACAACCATCTGGAAATCAACTTGATGGACCCTCAGAAAATTGGATATAGTATTACCTGAGGACCCAGCTATACCACTCCTGGGCATGTACCCAGAAGATGCTCTAACATGTAAAAAGGACACATGCTCCACTAAGTTCATATCAGCCATTTTTATAATAGCCAGAAGCTGGAAATAACCCAGATGTCCCTCAACAGAGGAATGGATACAGAAAATGTGGTACATTTACACAATGGGATACTACTTAGCTATTAAAAACAATGACTTCATGAAATTCTTAGTCAAATGGATGGAAATAGAAAATATCCTGAGTGAGGTAACTCATTCACAAAAGAACAAACATGTTATATACTCAGTGATAAGTGGATATTAGCCCAAAAGTTTGGTACACCCATGATTCAATTCACAGCAATTGTTGGACTGAGTGTGGGGTCGCAGATGAAGGAGTTGGAGAAGGGACTGAACGAACTGAGGGAGTTTGCAGCCCCATGGGGAGGGATCAACATTGTCAACTGTTCAGGTCCCCCAGTACTCCCAGAGACTGGACCACCAACTAAAGAATACATGTGGAGGGACCCATGGTGCTGGCCACATATGTGGCTAAGGAGGGCCTTGTTGACCATCAGTGGGAGTAGAGGTCCTTGGACCTGAGAGCATTAGGTGTCCCAGTTTAGGGGAATGCCAGGGAAGGAAGAGGGCAGTGGGTGGGTGGGTAGGGGAATACCCTCATAGAGGCAGGGGAGAGGGGATGGGATAGGGGGTTTCCTAAAGGGGGACCTGGAAAGGGGAAAACATTTGAAATGTAAATAAAGTATTAAATAAAAAATAAAGCAAATATGAAATAAGTGGTAAAGTTCATGCTATAGTGACCAAAAACGAAACTTACTGAACAGCAAAAAAGAAAAAGAAAGAAAAAGCCACTATTAATGTTAAGGAAATGTTTCAAGCTGATTGAGCTTTAATTGTTATATATAAACTATAGGAGGGAAAATAAAGCGAAAGTATGTCCTAAAATACATAACAAAAAGACTGGATCTATTTTAATTTTTAATTTTAATTTTATTACTTCTGGGGGTGGAGTGGGAATGGAGTAGAGGGTGGTTGTGGGTGTGCATGTGCACACACGGTGCAGGTGTATGGCAAATGCTATGTACCTTGTTCTCAAAATATACTACCACCTGCACACAGAACTCTGTCCTTCCCAGGCAATGTCCCCAGTGGCTCTGGCATAAAGTATACACTAAATACTCATAAAGTATACATTCTACCTCCCGGTGGACAAGTGGCTTCAGGTTGACAGTGTTACATATAATACCTAGTTTGTTTTAATTTTGTGTCTAATTCTAAATTGTAATTTAAACAATTTTGTCTTGGATCCTCTGGAACTGGAATTACAGGTGGCTGTGTGGTTGCTGAGAACTGAACCCAGGTGCTTATATGAGCAACAAGTGCTCATAAATTGGTGATCCTTCTCTCCAGATCCCTGATTCTAAATCGCAGAAAACATACACTCTTGAAATCTCCCTTTGCTCACCATGCCTTTCTCTTGCACCTTTCCCTGCTTTATGGATCATTTCATTTGTTTTTGCTAGAATCCCCTGATATTATTTCACAGACTCCAGTAGAGCTGCAACTCCATCGTCACAAATGACAGCACCCTTCTCCTGGCCTTGCCCCTGACAATCTCAGAATAGTTCTCTTTGCTTACTTCTGCTCAACAGTGCCTGTGATATGGATCCTTGCCACAAGAGGGCAGAGGCTTGCTTTCAGAGGAAGGAGTTCTTCCAGGTCATGTGAGTCTTTGTCTGTATAGCATGATCCTTAACCTGTTAACACTGGGCATAGGAGACTTTTTTCTTCCTGATATTAGCATCCAGCAGGACCCTATCCTGTGCCCTGGTGTGGAATTTGAGCTAGGTAGAACAACTCTTGGTTTCATGTCTGCCAGCTACAAAGTAGAGCAGGGAGTTTTGTGTTTAACAGCTTATGCTAAAAAAGGTTTGGACCCAAACATCCAGGGTAGTTGCTGGACAGTGAATAAAGACTTCGTTGGCTTGAAGGTGTGTGCAGATGATCATCTCTGGTGGATACCTCACAACATTTCTGGAGATTCCAGCAAGATCCCCAATGATCAGACCTCAAGATACCAGGGGTCTTGAAGCCCTTGTGGGAGGGAAAGACTGTGGCTCTCAAGACTCTTAAGGAGTATGCAACCTGAGGTTTTCCAGGACCCTGGTACTCCCTTTGACCAATAGCTGCCTAGGGCTTAACAGAATTCACTCTCCACCCCAAAAGGGAAAAAAAATTTAAATGTCACTTTATCTGTCACCCTCAGAAGTAAGATTGGTTGTGGTGCTCCTTGTTTAATACACAAAGAAGCCAGACACAGCCACTGATCCAATGTCCAGGATCCACATGAGAAGTCATCAAATTCCACTGGTCTTTCAGGTGTAGGAATGTGTGGTAGCCACCCTGGTTGTCCTTAATATGAATCTTTTTGTGTTTCTGTAAGTATTGTTGGTTAGAGAAACTGATCTAAAACGGAAGTGGGTGTGAGCTGCCCTAGAACCCTGGACTCTACTGCTCCAGACACAGCACACAATTTTCTGCAGGCTCAAGAATCATGCGGAGCAGCTCATCTGTGCTGTGCTCCTCCTTCCCGAACCCACCCTGATTTCTGGCAGTGATTATGGCTGTTGCTGCTGCTATTGCAATGGTGATGTCAGAGCTGGCTCCCAAGCAGTGACAGCCAGAGAGGACCACAGCACCTCAAGGGAAAATTTTGAAGATAAGGACAGATATGTCATTTGTTTCTTGCATAGAAAATGCTAAACATCTAAAATTGGTTGATCTTTTTTTGGAGTCAGGTAGTCCAGTGACAATTCAGACCATCAAGACCATGGCGCCAGGGAGACCCTCGTCACACTGACAAGTTTCCCTGTATTAACCAGTAGTTCTCTTCAGTGAAAGAGAGACCCCTTGGCTTAAGGCCTGTGCCCTCCGGTTGGAAACCCCACATCCCTTTGGCTGAGCCAGGTCACCCAGAGAAACAGAAAACACAAACCACCCACCTGTTCTCTCCACCCCACCCTCCTGATCCCAGAGCACTTGCTCCCAGCTCTGACTCTAAGCTGCTAGTTGTTCCAGGAGAAGGGGAAAGTAGTTCCTCTGGCTGGGGCCCAGGAGAGAAGAGGAAGTTCCTCAACTTCCCCTTTCATGGTTTGTCTCCTTTTCAACCAATGATTTATATAATTAGAAAACTCAAAACCTATCATAATCTACAAAGAGTATAAATACTGCTCCAGAGCTGAGTCAGAATATGGTTGTTGGGCAGGGCAGCCCAGATAGAATGGATCTTCCTTCTGTCTGAACTGACTGGGACCCCAACACTGACCAAGGTAAGGATGCTTTGGACAATTTTTGCCAAGTCTGTTTTTAGAAGGATTAGATATAGCTGTTAGAAAATTTTGATTTTGTTATTCAGTTGGCCCCACATATAGTTAAAATAAAACAAAAGTTAGAAGGGTTTGAAAGTATAAATCATATAAATCGGTTTCATTTGGGGATTGCTTAAAAGATTTACAATAACCATGACTCTGTAAGGATAAAAAAACCTAAACAAAAAATAAAAGAGATCACAGTAGGGGAAGCCAAAGACACTGGAAACAGCAGAGAAAAACAAAGGACATCTCGTCCTATGTAAGTGACTACAAAGGGGTCCTTGCTCAAGTGCTTAGACCTTGGAAGAAGCCAGTGGCTTATCTGTCCAAAAGACTTGATCATGTTTCTACTGGTTGACCAGTTGATTTGTGGTCAATTGCCAATACAGCCATGTTAGTTTAAAAGCAAACAACAAACAAACCTGACTGACCCTAACCACCCTGCACTTTGTACAAATAAAAAGGGTATAAAATGCCCACATAATACATCATCAGACACTTCTCTTGGACCAGCCACATGCCCAATTTTGTAAAACTATAGCTATCACCCCAGCCAGCCTGCTGCCAGATGATAACCCAACAGAGCCATTCCAAGACAATAGCCAAAGTAGGGTCTTCATATTCCGTTGACCAGATGAGGGAGCTTGTCCAAGCAGGTGCTGGCAATGCAGAAGCACTTGTAGCCATAGTGAAGGATGGACTCAGAAGCTTCAGTCTCCACTTCAGGTAAGGTTCCATTCCTGACTGTTACTGCCTCTGCAACTTCAGAAACAGCAACTCAGGGACTGGCAAGCCAGGAACCTTCTGCCTCTGCTCTGGGCAGTTCAATCCATGAGACCTGAAGACATACTGTATGGGAGCAGTTTTGTTCAAGATGAATTAAGGTATGCAGAGGCCAAAGTTGTCACCTTGGACTATGTCTTAGATAGGGTTTCTATTGTTGTGATGAAAAACCATGACCAAAAAGCAGACTAGGGAAGAAAGGGTTCATTTGTCTTATGCTTCCATAATGCTGTTTATCATCAAAAAAAGTCAGATCGAAACTCAAACAGGCCAGAGATCTGGAAGCCATGGAGTAATGCTACTTCCTGCCTTGTCCCACAGGCTTGCTCAGCCTGCTTTCTTATAAAAACCCAGGACCACCAGCCCATGGATAGCACCACCCACAATGGGCTGGACTCTCTCCTCCATCACTCTTTAAGAAAATGCCTTACCATTGGATCTTAGAAGGATCAATTTCTCAGTTGAGGTTCCCTCCTCTCAGATGACTCTAGCTTGTGTCAAACTGACACAAGATTAGCCAATACAGACTGGCTGGTGGGTCCCAATCCCTCAGTCAAGGGACTCTAACACAAAAAGCTGAGCTTCAGGCATTTCCTGAGCACTTTGCTGGGAAAGGGGCAGAAGTTATCACTGTAGTCATGGGCAGTTGCTATACATTTGCCAAAGCCCATGGCCGTGGTGCTCTCTATACTGAGAGAGGACTCCTCAGCTCAGCCAGAAAGAAAATCAAAACCAGAAAATATTATGGCCCTACTAGAGGCCATACAGCTGCTAAGAGAGGTAGCCACTGTTAACTGCAAAAGGCATCAAAGGGAGATTCACTAGAGCCCAGGAAAACAGGGCAACAGACTTGGCCACCTGGGAGGCAGCCCTAGCACCAATCGGGCTTCTTCAGATCTTGGTTAGCCTGGCTGAACCTGGATTGCTCAAGAACCTAACCTATATACAAGAAAACAAGTAGGCAAAAGGGAAGATACCAACCAGAAGACAATGGATGGTGGTTCTTGACAGATACGACATTTGTACTCACCAACATTATCAGAAGACAAACGATTGCTAAACTCCATCGGCCACCTATCTGAGAGCAGCAAAAGGGAATGAGTTACTCAGACCCAGATATTCCAGATATTCCAGATGTACTAGATTTGGACAACAGCTTAGTTTTTAGAGCCAAAGTTTACCTAAATCTGGCAAAGTTCCTAAATATTTATTAGAAACTACTTTGTGCCTAGAGGCCACAAAGCTCAGGACAAGTGTAGTGGTGGGAAAAGGTTTGGCCCCATAGATTCATGTGTTTCAATGCTTTGCCTACTGTGAATGATATTATTGGGAAGTGTGGCCTTGTTGGAATAGGTGTGGCCTTGTTGGAGGAAGTGTTTCACTATGGGGGTGGGCTTTAACATTCCTAAGCTCAAGGTCTATTCAGTGCAGAAGAAGTAGTCTTCTGGCTGCTTTCAGATCAAGATGTAGAACTCTCAACTACTCCTCCAACACCATGTCTGCACACTGCCATGCTTCTTGCCATGAAAATAGTGAACCAAACCTCTGAAACTGTAAGCCAGTCCCAATTAAATGTTATCCTCTATTAAAAAGTTGCCTTGGTCATTGCTCTTCACAGCAATGGAAACCCTAACTAACTAACCCTAACTAAGGAAACAGGTAACCTAAGTATCTCCTTGAGACCAAAGAGAATCGAGCCATGTTCTCATCTTTTGCCCTCTTGAGGGCCAGGTACATCCCATATCAGGACATTCATAAGGCAAAAATTACTAACCACTCCTTCCTCAAGACCTTACAGGCCCTGCAACAGGCCAAGAAGACTATTTATCAGACAGTTTAAGAGGCTGTTCCTTTTCCCATGTCTTAGTCTCCCCACAAGTTCCAGCCTGGCAACTTTGTATGGGTAAAAAGGATCCCAATTTTGAACATGGAACCATCATAAAACGTCCCATAACCTATAGTACTCATCACCCCTATAGCAGTGAAAGTCACCATATTACCACATGGATCGATCACATCCATTTAAAGAAGGCACAGAGTATAATGACAAACGGGTTGTCACCAGGTCCTCTAACTCCCTAATTATAAGGCTGAAACAAGATGTATACCTATGGTTGTGCTTTTTGTCATTCCAAAAGGAAAGCCTCCAAATTCCTCATAAGCCAGGATTTTTTGGTATGGGAATTAAGAAAGACTGGGACTGGAGGGCTCATATCTAATTTATCTGCTGAGTCCCAACCCACCTTCCAAGTAGATTTCTATAAATTTTTACATTCAGAGACTACTAAGGATGGTTCACCTAATCCCAGAAGGATCATGCCACTGGGGCAGTGGGTCCATTTGTTAAAAGAATGGGTTTCAATCTATACAGTATTATGCCTCCCCAATTGATGGGACCTTGAGTTGCCCAAAGCTAGGCAAATGACACTTTTATTAGTGAAGTTGTGAATGCAAGTTCTTTTGAGGACACACTGATCCCTTCACTGCCCTAGAAAAGAAGCTATCATCACCTATCTGTGGTTACAGGCAATACAATCTCATATCCATAAAGTTTAGGGCCTAGTGAGAAGCTGAAGCTCATCATTGGGATACCAGTAGAACTTGGGGAGTCAGGTTAAACCTAGATTGCCTAGATCATGTTTCTAGGTGCAAAGGAAACCTGTACCTACAGTCATCTGGCCCACTGGTCCCAAATGATCTATCTTGGTACCCTTGTAATATGAACCCCCTAAGGTAGGGAGTCTAAAAATTCAAATTTCCCCAAAAGTTCCCTTGGTAACCTCAAAGACAAATGTATGGGAGGCAGCAGAAGCCAGTCTGTCAGTGATTAGAATGATGGAAAGATACTAAGCTAATAGCAGTTCCTTAGCTATTCTTTTAGACATAGGTCGAGACTGCTGGCTGGTCTTGGACCCCAAATCTCCATATTGCGTTGTAATTAAAACTAATGAACAATAAGCTTTGCTTTTAACCCTAACTTCTGTAAATGGGACCAACCTATGCTCACACTGGGAGACCTCCAATGGAAGGGTGCCTGTTTAATGTCACCAAGATACCACATAGATAATTGATTCTCAACTTTTCTAATGCTGTGACCTTTTTAAATACAGTTCTTCATGTTGTGGTGGCCTGTAACAATAAAAATATTTTTGTTGCTACTTCATATTTTTTCTACTGTTGTGAATCAGAATGTAAATATTTGATATGCAGGATATCTGATATATGGGACCCCTGTAAGAGTCATAGGACCCGAGAAGTGGTCACAACCCATATGCTGAGGACCACTGCCCTAATTAGTTCTCCCTAAGCATATTTCTGTAGACATATACAACAGATTAATTCTAGGAATGGAGGTTGATTTTAATTAATTAATTAAGTTAATTCCAGGTCCCAACGACTACCTTGTTTGCTTGCACTAATGGCTTAACCAAGTGTACATCTTCTGAATTGTTTGCACCAGAGGAGAATCCACTCCTTTATATTCTGATGCATGTTACGCCACAAGTATTTGTCTATAAATGAGAAGAAGGCAAGGCCCACCTAAATCCATATTCTGGGCTTCCCTGTGCACAGCAAGCTGTCCCCATTCTCATTCCCCTGTTGCAGGCATCAAGGACTGCACTGTAGTTGGAAAGCCAGTCCTATGTATGAGGTTTAAAGTTTAACAACTTAACAGTGCTCAAGGAGACGTGGACCTGGACCATCTAAAAACATTCTCCTTCCCATCTGGAATCCCTGTTAGATTTCTTAGCTGAGACTGTTCTTCTGAATTGAAGAGGACTGAACATTCTCTTTATGGAACATGAAGCTCTCTGTATGGCACTGGGAGAAACTTGTTGCTTCTATGTCAATTGTCAGGGGTAATTAGAGAAAGTTTAGCTGTGGTCAGAAACAATCTTCAGGAAAGTGAAATATCAAGAATCTAACAACTCGTAGATTCTTTGTTCTTTTCCTCCCCCTGGTTAATGATGTACAGCCGAGGTTGGGAGTAGAGATAATGTTTTAATTGAATTGTGTGAATTCAATTAAAACAGTCCTTCCTTGCCTGCCTAAGGAATCTTCTGATTGGTTATAATAAAAGGTCTATGGCCTATAGCAAAAAGCAGAATAGGTGGGACAACCAGCAGAAAGAAAGGAATTCTGAGAAAGAGAGAGATGTGGGAAAACTTACCACAAAGATGCAGAGAAAGTTGGATCTATGAAACTGAGATGAGGTAACCAGCCAGAACTTAGTATAAATGGGACATTGATTTACAAGCTAGTGGGAATAAGCCTAAGCTAAGGCAAAGGCATAAATACATAGACATAAAGTTTTTGTGTCATTATTCATACCAAGGATGAGCATTGAAAAATCTGAACAGTTACAGCTAGGCTATTAATTATTTTGCTCCTAGCTCTCACCCTAGGACCCTGCCAAAATAACTAACTACTTAACGATGTGATACAGAGAATTCAGTAAAACTACTAGTGATACGAAGAAAATAAAACCCCTGACCCCAGATGAGTTCATGATTTGAGTCATGCCAAGACAACCAGTGGGGAATGAAGTGGGCCCCCAGACCTTAGCACAACTGATGCCATGGTGACCATTAGAACCCAGCACATAAGCAGCAACACCTGCAAAAATAGAACAAATACCTAATCCATCAAAGCCCATAGTTCTGGGAAAGGCCCTAAATGTAATAACCTTGATTTTTTGGCTTCTGTAGTTTCTACTTATGGCTAACTATTCTTACTACCTGAGGTGTGTAAACCCAGGGTAATACCCAACAACACATAGACATGCACATGTATTACACCACATAAACATTACATATGCACACACATAAATATACACATATACATGTAAACATAAAAGCATGTATGTATACAAGCATAAATATACACATGCACATATACATATACATCAAGAACACACACATAAACATTCACGTATAAACACAAAAGTAAAAATGTGCATGAACACACATAAATGTCCATACACACAACTATATACATATACTTACACAAACATAAATATACACATACACAGATAAATGTACACATGTATACAGATAAATATACATATGTTCACACAAAAATATATACATGGTCACACATAAACATCCACATGTATGCTTACATAACTATACATGTGTATAGACATATATGTATGGACTCACACAAACATAAACATGTACACACAAAAATATAAACACAAATATCCATGCCTTAACTATAAACATGAAAAAATCACATGAATACACACATATACACCCATTTTATATTCACATACACACATACATGAATATACTTATATACACATTCATAAATATACACAAACAGACATACAAAGATATATAAGTGTAAACATATAAACATGAATATGTACATTCATGTAAATATGCAGATGTATACACACAAAATATGCACATATACTCATGTAAAGAAACACATGACATAGATAAATATACACATAAATATACCAAGTACAAATATAAACAGATATACACATGTGCAATGTTAATATGCACACACATAAATGCATACACATGTACAAACAATAATTTTTACATATACATAAATACACTAATCTACACACACATTAACCTATATACTTACACATCTAAAGATACACATGTATACACTCCTTCTGCCTTTCCAGAATTCCTCTGGTGGCCTCAAACTGACTCTGACCATCTATATTAATCTTCTGAATCCTTCTCATTCTCTGGATCATTCTGTCTTCACCTGTATTTAGCTTGTTCTTTCTTCAACCTGTTTCTGTAAAACTGTTCTGGTAAAACTTCCTCCTTTCTCCATTTTTTCTCTCTCTCTGTGCTCTCTTAAATAGCTTTCCTTTCCTCTCTCTTCTTTAGAGAGTTGAGCATATCCTATTGTAGGCTTAGATTTTTTTCAAAACCTACTTTAATAAGAGTTCTTAAATACTTCACTCTCCCTTTTGTCTATCAACACTAAATAAAACCTTAAATTTCTACCAATATTAAACAAAATTGTTAAATTTCTATCAATATACAATAAACAAAAACCTTAAAATTTTATCAATGTGTAATAATTAAGCAAAAACCTTAAATTTCTATCAATATACAATAATTTAACAAAATCATTACATTTTATCAATATATAATAATTAAACAAAACAACTTTAATTTTTTATCAATCCCTATTCATATCCAATGTCAACTTTCCACCCTAGGTGGTAACAGCTATAACAAATCAAACTACCAAACCTATCCATTCCAACTTAAGAGAACGGAATAACATTCTCCTTATAATTGCTTCCTGCTAAAAGCAGACAAAGAATGCCCTGTTGGGGCCCAAGGGGGAAATGGTTAGTCTGAAAAAAGCTAGCTAAACCATTTGTTGATTATTCTCTGTTTATCCAGTCTCTGTATTGTCTGTCCAGTCTATGTATTGTCCAGTCTCTGTACTTTCTGTCAAGTCTCTGTGTGATTGATCATTATGGCTAGTCCGTTTTTCTTAGCTAGGGTTTTACTACTGTAAACAGACACTATGGCAAAGGCAACTTTTATAAGGACAATGTTTACTTGGGACTGTCTTAAAGGTTCAGAGGTTCAGTCCATTATCATCAAGGCAGGAACATGGCAGCTTCCAGGCAGGCATGCTGCAGGATGAGCTGAGTTCTACATCTTCATCTGAAGGCAGCTAGGAGAAGACTGGCTCCTACGTGGTTAGGAGGAGAGTCTCATTGCCCACCCCCACAGTGACACATTTTCTCCAAGAAGGCCACACAATCCTAATAGCCCAAGCATGTTCAAACTGACACATTCCACTCCCTGGCCCCACAGGCTTATTCAAACATATGAGTCTACAGGGGCCATACCTAGCCATAGCATAATAAAGGAAAATACATTTAGTCCAACTTCCAATTTCCCCATAGTCTATAGCAGTCTCAACAATATTAAAAGTCCAAATTTCAAAGTCTCCTCAGAGATTTATCCAATCATTTAACTGTAATTCTCAAAGGAAGACAGCAAACCATCTGGGCAAACTCCAAACTCTACATCTCCATGTCTGAGGTCAAAGCAGTCTTCAGATCTCCAACTCCTTTTTCATCTTTGCTGACTGCAACAAACTTCTTTCTCCTGGACTAGTTTCATTCCCTGTTAACAGCTTTCCTCCGCAGATATCTCATGGCTCTGGCATCTCAAACATCTTGGTGTCTCCTAGGCAACTTCAGCATAACAACATCTTGTTCCAATGTCTGGGATCCACACATGATCTTCTGGGCTCCTCCCAAAGTCTTGAGTTACATCTCCAGCTCAGCCCTCTGTAGCACTCTAGGCTTTGGCTAAATCCACTCCACTGCTGCAGCTGTTCTTGGTAATCATCCTATAATACTGATATCTCCAATACACTGCAATTCCCTGCAACAAGGTTTTACTAGTAGCCTCTCACAGGCTCTCTTCATGGTGCCAAGTGTCAACTTTGCATGACCTGTTCAGTCCTAGGACATCAACTGCAACTGAGTATGGACCTTCACCAATGGCCTTCCCTGACCTTTCACAGTGCCAAGCTTCATCTGTTCTCCATGACTCCTTTATACATTCAGAATCAGTACCACCTGGGTGATTCTTACACATGACCAAGTCCAGCTGCAGCAAGAGGAACAATCTTAGCTATCTCTTGAACATAGCTTCTCTGTGTTCATAGAAAACACTTCCCATAATTCACCTCAGTGATGCTAGTATCTTTTAAATCACCACTAATGTTTTAACTCCAGGTAACCAGCATCTATTGTCACGTAATTCATTCTATTTTTTACTCTAAAGCTAGAGCCACTTGGCCAAATCTGCCAAGTTCTGCTGCTTTCTGGAGATGGAACACAGCTCCCTTATTCTATTACATTATCACCAGCTTTCTGTTTCCTTACTCCTTTACTGCCTGTGATTGGCAATCCTGGAACTTGCTCTGTAGATTGACATTGAACTTATAGATCTGCATGGCTCTGTCTCCTGAGTGCTAGGATCAAAGAGTATACTACCACTCCTGTATTTAACCTTTTCTGGCCATGAACTCAGAGATGTGCTTGCCTCTGTCTCCTGGGATTAAAGGTCTGTACTACCATGCTTGGATCTATCTTAACTGGGTGTTATCTTGCCCCAAAATAACTATTCCCTTAATCTGTTTATTTCTTTGAAAATAGGATTCAGCTCCATTTCATTTCCTGGTGTTCCTTTGTTACTTGAACCGTACATTTTATATTTTTCTTTTCTCAGCTTGTTCCCTCATTAAAATATTCTTCATAAGATTGAACTTTAATACACACACAACAGAATATACCAGGCTGTTTTAAGACGTCCTTTGTCAATGTGACAAATCTAAATCTTTTCACCTTAGCCTCAAGCAGACTCTTTGGACAATGGTGAAAAGCAGCCATGTTTTTTATTAAAATATCAAAAAGACAGTCTCCAGGCCACATACAGGTTCTTCTCTATTGAAACATCTTGAGTCAGCAAGTTTACACAGTTTAAATCATCCTCAGCAACACTGTCTTCCAAATTACTACTAGGGTGGCCCATTAAGCACCTGTTAATGCACTCCATGTCTTCCCATATACAAAGTTCAAAAATCTTCATTCTTCCAAACAAAAACATGGTCAGACCTATCACAGCAATACCTGAGTCCCTGGTACCAGCTTGCATCTTAGATAGGGTTTTACTGTTGTGAACAGACACCATGACCAAGGCAATTAAAAAAAAAATGGATAGTTTATTTATTTACATTTCAAATGTTATCCCCTTTCCTTGTTTCCCCTCTGGAAACCCCCTATCCCATCTATGAGGGTGGTCCCCTACCCACCCACCCACTCCAGCCTCCCCATCCTGGCATTACCCTATACTGGGGCATCAAACCTTCCCAGGACCAAGGGCCTCTCCTCCCATTGATGTATAACAAGGCCATCCTCTGCTACATATGAAGCTGGAGCCATGGGACCCTCCATGTGTACTCTTTTGTTGGTGGCTTAGTTTCTGGGATCTCTGGGGGAGCAGAGACTGAAGGAAAGGCCATCCAGAGACTGCCCCACCTGTGGATCCATCTCATATACAGATACCAAACCCAGACACTATTGCAGATGCCAATAAGTGCTTGCTGGCAGGAGCCTGATATAGCTGTCTCCTGAAAGGCTTTTCCAGCACCTGGCAAATACAGAGACAGATGCTCACAGTTAACCATTTGACTGAGTATGGGGTCCCCAGTGGAGAAGTTAGAGAAATGACTGAAGGAGCTGAAGGGGTTTACAACCCATAGGAAGAACAACAATATCAACCAAGGCAATTCTTATAAGGACAATGTTTAATTGGGGCTGGCTTACAGAGTCAGAGACTCAATCCATTATCATCAATGCAGGAGCATGGCAACATACAAGCAGACATTGTGCATGAGGAGCTGAGAATTCTACATCTAAAGACAGCTAGAAGAAGACTGGCTCCCACATGGTTAGGAGGAGGGGCTCATTGTCCACCCCCACAGTGACACACTTTCTCCAATAGGCTGCACATACTCTAATAAGGCACACCTCCTAATAGTGTCACTGCATGGGCCAAGCATATTCAAACCACCACACATTTTTGAAGTTGAATTACATGCTTTTTTTTTTTTTTTTTTTTTTGAGAAATCAGTAACGAATACACTCTGTGAGAGTGAAAACCTGGGCTATTTGCACTGTGGAGACATTCATGTCTCAGCTGATAAGAGGTTTTCCCTGGTCAGATCTAATCTTTATAAGTTTTGTTGGTAACCATATGTTTTCATTCCCTATAGAGAGATAAGCATAACCACACCCCCATCTTAAAACTATTGTAGGTTTCCAGTCTAATGTCAACACATCTCTATACTATATTGGTAGGCCTAGTTCTTCAGCTTTTTCAATAACCCCATGTCTCTCAGCTGCTGTTCCTTTTTCACCAACATTAAGAAAATTTAGAATTAACAAAGCACAATTTAGTTTGTCCCTGGGGGGGTTACTTTTCCTTTTTGTTTAATAATCCTTTCATTTAAAGTTAGATTGGCTCTTTTTATAATTGCTTGTCCTGTGAGATTGTGTGGTGTACTTTTTAACATACATTATATTGTAATATGCAAAGAATTGTTTCATCTTTTTCGATATATATGCAGGAGTATTAGCAGTTTTAATTTGTGAAGGTATACCCATAGTTGCCATTATTTCCATTAAGTATGTAATTGCACAATCAGCTTTTTAGGAATTTAAAGCAGTTATCCATTGAAACTCTGAGTGCGTGAAAAGTCATACTTTCACAAGCCATAATACTTGTCTTATGGTTTTACTGCTGTGAATAGACACATGACCAAGGCAAGGCCTAGTATTGTGCCTATGGTATTGTGTATATACCTTTGTTTTCCAAATGTGTAAAATGAAAAACATCCAACTGCCAGATGTCATTTCTTTTGGTACTCCTAGTGTTACTACCAGCAATTAACAGAGTTTGGCTGTTTAGAGAACACATAGGACAGTTTTATTATTTCTTTGGCCTATTGCCAAGTTGTAGAATTTTCCTTCTTTAAACCTTTCTCATTAATATGATGTTTCTCATGAAATTTTGATGCTTTTGACCCATTTCCTATTAGTAATTAGTTAATTTCATCATTTTCTTGAGATAATGGAACTGGCAATCCTGTATGAAACTCATATGTATATATGAGTCATATATAATGGATAGTTTCTACTTCTGATGGCCTGTTGCAATTCATAAATAACAAAGCTAATTCTGAGTTATCAGGTACAAATTTAGCAGTCTTTATATGTAAAACAACTCTTTCTGTATATAAAGAACTAGTAATTGTGTTAAGATGTTCAGAACAGTCTAATAATATCATACGGGTTGCATATAATTCAGATTTTTAATCACCTTGCTTATCTGACTTATAACCTACCATTCCCATCTTGTTTGCATCAGTATAAAAGGTTATTGCCTCTGGAATTGGTGATCTCTTTACAACATGTGAATGAATCCAATTTTTTATAAACTACATATGTTTGCTTGTTAGATATTTGTTATTAATTTTGCCCAAGTATTTTCTACAAGCTTTTTGCAGCCTTTGTTGATCACCCATAATGACATAATCTTAGCATTTGTAAGAGATGCTACAATTTTGGTCAGATCTGTTCCTGACAATTAATGTAGTCTTATTCTACATTTTATAATTAGTTCAGAAATCTTTTCTATATATGTCTTCAATTTTTTACTTTGTTTATGAGATAAGAAAAGTCATTCCATAATACTTGTCTTATGGTTTTACTGCTGTGAATAGACACATGACCAAGGCAAGGCCTAGAAAAAAACATTTAATTGGGGCTAGCTTACAGGTTCAGAGGTTCAATCCATTATCATCAAGGTGGAAGCATGGCAGCATCTAGGCAGGCATGGTGCAGGCAGAGCTGAGAATTCTATATCTTTATTTGAAGGTTGCTAGTGGAAGACTGACTTCCAGGCAGCTAGGGTGAGGGTCTCAAGCCCACAACTATAGTGATGAACCTATTCTTACAAGGCCACACCTCCTAATAGTGCCACCACTTGGGCCAAACATATACAAACTATCACAATACTATCTTCCCTTTGCATAATGATCCGATTCAGAGAATGAGTTCCAGGTAAAGTGACCAGAATACAATCAAGGTTCAGATCAATTTGATCCACATATGCCTCTTGCAGTCTTTGTTCTACAAGAGTTAATTCTTTTTCTGCTTCAGCTGCTAGATATCTTGAACTGTTTAAACTGGAATTGGAATCTTCTTGTAATGTTTGAAAAAAATTACTTAATTCATATGTAGTTAATCCAATTGTAGGCCTCAGCCAGTTAATATCCCACATTAATTTTTGAAAATCACTAAAAGTTTGCAACTGGTCCCTACAGATCTGTAACATTTGTAGTCAAATTTTTGTTGACTGATTTTATAACCCAAATAGCTAAGTATATCTCCTCTTTGTATTTCTTCTAGATCAATCTGTAACCCTCAGCATGGAAGAATTCTTTGTGTTACCTTAAACATATTCTCTAAAACATCTTTGCCAGAATCAGCCAACAAAATGTCATTCATATAATGACAAATGATATGTTGAAGAAATTGCCTATGAATTGTTTCTAATGGTTGTTGCACAAAATATTGACATACAGTTGGACTATTTAACGTTCACTGTGGTACTACCTCCCAGTGGTATCTCTTTAGTGGATGACTGTGGTTCATAATAGATACTAAGAAAGCAAACTTTCCCTTATCTTGCACAAGCAAGTGTATTGTGAAAACAAACAATCTTTCAAGTCAACTATTATTTTAGGCCATGGTTTTGGTAACAAAGATAGTAAAGGAAGTTCAGGATGAAAAGGATCCATTGATTGAATTACTTTGTTAATGGCTCTTTTGCCTGATTTCTTTTTTACAACAAACAGTCAAATTCCATGGGCTGGTAGATTCTTCTATATCTTGAGTCTCCAGCTGCTACTCCTTTATCAGCTGTTCAAATACCTGCAATTTTTCTTTTGTTATTGGCCAGTGCCCTTGTCATACAGGTGTGTTTGATAACCATTTTAAGGGTATGGCTGTCAGTATGTCAGCATTGGCCCCTTTTATAAAATTGGAAATTCAATCCCTGTGATGTACTGGTTTTGGATCATGGGTACAGTTTGTGATTTTTCTCGGTCACCAGAATCAATTCCTCCCCCAGTAGAATCTACCATACCATGTCTAATTTTCTTATTTGCTGTCCTCATAATTACAGGAATATTAATTTGAGTACCACATTGTAAAAGAACCCTTTCCCATAAATTTATGGTGATGTCAGCCACATAAGGCTCCAATTTCCATGTTTGCCTTTCTGGTACCACACAGGTAATTTTTTTGGATACTTTGTCTTACTCATGATAATTTACCATTCCTATAAAATGTGTGTAAATCTTCTGAAGTGGCCAACCTGGATTGCAAGACTTTTGGGAAATTATACTAACATCACCTCCTGTATCCACCACACCTTCAGTGTCAACACTATTCATTTGTACCATTAATTTGGGTGTCTGATCATTGACCATTGTTTGCCAGAACACACACTTTCTAGTGCTCCTATAAGCCCCTGTTCTTCAATTTGAGCAGCCTTGCCCTTGATGTAAGGAAATAACAATTGAGAAATTCTATCCTTTGCTTCAATTTGCACCTCCTTTTTCACATTTGCCATGAATTTTATTTCTTCCTTGCTAACCCCATCTACTATACCTGAATGTACAACAAATCCTTGAAAAATTAATCCACTCCTTTCCAAGATTATTCCCACTCTCCCTGAAGGTAAAGGACCATAAACACCAGTAATTAACTTGTAACATTCAACTTTTGGGGATATGTAAGAGGGGCTCCTGGGGCTAGGTTCAAATCTTCACTTCCTTCTATAGCATGTATAAGATCAGAAATACTTAATTTTGATTTTTTTTTTTTTGCCTGCTTGAAACCTCCTGGCTGACTTAAGGAAGATGGCTTACATTGTTTGCTGAAAGGCTTTGAGCTGGCAAGTCTCTCAGTTTATTTCCCAATGGCAAGACATTACCTCATACATCTCACATATCTTATGTAGTGCCAGGGAAATGTTAGTGGTCTCCAAGAAAACAGACAGAAGACAATTTGATGCAACTCATATCAGGGTCTTTATTCTATTCAAGCTAGCTCGGGCCCCTCCAACACCCCATAGTCACACAGGTCAGTTGGTTGTAAGGGAGCCCTGAATGTCTATCAGGACAAGGCTTTATAGTAAGCTTCAAGTGGGGGGCTAAGGGTGAAAGCATCTACTTGGAAAGCTAGTGTGGCCTTTAACATAATTGGCTGGTGCTGGGAGTCATATCATAAACTTAATTTCTGCTCCCCTCTGCATTGGTCATCATTAGGCAAGGAGTGGACTTGTAACCTAAGGGTGCTGGTTTGTTGGGGGAATAACCTGGAGATGTTGGTCTTATTGGGGGATTAGTCTAGAGACTGGAGCTAGGCTCTGGTTTTGTTGGGGGCAACTTGGAAACTAATGCTAGGTATCAGCCTATTAGTTTACCTGAGTTCAAACTTAGGTCAGGTTTTCTAAAATGGAGACTGACCTTAAAATAGAGTTGACCTCTCACTTGGACTGACAATCCTTAGATCAATGTTTTGCCTTTCCACAGCAGCTGCAATACCCTGGAATCCTTTATGGTTCATAGCAACCAGGACCTGCTTGATCTCTTTTATGAATACCATATTCTCTAGAGTCAAGTCAGTGTACCTGTTATTTTGAGCTCTGAATCTCCTAGCCTTACACTTTCTTTGAAAATGACCAAGTTCACCATAATTAAAACATTGGGCATTTTGACGCCTGATACTTCTAGCTGTTATTTACCCTATGATGTTGGTATTATGCTCCTGAGAACCAATACAAGTCATTTCTCTTATCCATTTGTCTATCGGGATCTTCGTGCTTTCAATGGTCTGATTATTCTCTTATATTTAGTGTTTTCATTCTCAAAGGTCAAAATTTCTACCACTGACTGTCTGGTTTCAGGGTCTGATATGGCTCTATTAACAGCTGAACCCAATCTCTGAAAGAAATTCATAAAGGCTTCTGCATAACCCTGCATTGCCTGGGTGAATGAGGTGATTTTTCCTCCAGGTTCCTCAGTTATATCCCAAGAACTTAAAGCTGCAACATGACATTGTTCAATTACACCATCGTGAGATTGTTCTTGTAAGTCAGCATATGCCCTTCCCTAAGGAGTTGGTCTTTAGTAACATTTATTCTCCTTTCTAAATTACATTGCTTTATTTTTGTGACTTTGTGCCAGTACAACAGCCGTTCTAATTGCTGACCAGTTTCTAGTACAGCTGACACCAATTTCTTCCAATCTTGGGGAACAACTCTATTCTGAGTAGGCCAATTATTTAACATTTGTTTAATAAATGGAGAGTGTAAGCCATACAATACAATAGCCTCTTAAAAAATGCTTTAGATATAGTATTTCTATCAGATGCCATATCATTAGAATAATGCCCACTAATTAGAGTCATGCCCACCACCATCAGCAGGCATATGCTTCACAAAGACAGGGAAGGCTGAAGGTTCCTGTGTAGCCCCAAGAAAATGTTCTGGTGCTGCTCTTGGTTGCACATTAACCCATTGTACTTGTGCCTCCTCCTGCTCTTCTCAGACCCTTGTCTCACTGAGGTGCTTTGGGCTCCTGGCTGTGAAGGTAAGTGGAACAGGGAAGACTGGCAGATTATCTTCTAGCCTAGTTTGCTTCCTGCTTTCCTCAAATAGTCAATGCTGTCTCAGACACCAAGCCTGAACACTGTTATTCTCTTGCCACTAGCTCATTTTGCTTTCTAAGCATTTTAATGTCTATTCAAAAACTCTCTATGTACACAACCTTTCTGCAATCCTTTCTAACACAAGAGAATTCAGTGAACCTTCTGAATTTTCAGCTTTTCTCCCATTCATTTTCAAAATGTTATACATGAAGACTATGTGGCAAAACCAGAAAACTTCCTCTGGAAACGTGTTAGAAAACCACCTAGCTGCCATTTTGACAACCCCCTTAAACAACATTTCCCCTCATAACATGCCTTTTTCTCTAGCACATTAGAAACAGAGTTATCCATTATGCCTAAGCCACGTTGGCCACCACCTGAAGGCTTAGATTTTTCAAAATTTACTTTAAAAGGGGTTCTTAAATATTTTAACCTCCCTCTAGCCCACCACAAACCAGAGGTAGTAGAAAAGACAGGTTATTAGGACACAGGGGAAGTGGGCCTATTTAGAAATAGTCCTTTGAGGCAATTCCAATTGTGTCAGGATATCAGCAGTCCACTTGGCAGACATCACACATAAATGAACAGTGGCAGTCTAATCCAGATAAAACCACAAGGCTCTGCCAATTGGTCAAGTCTGTGGAAGTGGCAAGAAACCACCAGAATATCATGAGAAGTTATTTGGTAAGTTGCTCTCTACGAAGTCACAACAAGCAAAGGTCCCCATCACTGTATAAGGCCATCCAGTGTCAGAGCAGCAGCAGCAGAGACTAGTAAAGTGGTACAAGGTAAACCAAAGCATGAGCTTTCCCACCAACTGTGGTCATATTTATATTCTTTCTAAATATTGCATGTCCTTTCACGTGTCTGTTTCAGCAAAACATCCTCTCACCTGTGTCTGCTTCAGCATAACATTCTTTCATTAATCTGTTTTACAAAATATCCTTTCTCCTGTGTCTGCTTCAGCAAAACATTCTTTCATATGTCTGCTTCAACATTCTTTCATGAGTCTGCTTTAGCAAAACATCCTTTTACCTGTCTGCCCCAGCAAAACATGACCTGAGTCTCCAAAAAAATAAAAAATTTCCCCTTTATCCTATTCTGTCAAATATTTCTCTTATTATTCACTTTGCCACTCAATTAGAGACATCACTTTTAAACATTGGTGCTCCCTTCTAGAAACTAATTTTGCCTTCATTGTTTGGGATTAAAGGTCTGTACTAATGGTGTGTCTATGTTCTAGCCAGAGGTATTAAAGGTATGTGCCAAGGGTTGAACCACCCAACTAGAAACAGGTATTTTCAGTAAATAACACAATCTCAGGGATTCACAGTATGATCAAATATCTTGTAACGTCTCAGCTTTCATTGTTTACTCTGAAAGAGAAAAACCTAGTAAATCTGGTCAGCTTCAGGAACTTCCAGGTTAAGGAGCTTCCCTGTGGGAAGAAATATTTCAACCTCAAAGGAAGTTTTTATGCCTCTCCTCACCATTTCCTTCAGCCTGTTCCTTCTTCCACAGTGATCATTGAGCCTTGAAGAGGGTGTCTATAGATGTCCACTTATAACTCAGAAATAGGCCATCATGCCACAGTAACAATTACTTATTCTCAGGAGCTTCCTGGGAGTTATGAGTTGAAGATGATAACAATGGTGATCTATAAGTACAACAACACATGTTTAGAATGCAGTGTGCTAGGAAAATCACATTCATTTAGAAAAACCATAGAAGTTGTTTCCCTATTGGGACCTATTGCCTACCCAGCCAGAGGTTTTTGTCCTGGTTTATAGTCCAAATTTGAATTCCCTCTTGTGGAGTAAGACTTGAATCCAATTGGAAGGCTATTTATGTTACCAAAAATAGCCAAGCTACATTGACCATGGAGACTGTAGAAAGAATGTCTTACTTACTAGGTGGAAGCATCACCCATCAACAAAAAAGCCTATGGCTAATTAGCTAAGGCAGAATTAGAAGGTGGGACATTTGACAGAGAAATCGGATTTCTAGGATAGAGTCAGTTACAAAAAGATTATTCTTCCTGAACTCTGAGGAAGATGGGTTGTATGAACCTAAGGATAGGTAATTAACCATGTGGCAGGACATTAATTAGAATAAATGGAATAATTAAGTTATGAGCTATTGGAATGAACCAATGCTTTTGATGTATTCATTGTTAATTCAGTCTCAAAGTTGTTATAAAGCCTGTGGTTACAGTTGGCACATTCTGCCTGCATTGCAGTATTTTAGCACATAGGTTCCATGGCCAAGCAGGAATGTCAGTGACCATTTTCTATCAGCAGCCTACAGGGCACCATCCTGCACTATGAAAGCCAACAAGCAAGGTGGGAATTTCCAATGAAGTCCAAGTTTAATTTCTCAATGTCCTGCAGTCAAAGTGTTCCATATCTCCCGAAATAGGGTCTTATATTCAAATCCTGGGATACAACCACTAGCAGAACAATAGCCTTTATGAGTTTATGGGGAAATACAGGGAGGTAGCATAACCCTGGCACTGGGGTTTTCATCAATAATCTTGTGACCACTAGGAGTGTCCCTTTCCAACCATGTATTATATATTTTGGATTTTTCCTTTCTTTCCATTAAACCAGCCTCTTTCTGTAAGGTTATATGGTAGATGGAAGTACCATTTCACCTAATTGTCCCTCTAATGGCTCTCAAATTTGCAAAATATTAGGAGGTTTACATTAGTTCATCTACATACAGAACCTTTTCCAGTCCATCATAGTCTTAACACTGGTTTAAAGTCCAAGATTCAAAGCTCAGTCTACAGCTTTCCTCAGCAGACATCCCATGATTCTGGCATCTCCAATGAGATGATTGCATCTCCAGGGAGATTCCACAATTTTTTGTTTTTTATGTATCCTTGACTCTAAAGTCAGAACCATGTAGCCAAAGTAGACAAACTTTGGTATTTGATGTACATTTGTATCATCCTTCTATTGGTGGTTGTTTGCTTTACTGATTAAGCTTTTCTTTAATTCCTTTTCACAAGTTGGAAGCTTAGCTGAGTGAGACCTTACCCTGAAGTCACCATTCCCTTTATCTCATTGAGCATCAGTTTTTCTTTAAACTTTTTATCCCCTTGAACACTGTACTTAGTTCCAATATAGTTTAGAGTGCTTCTTTTCTCCTCAAACTGTGTATTTTTTATTTTTCCTTGCTCAGCTTACTTTTTTTGATTGTAGATATCCATACAAGTGACCACTAATCACCATATCACACAATCTATACTGGGTTGTTTTGAAATCTCCTCTGCTAATACCATTGATCCATAACTCTTCAGTTTTGCCTCAGGCAGATTTTTAAGACAAAACTAAAAAACAGCCACATTCTTTTCCAAAATATTACAAGAATGTTCTCTAGACCACTTACTAATATTCTTCCCTTCTAAAAACTTCTTGAGATTGACCCACTCAGTTCAAATAACCCTCAGAATTCTCTTCTATTCTCCTACTATGACAGTCCATTAAGCCCCACTTAAAGTGTCTAACCATTGATCTAGTCTAAAGTTCCCCAAATCTCTAAAGTTCCTCCAACAATCCCCATAGCCAGGCTTGTCACAGCAATATACCACTCCCTGGTACCTACTTCTGTCTTAGCAACTGTTCTATTGATGTGAAAAGACACTCTGACCATGGAAAATCTTATAAAAGAAAACATTTATCTGGGGGCTTACTTACAGTTTCAGAGGCCTAGTCTGTAACTTTAATTTTTTTTCAAGGCCTACTTTTAATGATCATTCTGAAATGCTTTAACCTCCCTTCTAGACCATCACCCACCAGAGGTAGTGGAAAGGAACGGATAAAGGGGAAGTGGACCTGTTTAGAAATGGTTCTTTGGAGCAAATTTTATCTGATTTGCCAGGAAATCAGTAGTTCACTTCACAGGAGTCAGTACTGGCAGCTTGATCCATTCTCAAACACTTCACTGATGTACAGATACTAGTAGTTTTGGGTCAATAGCAATGGTAGCATGACCTAGCAGAGACAGCCAGACCTCAGCCTTGGCAAGGCGTTACTCAGTAGGAGGTACCAGCAGGAATGCCAGGAGAAGTTCTTGCTGTGTCTCTCTCACCAAAGTGAAGATCAGTGAAGATTCGAGACCAAGAAGCATTTAGCTATGTAAGCAAGCCAAGCTCAGTAACCATAACTGTCTGTCCAGTCCTTTTTATATTGTCTCCAAATATCACATGTCCTCCACAGGTCTTGTCTTAACCACACTTCTTGTCTCAGCATGTGAGTCTGACTTAGCAAAATTCCACATGAGTCTGTCTCAGCTGACAACACTCTGCCTATCAGCCCAAGTCTGAGGAAGCACTCCACCAGAAGTTTTTTGGTGCATTTCTCTTTATGGAGACCAGGTAAATGGAGCTCCACTATGCAATGTAAGGCAGACCAATACATGAGTGTCTTTAGGAAAGAATCCTCATCATGTGTCCTTTCACATGTTTGTTTTAGCAGAGCATCCCCTCACCTGGGTCTTCTTCACTAAAACATTCCTTCATGAGTGGGCCTTAGTCTTTTGCCTGTCTGCTTCAGCGAAATGTTCCTTCATGTGTTTGCCCCAGCAAAAAACATCTAACACAACTGACTTTCCAAAGAACTCTTAAGTTTCCACTTCATAGTTCATTATCATCAAGGCAGGGCATAATGAAGCAGGCATGGCAGGAATGGTACTGGAGAAATACTTGAAAGCTACATCCTGAACTGCAGGAAGTGAGTGGGGTAGAACGGGTAGACCTGACATAAGCTTTTGAAACTTCAGCGCCCACCCCTCATGAAATACTTCTGTCAACAAGTCCATATATCCTAATCTTAATCTTATTCAATTTCTACTTCCTGGTGGTTTAACCATTCAAATATATGCCTATGAGGGCCATTCTTATTCAAACCACCAGGGGTACCTTTTGGATTTAAAGCCATTTAGCTATTTTATTTTTTTTTTCATTTATGAGGAGTAAGGAGATACTCAGTAGCTATAAAGGACACTGGTCTTAGGACAGCCTGCATCGCATCAGTCTCAGAGCTTGCACCCACCACATCACACTTCTGTACGTATGCAAGCCACCATTGTAAAATTGATTCTGTGTCACACCAGAAAGTAATTTTGCTAAGAGGCCTTCAATCTATACAGGCACTGAAGTGGAACTAGTTATGGATTCCACCTGTTGAAATGCTTTATATGCCTCTCACAATTGCTGGTCTAGTGCTGTATACAAAGATTCTGCTCCTTTCCAAAACCATGCTGCAACAGGTTACTTAAGGCACAGCCTCCAGGCATAGTCTTCTGAACTGGTGACTTCTAACAGGAAGAGACACTGGGGCAGTGGGTCACACAGTTGTTTGGCCTGTCCTACAAGAATCTTAGCCTGCTCAAAATCCTTTCGAGCTTTTCTGTCTCAATTCCATATATAATTTATACAGAGGATAGACAGCATAAGCAAGATGTGATATGAAGATCTGTCAATATCCTAAGAATCCCCCAGTGTTTGTAGCTTCATTATATTTACAAGCACTGACTGTTGTAGGGTTTGTCAATAACATTGCCAAGTATCATACACATTTTACCAGACCATAATACCCAAGAGTTTTTAGAGCTGTGATTGGCCCTTGCACTTTGTGTACACTGATCTCTCATCCTCATTCTTTTAGATGCATCTGTATGTCTCTCTAATGGCTCTCAAAATCTGCAAAACACTCAGAGGCTAAATGTAAGGTAAGAGGTCTGTGAAAAATCATCCTGCCCCTGGCCTACCCTGAAGCTCAGAGGCTTTAATGGCCAAACAATGTTTCAGAGTTAACAGCTAAGCAGTACTTCCAACTACACTGTACTTTCCCAGTACCTCACTGCTCATGCTCCATTAGCTCATTGTTCCAAAGACCCTATAAAACCCCACATGTCCTCCCAGTCCTCTGTTTTCTCTCTTCCCATTCAGAGGCAGCCTCTGTTTCGGGTTTCTCCCCAACAAGTCTCTTATGTGATATTTGTTGCATGGTGTGACTTTATGGTATTTTTTGGCTCCTGATGGCCTTCTGGTATAAAAACCCTTTCATTGGTTCCAAAATCTAGATAGGCTTTTCTAGTGTCTATGCCTGTGTCCACTCCTTCAGCATCTGAGGCATACTAGGACTCTATCCCTCATCTCACATCCACCTGCAACAGGCTTACCTTGCGGCTCATTGATTGTTTAGCATCTCATCCACCAGTTTTAATTCAGTAAGTTTCTACTTTGGTTGGTGTAAATGATTCCTTGAGTCTAATGAAGTGACTGTTGAATGTAGTGATGACTCACTGAATGATTTGGTCTCCTTCAGTCCTCCCTGAGTCCTGGGAATGCCCCTGGCTACAGGTTTCTATGACCTTTTTTCCATACCTTTCTCATCCTTGGGAGTGTTGATATCCATACTCTCTCATAATACCTTAGGTTGCCTCTTAGAAAACCTCCAGCCTTTCCACCTGGCACCCAACCTGAAATGTCCCAAACTCATTCATTTTTGCAATCAAATTTGGCCTCAATATCCCTTAAATAACCAACCCAAATGGCACCATAGACCCCAATAATATTTGGGAATTTTACAACTGTTGCAAGTGAGCAGGGAAATGGAAAGAGATTTCCTATCCCCGGCACTGCAACTTCCTCTTATCTCTGCTCCAAGCCCCCCCTCTGTATGGGACGCCAGAAACTCCTTTATAGCTAAACACCATGCCCCTCTTGTCCCCCAATTGCAAAACACTACCAATTACATCACCCAGGTTCAATGCTTACTCTCTCTCCAAAGTCTCAGGGGACTTAAGCCTCTTATCTATGACTACTTAAGAAAAGTCCTTCTGTGCCCCCACTTCTTTCCCTCTTTAACTCTCCCACACTTGCAGTTAAAAAGACCAAGTTACCTCCCAGTTGTCTGAGGATCTCTATTGACCCTGCAGTTGTTCCTCTTTACCCTGTAGTACCTCGCCCTATCCTCTTTTCTACCATCCCCTCTGGGACCTCTTATTTCTCTATCCTCAGAGATGCCTCCTTTTCCATTCTTTTCAATACCCAGTTACAAAATATATTATCTTTACTTGGCTTGATCCAAGCACCAACATTTCTACCCAACTCACCTGTGTTATCCTACTCCAGGGTTTCCTGGAACCCTGTCCATTTATTTGGACAGTATTTGGCCTCTGATTTACTCTCACTGTCTCTTTCTGAATGTAAGCTTATACAACATGTATATGATCTTCTCCTTTGTTGTCCAGCTCCATAAATGAGTCAGGATGACACCTCTACTTTACTTAACTTTCTATATGGCCAGGTATATAGGTCTCACCTTAGAGGTCTCATCTTCTAAGTTCTAGCTGTCTCTCCTTCATACCATTACCATATTACCATAGATAGAAAATGCCTAATCCAGTCCCTCACAGTCCCTACCACCAAGTATAAAATTCTTTGCTTCCTAGGAATGGATGGCATCTTATGCTCTTGGATCCCTTCTTTCTCTCTTCTTGCTCACTCCTATATAAAGTGGTGGCCCTTGGTACCTCACACAAACCCTCCTGTACCAATTGCCAAGCCTTTCACAAGGATCAACAGGACCTCCAAGCCCAAACCGCTAATCAGCAGTCTGAACTAATACCTCTTACCCATGCCTTTCAACTAGCTAAGGAATTTGGCTGCTTCAAACTATGCATCTAATCTGACTCAAGCTACTCATTCATATGTATAGACCATGTGTCTCTTCTGGCTTCTGCCATTCATCATATTTGATTCCAAATCCTAGAGTCCACCTCTTCAGCTGATTCTTCCTTCTACCTACTTGAAAAATTCATCTCTTCCTGTTTTCTCTCCCTGGCTCCTTGAGCTTGCTATGTCCTCCAGGGTGCCCGAAACATGGCCATCTCCCTGTTGTGCCCTCTACGGCCCTACCACATGGGCAACTCCCTAGTTACAAAGGCACCTACTTCTCTCACTCTATTGAAACCTTCCATGTTTCTTGCCTCCTCTCCACAGGAGCTGCTAGATAAGTCCCACAGCTTCTTTAAGCCCTTCTGGACCTCTGTGACCTTGCCCTTCTCTCTTTCAGATACTTCCTAGAAGTCTCCAAACTTGGAGACTACACCATCTTGGGATTCTCTCTTGTCTCTCAGCTCCCACTTAGAATTTACAAAATTTCCAATTCATTTTGTGACACTTTTTCTCTTCTTTCAAGGACTCAAATTTGATTAAAGTTAATACTTATCAATGTATTAAATTTGATTAAAACCTTACTCTGTTATTACAAATACCTTGACCGCAGTACAACCCAGTGACCAAAATTAACATTCTAAATTTTCAAATTTTCTCATATGGTAACAACTTCTGCCACTACACAAACAAATGATCCAAAACTGTTTTATATCTGAACCTTCTCTCTTCTCCTCTTTTTTTTTTCCTATCACATGCAGGATAGCTCTTACATATGGATGTTTAACATTCAAGAGACCTCCATCAACAGTCAATCCTAATAGGGTTTGGAAATTATTCTATAGCTGGCTGTCAAAGGCCAATCCAGCACCCTATAACTCCCTTATCCATGTCTTCTTCACCAGGGTTTACTCTTTATACCTGTTTTCTCTATGACAGGAAAAAAAAAAAAGATTACTGTAAAGAGTGGCTAGAAACTTACAAAGGTTGCCAATACTGGTCCTGCAAATACCTTGGGACAAATCTGGGTTGTCCCAATTCCCCATCTATTTTTTATATACAGAAGGAATTCTCCTACTTCTACATTCAAGACCCATGCAACACCTGATAAGAGGAGAGTGTCACTGGCAAACTATATAATGACCTGTTCAGCAGGTGCCCAGTGGGCATGATCAAAATACAAAGAGTATACACACCACCATTCCAACATCTAGGTTTAGAAAAAATAGATGCGATCCAACATTCATCAAAGTCTCTCATCTCCCTAACACCTTCCCACTTGGATGACTGACTGATCCCATCTCTCTGTCCTCATACTCATTCCATCTCTTGTTTCAGACCTTAACCTCTTCATATCAGCTACTAAATAACACTCTCTCTGGCCACTTTGGAGAATGATGGTTGTGTGTTTCTCCCAAGTCAAACCCATGGCCACCATTTATGGTCTTACTCAATGGTCCTTTAGACTCTTTCATCTCACTGCTTATTAAAAAGCAGTACTTGGAACTCGGCACTCGGAGTGCTCGGAACGAAATATCATAACCACCTCTTATATCTCCTACTCTTTGGAATCGTAGCCTGCTTTAACTTTTCAGGGACATGAGCAAACTAGAGTTATGGTCACACTGGTTCTTTAGACTGTAATAATACCCTACTCCTCAGCACTACAACCCAACCTCTATGCCAGAATATTCCTAATGACCCCGCCCCTTGTGGTACTCGGATTTACTGTCGCCTACATGCCAGGTGGTCTGGAACTTCTGCTCTTATGTTCCTCTTTCTTACTTTAGGGCTGATATCCAGTGAAAAACTGTTACTGGTTACTATCTTTATCCAAGACCTCCAGTGGGTGGCTCAGACCATCCTCACTCTCCAGGGCCAAATAGACACATTGGCTACTGTAGTACTATAAAATCAGCAATAATTAGCTTCCTAACAGTGTATAATGGTGGTATTTGCCTCTTCCTCGGGGAGAGATGTTGCTTCTACGTCAAGCAATTGAGCATAGTAAAGGACAAGATCCGACAACTCCAAACAGATCTATAAAAACATCTCTGTGCTTCTGACCAATGGATAGTTGATGGTCTAATACACGATGGAATTTTGCCTTTTAGCCTCCTCTTTTCCTCCTTTTCTTAATGATACTAATTGTTCCCTGTCTTATAAACGTCTTGCCTCAATTTCTTCAACAGCAAATTCAAAAGATTTCTAACCAGCCTTTTAATCAGTTGTTATTACAGTATACCCCTATTTGATATGGGATGGTGCCTCTGGATGTTGCCTTGTCCTGCCCATCCTCTAGAAAAAGTTTTGTTATATAACTGACATAATGTTAATGAATATCTTCCCCTACTTTATTTTTTTATTGATAATTAATCAGGGTTCAGGAAAGAGGGCAACATTATCCTTAGGATAACCACACCTAGGATAACCTTTTGCTGGAGAGAAATGTATCTTCCTTAGTCACAGGTATAATCACCCACCCATAGAACAGGATTGATTGTCTTCACCTATATTGTTCTATCACTGATGTTCTCTGTGAACTGTGGCTCAGGCTTTAAAGGAGTAGGTCTCACCCTTTGGGTTGAGACCCTATGTGGTCACATATCAGATGTCCTGTATATCACATATATACATTATGATACATAACAGTTTGCAAAATTATAGTTATGAAGTAGAAACAAAATAATTTTATGGTCAGGGTCACCACAACATGAGGAACTATATTAAAGGGCTGCAGCATTAGGAAGGTTGAGAACTACTGCTTTAAAACTGTCCAGCTCCTTAGCCTACAATTTGGCTTTCTATCAATTCTTTCCTTAGGAACACCAGCATGACATAAATCCTGGCACATTTGTCTTCAAGTAACCCAGACATTCTCTTCCTCTGTTTTACCTTTTTCATATTTCCTCTATCTTGTTCTTTTACTTTATGAACACTCTACATGCTCTAAGTCACTGATAACTGTCAAAGTTTTTCCTACTTTATAATGATCCTGCCCCAACAGAGGGTTCAGCAAAGCTGCGAAAGCTCCATAGCAGTCTCAAGGCAACCTTTTCTTTAACTTCTCTGTGAACACAATTCTATCCGCTCCAGATAACAGGGGTTCAAACACAACTTTCTTTTTCCTAGTTCCCCTCAATAGCACCTTTTACTCTGCTATGGTCTTCCAGTCTCTGGTATTTTGGGGTGCTCAGATGGTGATAACCAAGTGTTCCTAGTGGCTTTGATAAGCCTGTCCTTCAGGAAATTATGTCCCTTATACCTTCCTAGGTTATGCTGCATTTGCCTTAAGAGTAGATGGAAAGTTACATTCATTACAGTTTTTCTGCCTCCACAACAGTCAGACTGATCCCATCTTTGCCTGTTTCCTGAAACCTCAGAAGCCAAGCTGAGACGTGCTCTGCTTGTTTAAGTCTTCCCTAATTTCAGCAGTTGAGGCACTATTTCCTAATCATCTGTGTTACTTGCATTGGCCCATGATTAGTGCTCCATCTGCATGCTGGATTACAGGTTTTCCTTCTTTTGCTACTAAAGTTTGGACTCGAGAGGTATCTTTTATTGCTTTTATTATCTCTTTCATCTTCTTGTTTATATAAATTAGTTGCCAAACCAGAGAGGTTAGCACAGAGGATGCTAGTCACATCTTCCTTTATTGCTGCAATTTCTCCTTTACTTGATCAATTTCCTGCTTTACACAAACAAGTTCCTGCTTGGCCTCCATCTCAGTCTCACATGCATTTCTAACCATACACAACAGTGGCCAGGCAAACTCTTCCACTGCTTACCAGCACTCTTGCCTCTTGTGCACTAATCTCAAAGACAGGACAATATATTCTAAACCTTTAACTGCTATCAGGGCATCTCTGTAGTCATGTGGTGGACCTCGCTCATAAAGCAGACATGCTACCCTACATTATACAGATGAATACTGCCATCTTGGTATTCCTTCCACAGATACTTCTAAGCCTCATAGCTCAGCATTAGTTGTGTTTCTCTTTACCCATAGCAATTAAACACCTCGTCCTAACACAGGGTTTCCCCTTTTATTTTTACAAGCTGCCATTTGCCTATGGGCCATGTCTGTCTTCTCTCTATCTGGAGGCAGTTCTTTGACCTCCTTCTGGACAAATACTTCTTCCCCCTCTCCCTTGTTCCCTTCGCGCCTCTTCCTCATCTTTTATCTCTTTTTTTTTTTTTTTTTTTTTTTTGTCTTCTATTCCATGTACTTTGTCCCCTGGGGCAAATAAATCTCCTTTGTGATGAGATTTCACACCCTCCCTTCAACATGCTCCCTTTCAACATGCTCTGCTACCCATAGCCAAGACAGTACAATCATGCCTACCAAACCCATTTTTGGTTCTGTCAGGTTTCTGTTTGAGCACCAACTATTTGTTATCTGACCAAACTTTTCCTAGGGAGACACAACACAAATGTCCACTCACTGCAGCTAGGTATCCCATGACAGACCAAAGCACAGATACCACCACAGTCCAACTTAGAGAACCATGAGTTTTATCGGGTTACATACAGAAACATGGGTGAGGGGTTACTTACAGGAGGAGAAGTGACTGGAAAGGCAATTGTATCATCAATTCCCATCTGAGCATGGAAACCTGAAGCACACTGCATAGTCTACAAGAAGCTCAACTGGTTGGAGAGTGTCCTCCAGGTGCTTTAGTTGGTCTAGACCTCTGTCCAGGCAGCTCAGCTGGTTTCTGGTTCTCCAAGATAGTTCTGCCTGATCTCAGAGTCGTCTTTGCAGCTTTTCTTCTCCGAGAGTATTCTTTGCAGCTCAGTTTCATTTATCTTAGAGACTTTCAGCTTTTACTGTTTACTAAGGCAGGGAGGGACCTACAGAATCAGTTCAGTTTAGGGACTTTCTGAAGTTCTTTTGAGTTGCTTATCTACCTGCTTGAGGAGCTGCCATGAAGGATGGAATGTTTCAGTCATGGAGGAAACTGTTATATAACACACACACACACACAAATGTACACATATAAATATACACATGTACAAATATTAACATAACAATATACACACATAATAATAATATTGTTATGTTTATATACATCTGCATTTCTGTGCATGTCCATGTGCATATCCATATATTTATTTGTGTGTACATATGTATGTTTATGTGTGCATATTATCTGTTTATATGTGTACATGTGTATACCTATATCTATATGTGCACAAAGGTATATTTATGGACATGTGTATATTTTTATGTATTTACAAATTTGCATGCTCATGTTGGTATGTGTACATGGGTATATTAATACTTATTTACACATGAATATTTATATATGTATTTACATGGTACATATTTATTTGTGTGTATATGTGAACACTTATATGTGTATATGCATATATTAATGTGTATGTTTATGTATTTCTATGAATGTTAACGTGTATGTGTATATTTGTATATTTATGTGTGTGTACATGTGTATTTTATGTCTCTGTAAATGTGTTTAATTACATTTGTACACATGTATATATTATTTCTGTACATATGTATATTTATACATGTGAACATGTGTATATTTATGTGGCTTTATACATATTTATTTCATGTACAGACTTGTATGTGTTTGGTTTTGGTATTGGTACATATTCATGTTTTTTGTGTGTTCATGTGTATATTTATACGTGTGTACATATTATATGTATGTGTGTGCATATGCATGTTTATGTGTATGTGCATGTATATGTTTTTGTGTGTACATTTGTATGTTCATAAGGGTATATACTTGTGTGTATTTATGTGTACATACAGGTATATATTTATGTATGTATATGTGTTTATTTACATGTGTACATGTACATATTCATGTATATATTTATGTGTGTACATGTTAATGTACATGTGTTTATATTTATTTGTGTGTACAAATATATATATATATATATATATATATATATATCCTCTCCCCCTGATTTCAGAAAGAATAATCAATCATCAGAGAGGCTTTGCCTGAACATGGTAAAAAGATATCTCTTCATAGTCCTGTGTTATTCCCCTTTAATTTTGATTATCATCTCTAAATATTTGGATTATTTTCCCATTTATGTGTTCATCACTGGCCCCTCTTGCTTTTCTCCAAGTACTATGAATGAAAAGTCTCATTTTTCTTGTTTTATAAGGAATCATTAGGTCAGTGCTTATACATTTTTGATGAGCAAGTGAAAGAAAGAAAGAACAAATTCTCTTCCATCAGCCATTTGATGCACATTTTACATACATACCTAAGAGAGATTGAGTTATGCCTTTAGCACCATAGGCTGGGAGGAGTGCAGCTGGGCCCACAGAATTGTGGACTTTCCTCACCAGAATATTTCATTTTGAAGGGAAAGGATTCTGGGCAGCAAATGCAGCTTGGCTGAATAGTAGACTAAGCCCCCAATGGGAACTAGATGACAGAGGTTCCAGTGTTCCTATCTCTTAAGGACGTAGCCCTGCCAGCATGTGGCTAAGGATTAAACCCAGTTCCAAATTCCACACTGCACTTGGGGCATTGCACACAACCGGTACATACCCAGTGATCACCAAGACAGTGCTGTGATTGTTTGGGCAAGGAAAGGGTACCCATAAACTTGAGAGAGGGCCTGGCATTTTAGGACCTTCTTCCGAGGTTGTTCTAACTTGGGACTGATGCAATGACAAGGCCCTTTCTACCTCCCTTACACAATTTGGAAGATTTTGTCATTTTCAGGTCTCTACTGCTGCCCACAAATAGCCCTCATTTTTTCACTATTTAAAATACTGCCTTCCCACTGATAATAAGCTGGCAGACAGATGCCATCTCTGTGATTCTAGAATGACATTCTCTGTAGAGAAAACTTGGTGATGTGAAGAGAGCCTTGAAACAGAAATCAGAAGTGGGAAGGCCCATGGGCATCCAGCCAGACTTAAGGCTCTTACTGGCCTACAGCTTCCTCCCATGTAAGGAGTGATTTGAGTGTGATGGTGATTTGGTAGTCAGGAGGTTAGAATCTGACCTTAGTTCAACTGCCAGTTTGCAGTGTGAGAACCTATCAAGATCCTTTACTTCTGTAAGTCTTTGTTTATCATTCATACATGATGTGTTTGGAGGGGCTGGGGCTTAAGGTCTATTCTATATGCGTAGGTTCAGTTAAGCTACTTCATTATCAAACAAAAACAAACATATAAAGCATTGAACCAAACCTTCCTAATAATGACCATTCAATAGTGACCTGTCCTGTTTTGTCATTTGTTCCTTTTGTAGACCATTCAGAGAATTGCTTGTTTCTTTATAATGTTATTTGCCTATCACTCAGAAGCCAGCATGAAATTAATACAGTTACCATAAAATAGTCAATCAGAGCACATCATAGTGCTAAAGGACTACATACAATCAAAGGCACCTCAAATAGAGAGAGGAGTCTGGTGCCCACTGTGCCAAATGCTCCTCAGTCCTGGTGCTGCCTTCTGGTAAATCCAAGGTAAGGAGACTCATCGGAAAAAGGAATGTGACTTTGCTGTCAGTCTAGAAATTCTGGCAGTAGAGTCTCAAGGACATTGTACTCTCCCGTTCTTCACATGAAGAAAGACACTTGAGGAAAAGCAGATATATAACAATGTTTTTTGAATGGTCATGACTAGCAAAGTTTGGTTCAATGTTCTATAAAATTAGTTTTGCTTGGTGATGCTTATTCTACCACGAGGGAAATCAGGACTGTGAGTCAAATACCTTAACTGAAGCTATGCAGCTGGAATTACTAGGGCTGAATCAGGGACTCTTTATTACAAAATTGTTGCCTGTCCTAACAACAGCCATAAAAAATAATAATAACCAAAGTAGAAGGAATCAGTAAGATGGAAACCACTCTGAACCTGAGGTCCTCCAATTTATTACCTTGGTAACCTTGGACAAACTATTTGACTACTTTGAGTGGCAGTATACTTCTTCATGACAAGAGAATCTTTACTTCACAGTATAATGGTAAAGAATTGTGTATAGCAAGTGCTTCATGTTGGTGCCTGACATGTAATAATTGCTCAGTAAAAGTCACTGTTGGTGTTATTGCTACTGATACTACTTCCGTCTTCCTTCCAGGATTGTTACAAAGCTGACAGGAAGAACAGACTGGGAAAGTCCTACTTGCTGTGTGCTTGTCAGTAATCCTGTTTGTTACAATTATAGCAGTTTAAGGGAAAGATTTATCCCAGAAGCTCAGATCCCATTCCTCCTCAAAATGGTTCAAATTCTTTGCTCTGCTGCCAACAGTGATGACGAGCAAGGGTTTGACTCAGTGCCCACTGTGAATGACGTCCTTCAACTTCTCAAAGAACTGTGCAGCAAATGCTTTTCCTGAGCTTATTTTAACATCAGAGGGACTTTGAAGCTGGGTTTTAACATTTAACATCATTATTTAGAGGTGGTGCTTTTCAATGAATATAGGTTTGTGACTTAGGGCATGGTGGGAAGACACGACCTTAGATGCAAGCTAATTCTGTTGTTGGTTACTAGCTGATTTTGAGAACAGTAGATATGCATTGAAAAAAATATGGCAAAATGCAGAATATGTGGAGAAAAATTTAGAACATCCATAGTGCAGTCAATCAAAAACAAAGAATGCTTACAGTTAAGTGTATTTTGACTTGGTCCTTTATTCTGTATTATCTTTGTACATGTATTACATAATTTTGATCATACCAGTCATGTAATCCATGTTTTCCATAATTTTATACTACCAGAATATAATGTCACCTCATGTTCTGTTTTAGATTCAGTTTTTATCTTTTATTTTATTTTAAATATTTTTTGATAGTTTATTTACATTTCAAATGTTTCCCCCTTTCCAGATCTCCCCTTTGGAATATCCCCATTCCCTCCACCCTCCCGCTGCCACTATGGGGGTATTCTCCAACTCTCCACCACCCACCCACCCACCTACACTCATCTTCCCTCCTTGTCATTCTCCTCTACTGGGGGATCTAACACCCTCAAGCCCAAGGGCCTCTCCTCCCCCTGATGGCTAACAAGACCTTCTTCTGCCACATATGTGGCCAACACCATGGGTCCCTCCATGTGTATTCTTTGGTTGGTGATCCAGTCTCCAGGAGTATCAGGAGGTCAGGCCAGTGGACAGTGTTGCTCCCTCCATGGGGCTGCCAAATCCCTCAGCTCCTTCAGTCCCTTCTCCAACTCCTCCATCTGGGACCTCATACTTAGCCCAATGGTTGCTGTGAAGTGACTCTTGGGTATTCCAAACTTTTGGGCTAATAACCACTTATCAGTGAGTACATAGTGTGTTTATTCTTTTGTGACTGAGTTATCTCGCTCAGGATGATATTTTCAAGTTCCATCCATTTGCCTAAGAATTTCATGAAGTCATTGTTTTTAATAGCTGAGTAGTATTCCATTGTGTAAATGTACCACATTTTCTGTATCCATTCCTCTGTTGAGGGACATCTGGGTTCTTTCCAGTTTCTGGCTATTATAAATATGGCTGTAATGAACATAGTGGAACATGTGTCTTTATTACATGTTGGAGCATCTTCTGGGTATATGCCCAGGAGTGGAATAGCTGGGTCCTCAGGTAGTATTATGCTCTCTCTGTCGTCTCTCTCTCTATCTTTCTTTCTCTCTCTGTCTCTCTGCCTCTCTCTCTCTCTGTCTCTCTCTCTCTCTGTCTCTCTCTGTCTGTGTCTCTCTCTCTCTCTCTCTCTCTCTCTCTCTCTCTCTCTCTCTCTCTCGACTCCAAGCCCAGAGGAAATGTTTAATTCCTTGGATCTGAATTAACAGGTAGTGCTGGGAACTGTACTTGGGTCCTCTAGAATAGCAGCAAGTGCTCTTAATTATTGATCAATCTCTGCATCCCATAGATGCTTTTGGTAGATGCTTAATATTCCACAAAAGCATAGAGTACAACATAATTAATCAATTCCTTTTAATTGTTTAAGTTTCTCTAATTCTTATTAACCTTTTCCCCTGTCTGAGGCAGGATCTCTAGGCTGGCCTTAACCTCTGCCTTTACCTCCACTGTCTCAGGATCATAAGCATTTGCCATCATGCCCAGCATTCCATTTTGTACATCAATACGTTTATCTAATTATTTATTTTCTTTGAGTAGAATCTTAAAAGTGGGAAATAAGTAAGACTCAAAGAGAATGGACAAGTTCAAGTCTTCCTAGAAGGCTTCAATTTATCAGTTTCTCCAGTCCTAACAACTGGTGAGTGACATTCTCTGGTCAGCAGCAAGTACAACTGGTTTTAGAACTTGGTGGCTCCATGCAAATCAGTAGGTTTAAAAGAAAGCAATCCACCATCTTGATTTGCAATGATGATTACAGGCATCACTTCATGCTTTTTAGTCACTGTGTTTCCTTTCCTGGGAGCAGTCTGACAGTGTTCTTTGCTGGGCAGACTTGATTAATGGTGGCCCTCCTAACCCTATGGCAAAAGATGCTAAACCTTGCATTCAGCTACATCTGATAGGAGACCAGGTTCTTGCAACATTTGTAAGAGTCTGTGTCAGCTCTGATGTTTCAGTAAAACCAGAAAGGGCAAAGTGTCTGTGCCTTATTACAATATGGAAGAAGCTGTATGAATGAGCCTCTGCTATCAGGATTTTTATGCTTTATGACTCTCAATGCCTCTTTTCTTAAATGCTGCAGGAGGGATAAATGTGTCTGACCTTTCTTCAGTATTTGTGTTTGGCCTACTGTTATGTGCAACGCCAGTGGTCACATTAACAGACTGGACTACAGAGATGAGAATTGGCTTTGAAGTCGGGCAGATCTTGGGCAAGTCTTAACCTTTTAGAAGTTTACTTTCTTTTTCTTTTCTTCCCCCCCCCCTCTCCTCCCCAGCATAGGTGATAGTTCTAACCCTAAGGAACAAAGGTGTTCCTGTTTTTGTGATGTTGATGATCAAACCCAAAGTCCCATGCATGCAAGCAATCACTCTACTCAGCTTGCAGAGTGCAAACCAATAAAAAGTGTTTGTCCCATCACAAGACTGGTCTGATCTCCAGGATGCCTAAGCTGATTTCATGGATTTCATGCTGAGCTGGTGACTAGCACAAAGTGGAATCAGACTAAACCTTCTAGTGTATTTGTAGTTACTGCTCAAACAGACTAGAAGCAGGCCTTCTCTGAATCTTTGTGGCCATTGCTCCCATAGTGAAATGGCAGCTCTCTTCTGGGGCAACAGGATAAGTACTGGACCTCATTCTGATACATAATGTCAGAGCCATCACTTTTGTCTTCTCTTTAGAACATAGTATCACGAGCATGTCCCTTTACAGTTTGATGCCAGTCTGAATCCAGCCAGTCTTCGCTTGCTAAGGGACCTTAGGCAAGCCGCTTAACTTTTCTGTGTCCTAGCTTTTTGTCTGTAAAATACAGATAATAAAATGCTGTAGAGTGAATGCTGTGCCTCTCTATAACTTGTGTGTTGAAATCCTAACACTACCCCTATACGGTATTTGGGGGCCATTAGAAGGCAATAGGTCAGCAGGGCAAAGCCCTTGTGAATGGGGTCAGTGTCCTTATAAAAAGGACCCCAGACAGCTGCTTTGTCCTTTCAATCACAAGAAGACAGTGAAAGGATGGAATCTGCACTTGGAAGAAGCCTCTTCCCAGACACTCAAAAAGCTGGTATCTTGATCTTGGATTTCTTAGCCACCAAAACTATGAGAAATATATTGCCATTGTTTGTAAGTCTCCTAGTTTTTGTTATAGCAGTCCAAACAGTCTAGGGCATATATACTTGGGCGTGGGAAGGTCTAAGCGTTAAATGAAGTAATTCATGGGGATCTGACTGGAACTTGCAAACTCTATTATCTGTTATTAATATCTGCTACACTTCCATGATAGCCATCCTGATAGTGATGTTATATAATTAAATTGAATAGGTATATTCCCATCTATTCCAGTATTCAGGGAGCTAAAGTGGGAGACTGTCACAAACTGTGGCTAGACTGGACTACATAGGGAGTTCTAGGCCAGCCCACATTGTAGAGTAAAGCACTGTTTCAGAAAGCACAGTAAAACTAGTCATCTTGTAGTTTGTGGTATAGAGGTAAAAGCAAGCAGTGAATTTAAAATGTTGGGCTGGTTAGATGGCTCAGAAGATAAAGGTAATCACTACCATGCCTGGCAACCTGAGATTAATATATGAAACCCAAGTAGTAGGAGAGAACCAGCTTCTCCCAAATGTCTCTGACTTCTACACTTGAGCCAAACATGTATGTGTACACAGGCACAAACCTAATACAAATTTTTAAAAAGTAATAAGAAGAATCATTGTTGAAGTAATAATAGTATATTTAAGTTATCTTATAGTCCTTGATTGATGTTTGTTTCTAGGATCTTAGCACTTGGAATGCCAGCTGAGGCCAGTCTAAGCTACAAAGGGAGACTGTCTCAAAAATATTATCTTAAAAGATTTCAACATTTCCTTGACATATTTTTGGCTAATTGTCCCACCTGAGAAGTCCTGTGTGTAATGTCCTTGTCCAAGGCACAGCAGCCCTGAATTACTCTGCAAGGTCTTCTAGGCCTTTGCCTTGTGATGCTTCTGGCAAAAAAAAAAAAAAAAAAAAAAGCCAAATCAGCTTTTCCCCTCTAGTAGTGAAGAATCTCTGATACAGCACAGCTCAGGGCCAAACCAGCAGTTTTTAGATACCATTTAGAAATATCCAGTAGAGCAAATGTCAAGCCATGTGACCTGATCTGGAGTTTTTGGGACAGAGGTTTCTGCTGTAATCTTTCAGCTAACAAAACTCAGAGTTAGCAATAGCAATTGAAATGTGAAGTGACAATAGAGTTTAATTGGTATGTCAGAAAAGCTCAATTAAAAACCACACACGCACACACACAGTTCTGTTTGATCTGTTTTAAAAATTAATGGCCTCATTTTAAAGACAAGGAAACTGAGGTTCAGAGAGGGTAAAGTTTTCCTCCAAGGAAACTTGATCCAAGTCTGTGGCTCCAAAGACACAAGCTTTCCCAGTGAGCACAACAGGATCTCTTTCAGATTAATCAGCATGTATTAGTGCTCACTGCTAGGCACTGGAACACAGAGCTGGATGAAATAGACAGGCAGGGGTATTAATCACAAGTTCTAGTCCTAAGGTTGATGAGTGCCCAGGAGAAGTAATTAAGTCATGTGGGTGGTTCATTTTATTTGTAGTACTTATGTCTAAAAGCCATCATTAATCCTTTTAGGAAGAAGCAGGGGTTGATAGATCAGGGCTATAAACAAAGGCCGGTAGGGAACTAGGGAGGGATGAACTCCCACTCAGAAATCCAATTCTTAGAGGATGTGGCATTTTGGTTGGGGTTGAGGAACCAAAAGAATACAGAGGAGGGGCATGCCATGTCCACTCTCTTCCTCAAGACAAGTAAAAATAGAACCTTGGTCAATTTTTGCTAAATATTTGTCTTCAGAACAGTTACATGGTCGTCTCATTTTGCTTCCTGTTTCTCACACAGGTAGGCCTACAAAGACACACCCAGAGACAACCTCATGTTGAGAAACAGAAAATTCACACAAAACACACACTGGTATGCATGCATTAGTATCTTAAACATATCACATGAAAATACAAGTTCTTACATTTTGCAGACTCATGGGTGCATACAATCTTCACAGAGACTTACAAATGTGTTTATGCTTTCATACACAAGCTCGAACGGATCCTCTCCCCACCCACTACTCACTCAGGCAAATAAATGCATGCTTTTGCTAACAAGCAGGAGTTCACACACAAATCTCATCCTGCCTGTCTGGCTAGAGGAGAATGACTAATGGGAAATCATGCACAAAGGCAAGCATCCTAGGAGAGGCCAGGACTGGGTTTACAGTGAGGTTGGTGGGATGGAATTAAGCCATCAGATGACAAACTTGTCTTGCCAGGCTGCACCTAAAAGTTGCTCATCCGAGGCTACAATGTCGGGCAGTACTGGATCCTGGGTGATGGTGCAAGTTTGCCTGCCTGATTTCCAACTTCCTCCAGAGTTTAATGTCATCCAGGGTCAAGCTCTGTTATCAGCCCAACCCCAATGCTGGCAACAGGCAGGAATCCCTAGGGACTCAGAGGCAGTGCGGGCGGCTTTCCAACCTTAGGCTTGTCCTGACATAGTGCAACCCCAAGTGGTTAGCATTAATGACGGTTTACAACGGTGGACCAAGCATTGGGTTAAGCCCTTCAAGTACATGATTTCATTTTCACAACTCTGTGAGGGGTGTGGGGTGTGCCCTCTCATCTCACCATTTAAAGTGGTTAAGAAAACTGCTTGTGCCACAAAACCACTCAAAAGAGACAAGGAGCTGAAATTCAACCTGGTCCTATTCTATTCTTTCCGAGGTTCTGGGCATAAAGTGTGTATGTGAGTTTGTCTCCTCCACACCCTCTTGTGCTCACGATGGGGCTCCAGGCCGTCCCATCTGGCTTAGTGCAGGGCCGGGCCATCAGCAGGTGCTTACTGGGGGGACAGGGGTTGGCTTGCTGAAGCTGTCAGCAAGAGCTTTAGTTTCCCCATCTCTGAAATGGGGATGGCAGCGCTGACCCCGCAGGGCCGAGGCCAGCTGTCTTGAGCAACAGAGAGCGGAGCTCCATCTATATCATCGCTGCCACCACCCTAGCCCATCGCGGGGATGTAACCCAGCCCCCTCCCGAGTCCGGGTGCGGCTCCGGCGCCCCCATTGTTCCGAAGGGCGGAGACGCTGCCCACAGGGGACTCCCCGCCCCGGGTCCAGCTCGCAGCCCAGTGGAACAGATGAGCTGGCCCAGAGTCTGCCGCGCGGGCCGTGTCCTTTGTCTGATCTGCAGCGTTTGGTGTCCAAGGCCCGCGCCCCGCTCTGTGGGTAGACAAAGCCGGAGCCGCGGCGAACCCAGCCGGCTCCAACACCTCTCGCGCCTCCCGACGTCCCGCCCTCTTCCCTTTGAGTCCTCTGATTGGCCTACGCCATTACAAAGAGGCCGGGAAGCGGGCGGATCACGTGGGTAGATGCGGCTTCCGATTGGTCAGACTCCGCTGTCTATCCAGGAGGGCGGGCAGTGCGCGCTCCGCCCAGTCGCTCCCTCCGCGTTGAGGCCCGCCCGCGGGGCCGGCCGCCTGTCAGAGGGAGGTGGCGATGGTGCTCTTGGTGGCGGCAGCGGCGGCAACGCTTTCCTTGGTCGGACGGCAGGGAAGAGAAGATGACTGACCGATCGACTGGATGAATGAATGAATGGCGGAGCCGAGCGCGCCATGAGGAGCCTGCCGAGCCTGGGCGGCCTCGCCCTGTTGTGCTGCGCGGCCGCCGCAGCCGCTTCAACAACCTCGGCAGGGAATGTCACCGGTGGCGGAGTGGCCGAGGGGCAGGTGGTTGCGTCGCCCAGCCCGGGGCTGCGGGACCAAGCCAACAGCAGCCCCTTCCCTAAGGCCGCGGCTCCCACGGCGCAGGCCCCGAGAACCGGCCCCCCGCGCACCGCAGTCCTCAGAACCGAGGCTGCGACCCCGTCAGCCGGCTCCCCGGAGGTCATCCCTCTCCGCACCAGCGCACAACCCGCTGCCACCCCCTTCCCGGTTCTGGACGTCTCGCCCGCCACCCCTTCGGAGGACGGACACACTCCCACTACTGAGTCACCACCCTCCAGACCCGCGCCCACCACCCTTGCGAGCACAGCTGGCCAGCCGCCGACCACCTCTGTAGTCACCACCGCTCAGGCTTTCAGCACTCCAGGGACCCCGACTGCGGAGTCCCCGGACAGTAGCAGCAACGGCAGCACTGTCCCGCCCACCGCACCTGTCACCGAAACCCCTGCTCCTCCTCCCCCAGGTGAGTCTCTGCGCTTCCTAGTCCTCTGGACCTTCCCCAGGCACTGCCTATTTACACACCAGCCTCATCACCTTGGCCGCTTCTTGGCCAAGAGCTTCCCAAGGGAAGATCCAAGCTCCAGCTAAAGTAAACCCTCAATCCCTCCAAATCTAGAAAGTCTTTTGTCCCCCAACCTAGTGCCGGTGCTCCATCCAGAGGGAGCCTACATGGAAAGCTTAGGGTCTCTTCCTAAAACAGGGTTTTCTGGCCTTTGTCAGAGTCCCAGAATGGACACAAACTTTTGTATTGGATCCGCCCAGAAGGCCACCCCACCTGGGATATGTGGGGGAAAGTTTGAAAGCTGGAATGGTGTTTTATCAATGCCCAGGTAAAAACCTTTAAGGGATTCCCCCAAAGCTTGTTTCCTTGCTTGTTTCTTTTTGTTGATGTAGTTAATAGATGCTGGTGTGTGCCTGTGTTTCTCTCTCTCTCTCTCTCTCTCTCTCTCTCTCTCTCTCTCTGTGTGTGTGTGTGTGTGTGTGTGTTGGAAAAGATAAAGAATGTATTTTGCTTACAAACAGACCACTTCAGGTCTGAAATTAAAAATAAAAACGGCATTGTAGTCGGTGTTTTCTCTACAAATAAGTAGATTTGATAGGCCATTTGGGACAGGTGTGTATCTAGGTTGAGCAAGTTTATAAATTAGGTTAAATCCTTTCCTTGCACCATTTCATTCTGTCTCAATTCCAAGGTCAGGTCTTGGGCAAATGTCATTTAAGCAGGGATGCCCATTTTGGCCCTTTTCAAAACTAGGATATTCCTTACTGCTGATGCTGACATGCCAATTTCTGTCTGAGCTCACAATAGGAAATGCCACTCTTCTGCTGGTGAAAGTGTTCAAGCAAAGTTAAGACACAACTGCTGTTCTTTCACCCTTTTGCATCTTAAGTAGGCCAGGAACTCAACCAATAAGGCCTACCTCTTTAAGGCAAGTTTCTGAGATCTTTTGCTTTGCATTGGGGTGGAGATTTGCCTAGAGCACTTACTTGTCTAGCTTGATCTGATTGTTGACCTAATTCTTAGGCTCAGTGGTTTACTGTGGAGTCAGGTATGGACTTTGGACTCTTATTAATTGAGTTGGTAGAGGATTTTCCCAGATGGTTAACTCTTGAATCGAGTGTTGGAGTTGGCAAAGGCATAAGTAGGAATGCAGATTATTCACCCCCAAAGCCACATTTGGATCTCTTTTAGCTTCAAGGAATGTACTAACTAGCTGTTTTTTAAACCTTTGGTGCTTTTTAGTTTTTTTAAAAAGAGAGCTTCTCATATTACTAAAAGTTAGAGTAGTGCCTAAATGTAGACACTAGAGTCCAGTTTTAGGTTTGAATTCCAGCTTATTCCCCCTCCCCCAATCAACATAAGTATGGACAGGTCCTTGTGATCTCACTCTCTTCAACCTTGAGGAGAAGGTTATCATAGACCTTATAGGTTTGCTGTGCAAATTATGTAAAATGGACTGTGTATACTACTGATGTACTGAGGAAACAAAGACAAGAGGGTCAGGAGTTCAAAGCCAGCCTTGGCTATATACTACATTATAGGCAACCTGGACTATATATATATAGCAAGACTCTATCAAGAAAGAAAGAAAAACAGTAAAGAGAGGTTAGAAGAGGAAAGAAAAATTCACTAAGTCAGTGCATACCTAGCTAGTGCTTAGAATAGTGCTGTGCTTGATAAACACCACCTGTGTGTTGTGTCTTATTTATGACCAGCTCTGTTTTGTGATTAGAAAAATATCGAGAAGCCAAGTGGGGTTTTGTGACTTTTATATCTTGTTTAATGAAATAGAAAAAGGATGAGTTAGAATTTCTGGAGCTTTAAGCACATAATATTTAACTAGCAATGACTTCCTTTTGTTAGTATCTGATAAATAAACATACAATTAATGTCACTTCACTTTTGACATTTTAAGAACACAAAGATAACCCTTACTGCCAAACAGATAATCAGAAGCCTAAAAGTAAAGGACAAGAGTCCTTCCTCCACTGCTCTCTAGTTCTAGTTCCTAGAGGACCTAGAGGTTACTCCTCAGAGCAGTTTGTTCCATTTTAAAAAATTTCTTTCTGGGCATATGTCAACACAATTGTATTTTAAAATAATTTTTAGGGCCAGGGGTAGAGACTTGTTTAGTGTGAATAATCACCAATCACCATCAAAACAACTAATTAGTAATTTGTAAAATTAAAATGTAATTATACACACACACACACACACACACACATATATAGCTTCATCTTGATGTATTCACTTAACTGTTTAACATCAAACTTAATTTTTTTCATGTCAGTACCTTGGATCTACCATATTCCTTTCAATAGTATTTTATTTTTCATTATAAATTTGCACACAGAAAGTAGAGTTGTTTAACCAGTTCCTTATTAATTCATTTAACCGGCTCTTAATTGTACATACATAGATTGCTTTGAAAAGCACAAAGAATGTATTCTTGTAAAATCCATCTGAATTTATTACATTCTCTGATAGTTTGATACCAAAACTCAATCAATTTTAAGTGAAACTAAGCTGGGTTTATGACTATTTACCATTTGAACTGTTTTTTGTAGTTTCTATAGGCTAACATCTATATGGCTGTCTTTCTGTAGCAAACACTTTGGATATCAAACTGAGGTCATTCACCTTTGTTTAAATAGGGTGAATTTATAGTCTTCTGTGAATTCATTCACAGAATTGTCTGTGTTTAGTTCTCAGTAGCTTGACTGACTTTGTGGTCTACTGGTATGCAATTTTAACCTTATAGTGATATATCCAAGTGGGACTTTTTAATTATAGCATGGGCTCCAATCTACTTTAGCTAGTAAGCATAGCTCTTCAAAAGAGGAAAAACTGGGAAAGATGGTTGTAGAATTTTATTTCAACATTTCTATGAGAACTGGTTACCGTTTACGATATCATTAGATTGGGAAGGTCTTTTAAAGCTCTATTTGAATCAGTAAAAATTTCCTTCCTAGAGATTTAGCTGTAAGCTTTTACAGACCAGTCAGTTGGGATCCCACTGTTTACACAGGGACACTGATCGGCAAACTGAAACTAGTTACCTAGCAAGCAGACACTTTTCTCTTACAAACCTGGTACAACACTATACTAATTGGTTGGATAAAGGGTGGATGGAACTGCTGTGATCTTACTAGAGAGTAATAATCAGAAGTAAGGCCCTGAGGTAATGACAAATGTTTCCTTGTTTGTTTTACATGGACTAATAAGATCTTAGAAGCCACTAACGCCAAGCATGGCTCTACATTTTAGGAAATACTTCTATAGGCTTAGGTGAAACATCTCTGCTTTAGCTAACATTTGACTCGATGGATTGTGGCCTTTGGAAACATGTACAAGTTTGTTTTCTCTGTGCATGTCTTCAGATTTGGGGGAATGTAGTTGTACTCCGAGTACAATAATAAAGCTTCTTCAGTTCGCCTTTACTTGACCTGGCTTCATATTTCTTCACTAGCCTTGTCACCTCTATTCTGAACCTTTTCAGTTCTGTGTAACTTCCTTAAAACACAGAACAGCTGAACCTAATGTACTCCACCATAGCTCATAGCAGAGAGTGGTTACCTTGTTCTTTTCTGGGTACAATACTGATTTTTGTATTTAGTTCCCTTAGCACAGCTTTTTTTTTTTTTGGCAGCCAAATTGTGTGGTTGACTCATTGACTACATCAAGATATCTGACTATTTTAACTTATGTATTTAAAAGATATGTGTTAGATAAATCTTCTTTTATCTGGACTTAAAAATGTTTGTGATTTTTCTAAAATATCTGAAAATGTTGCCATGCCAGATTGACTATGTTAAATTCAGATGTTTTTAGAGCTCAAATAGTACTCCACTCAGGTTGTTCACATGACTCGCAGGGTGTTCCTACAAACCAAGTCTAAGGACAAGTCAGGGCAGGTTATTCTTGCCTCACTGGGAAGAAGAAATTCATGGATGTTAAAACAGTTTGGAAGGGAAGGGATGATAGCTCATATTAGTTCTCAGGGGTCTCTTTCAGCTCTTCAGTTCCGTGATGATTAAATGTACATGGTTCAAGGCACATTTATACCTTATAAGGAGTCTTAATTATTTACTTATGATCCAGACTACAAGAAGAGGCTTTGTTTAAACAAGCCTCAGAATCCAGTTTGAAATCTCTAACTACTATGAGATATGAATGCAATATTACAAATGGATTCTATTTGATTTGCTCTATTTGCTTGGTCTTGTTTAAGATAGGGTCTAGCTGTATAGCTCAGGCTGACCTAGAACTTGCTGTGTGGCTCAGGTGGACCTGTAACTTGTCATCTTCTTGCTGCTACCCCCTCGGTGGTTGGAGGTGATACCATGCCTAACACTTTAGAGTTCATTTGAAAAGAACATTCTAGAAATGCAGGATCCTCTTAGCTGGACCAGAAAGAAGATGGTTTCTTTAGCCCAACAGTCTCTACTGTTAAAGCCAGAGTCTTCTTATTACATGTAGTTATTTGTGACTAACATTTATTTTATGGAAATAAAAACTCTATAGGCTCCAAAGAGAAAACAGGTTCAAAGTCTTTTATCAAAAACCTATGTGTATAGATATATTGGAGAGCTTTTCAGATTTTAGGAAGTTAACCAATGAATCCTGGTAAAACTCGGAGAATATCTAGTAACCAGACTTATGAAGACATTCATATCAACATGCTCAATATCAGCAACTCAGTGGGAGAAGAATCTTGAATAGCCTTGCCTTTGATCAAATCAGGCTTTATTGTTGTGCATATTCAAGGTAGGGCTTGCAAGACAGACAGCCCAGTTCTTTACCTATCTTAGAATACATACAAGTACTTCCTTCCCTGCCTTGGATAAAGTTTCACTATGTTACGTAGGTTGGCCTTATATTCATGGGCTTAAGCCATAGTTCTGTTTCGGTTTAAGTAGTAACTGGAATTGCAGGAGTTCACCATTGTGTCTGGAATTTTAATAATTTTCTTCAATATGTGTTGGGCCCAGACCTTGCATCAGCTAGCCAGTACTTATAACATACACTTGAGCCCAAGCTTTGCTTGTGTGCATTTGGCAAAAGCAGGGTGAAGCAAAGTCCTGGCTCAACCCTGCTAAAGGAGGACAGAAGAATCCTGTGGTCAGTATTTCTTTATGCCTGCCTGAGAAGGGAGCTGTGTGGTCCAAAGCAGGCTCTTATGTCTTGAGAGAGGGGCTCTAGGACACTGATACTAAAAGCTGGGAGCTTCTCTGTGAACACTGTTTAAAAGCTTTATGGGTTACTGCTGGTCAGAGCTGCAGTTTGGGTGTCCATCCTAAACCCTGTCCCTTCTTTAGATCAGTGATAGCTTAGTCCTAAAATTGAGTTTTCCCCTTACCCCTCTGCATCCCAATAAATGGACTAGGTTAGAGGGAAAACATGGACATTTATGATAAGACAGGTGGACACTGAGCACACCCTGAACAGCCTTCTTAGCTGAAGACAATACAAGAGTCCAGTGGGTTTTGTGTCTCTCCTGTCTTAGAGACAGGAGAGTAAATGTTAACACCATGAAAAGTTTAGCAGTGGTGGGGTCCTCACCATGCTTTTGTTAGAAGGGTCCATCTAAGAATAATGCTTAAACCCTCTTTGGTATCTGTTCTAAATCTTGCTATCTTTTTTTTTTAAAGATTTATGTATTCATTTTATGTATATGAATACACTATTGCTCTCTTCAGACACACCAGAAGAAGGCATCAGATCGCATTACAAATGGTTGTGAGCCACCAAGTGGTTGCTGGGAATTGAACTCAGGACCTCTGGAAAAGCAGTCAGTGCTCTTAACTGCTGAGCCATCTCTCCAGCCCCAGTAATTTTGGTATCTTTGGCTACTCAGAGTACCAGACAAACTATTTGATTTTGGATCTTCTGCTATTTAGCACTATGTTTGAGGGTTGTAGACTACTATAATAGTAATTGCAAACATGCTGTGTTTCTAGTACAAAATGTCTTACATGAATTAAGTTATTTAGTTCTTAGAAGAGTGACATACTGTTATATAGTATGATCCTCATTTTTTTAAGGTGCTAGGTATTAAATTCAGGCCCTTGTGTATGATAAGTACATATTCCCCTTTGAGCTATAACTTCAACACTGCTTTATAAATAAGGAAACTGAGACCCAATGTGTTTACTATATTGTGTACTACTCATCCATCTTTAACTTTTGTGATATTAAATTAGCTCATCCTTTTGATTAGGGTTTATCTTGCTTCAATGGATGTATTTGTAAGAATTATCTTTAGGTTCAATCATAAGGACTTCTTATATTTCGCTGTATCTTATTCCTGGCCTTAGTGCCTACTTTTGTGTAGAAATTCCTTAATCTGATTAGTTTCCGGAATAGCATAAACTCTGTAACATTAGTTTAGAGCCTTTTGAATAATGTCTCCAGGAAGCCTCTGGCTGGTTGAAAATTTACACATTGAAATAATCTGACTAGGTCTTTTTATCTTGATTTAACTAAAGACTCATAAAATTAAAGTGCATTACTTTTTTTCTTAGCATTCTAAACATGTGTGCATTATCCTTGCAGACGTCCCGGCACCCTTATAAAAAAGAATGGACTGAAGTATTAAAGTGCTGTTTTTATTGATGGGTAAATTATGGGTAGATTACTGCTTGAGGGTACTTCATAGAGCAGAAGCAAATAGAGATGAAGGATCTTGTTTAGCTGAAAGAACGTTAGATGATTTTTAATTACGTATACCTTTATTTTATGCCTTTTGCCTTTGTCTTGGTTTTTTGTTTGTTTTTTTTAGATACAAAAATCTTTATTGTTCGTTTCAGCATCATATTACAGGTCATTGTGTGGCTGTGTTTAGATCTTTTTAAAGTATAGATTTTAGTTAACTGTTTCCTTAATAGAAACATCTATACCATCTGCACTTGCAACTTTAAAAAGAGGTTTTGTTTTGTGGTAAAGAAAATAAAGGTTATGCAAGGATCCATATGTGCTTGAATCACAGTAAATGTTTGCTGAAAAGTAGGGACCTATCAGATCTTTTTTCTCAAATATACCCAATAAATTTATATCAAAATAATCTCTCTAGTGATGCCACTCTTCCACAGGTGACTGTCAGAGAACTCTGACTTTCCGTCTTTGTTTGCTCATAATTCCAGTGCAAACTCCTACATGTGTTCCTCTTCCTCTGTCTCATTCGTGGGTCCTGCCGCTCTTTCCCTGTTATTTAAGAAGGCAAATTACCCTCTCTAGTGAACAACTTACCACTGTGTCCTCTTTCAATGCATCCTCAAAGCCTGATTCTTCCAAGAGATTTCTAGATGAACAAAAAGTCCTTGAGGATATCTTGGTATCAGGGTGCATGGAGTTGAACCCTTTTTATGCAGAACAAAACCTCTTTTTTTTTCTGTGACTGACTTTTTTCCATATATATACTTTTTAAGCCACAAAATTATGAAGTATTTTAAGGAGCAATTTCCTTTTTCTGTTATGAATAATATTGGCTATTTTTGATACACTGCTTTGGTATATGAGGCTTAATTGTGTTGAGAAACAAATGTTTTCATCTTTTGAATGACAGAATTTTCCTTGTAGAAATACAATTAAAGTTAATAGTGAACAGAATGCTTCTAATAATTAACAAGTGTGGATTTCAAAGTTCTCTTACAATTTTCTAGAGCTTTCCATCTAAGTTGAGGTTAATTTCTTCTGTGTATTATACGAGTGTGCAAAGGCTTAGCTTCTGTCCTCTATTAATCCTGTTATTGGTAAGTTGATAGGTTTCGCATTTGATCATTTTTATTTCTAGTTGTTGCCCTTGGAGTTTATTTGCAAGTTTAATCCCTTGGCTGATTTTACTGCTCATATTTAAATATCAGAAAGATGGTGATTAGAGATTAGGATTGTCTATATTTCTTTCCTAGACACTAGCTGGGGCTCAAAGTAATAAAAAAAACCTAGTCATAATTCAGAATAAATGGTATGGAAAATAAGTTAAGCTATGGAATTTGATTGGGAAACTCAAATTTCTCTTCTTTATCATAAAATTTTTTATTTAGAAATAGGACTAGTAAGAATCTGTTAGGAAATATCTTAATCTACCTCTTCAGTTGCATCGCCCCAACTGAATCTGCTGGAAGAAAAGAGACTTCATTTCAGCTTTCCTTTCTAGTCTGATATTTAACACTGTGGCAACAATATAACTGAGTACTTACATGGACAATGTCTTGTCAGGCTTTTAAAATATACATCATTTGTTCTTAAACATTAAAGGAGATAAATGTCATCATCCTCATCTTATAGATGGCAAATACTGGGACTCAGACAGCTTGAGAGGAAAGGAGACCAGTAGGATGACTCAGATGGTGACCTCACCACCCAATAACTTGGGGTCATTCCCTTGCACCCACATGGCAGAAGGAGAGTACTGGCTGTCGTAAGTTGCCCTCTGACTCCACGTGTGTATGTCAGTGCACTCTTGTGTGTAAGCATGCTTACACAGCACATCTACCTCTCCAGAAATAAATATGAGAGGAGAGAACAGACTCCCGTAGTTGTTCCCTGACCTCCACATACTTGCCATAGTACATATACACAAAATAAATACATGTAAGTTTTAAAGAAGTAATTTACATTTGTCTAGACAAATCAGATTTTCAGAATTTAGTGAGCAAATGAATGAAGAAAGTGTGACTGGTAATTAGAGTAGACATGCAGTATATTCTTGAGGAATATGATGTAATCACGTTCTCTCTTAAGATGAACTGCTCTCTAGCTTTTCCCTTTTGCTCATATTAATAGAGCATGTGGAACTCTGAGAGCTTATATATTACACTAATTATTCATCTTTATTACATGACTTTGTCCTTTCTATTTTTCTTAGCTAAAACAAACAAAAAAAAAGACCAAAATAGACAAATGAGAATCTGATAATTTGGGGGGGGGGGGAGAATAGCTAAGTTAGAAAGTTGAGATATATAAGATATAGGCTTTGGGGTTACTTTACTAATCTCATGATTTGTGTAAATAATTTCATTTATAAAATGAAATGAGAACTCTGACTTATAAACTGTGCTATTTGCGTAGTTGCACTTCCTCGAGTTGTATTTTTTTTTCATTTACTGTATCCAATTTTGATTTTATACTCATAATATAAAATGAAAACAATGGATAAAAGTTGTGATAAGCATGGTAAATCTCTATGTACATGATATTAAGTCAGATGATATGACATAGAGTCATATAATTGGCTTAGCAAGTTTGATAAGCATCTAAAGTACTTGGTTAGTGTCAGAGAGATGCCATTATGAAGAAAGCATCTGTAGAAGATGATGTCTGAGATAGGAAACCTCCTGATACCTGACAAAACTACAAAATTTAGGCAGGCGGAGATGATGGATTAAATGTTTGGTTTTTTTTTTTCTTTAGGGAAGAATAACTGCAGTCTTTGATAAAATCTGAACATAGGATATTTCTCCATTTTAGCTAGTCTAAAGGATTTGAAACACACACTTTAAAGTTAATTTTAATTAATGTACCTGAAGAGGAGATTCGATTCTTATCTTTCACTTTCTATAAAAATCAATTCAAAATGGACCAAAGACCTTAATTTAAACCTGAAACAATGCAGCTTCTAGAATAAAGCATACATAGGGGATACCCTTTGAGATATTGGCGTAGGCAAGAACATTTTAATAGAGCACTAATATCACATAAACTAACTTCAAGTATCAATAGACAGGGGTTTTATGAAAATTAAAAGTTTCTGTACAGTAAAGGAAACAGCAGAGCAAACAGCCCACATAATGGGAGAAAAAATTTTACCAGCTGCACATCAGACAAGGGGCTAAAATCCAGAATGTACAAAGAATTGCTGAAATTAAATGCCAAGGAAATAAAACTGCCAATCAACAAATGGGCAAATAAAAATATATACTTTTCAAAAAAAACCCCCACAAATGGCCAATAACTATTTTGTAATATGCTCAGTATCCCTAGCCATTGGGAACATGTAAATTAAACTATTTTGAAATACCACCTCAGCCTTGTCAGAAATGGATATCATAGATAAATATGACAACAAATATTGAACAGGATGTGTGGAGAAAGAAATTTTATTCACTGGTGGTGAAAACGAATACAATCATTGTGAAAGTAAGTTTGAAGATTTCCCAAATAATTAGAAACTACCACGTGATCCCACTGTTTCATTTCTGGGCATATACCCAGAGAATTGCACATCCTACCACAGATCTATTTGCACCTTCATGTTTATTGATATTTTATTCACTATAGTAATCAGCCTAGTTGTCAATCAACAAATAACTGTATAAAGAAAGTTTCCTATACGGACTACTACTCAGCTGAAAATAAAAGTGAAGTCACAGATTAGCAGGAAAATGAATGGCCTTAGAATCTATGCTTTTAAGTGAGGTCACAAAATCTCAGAATGAAAAGAAAAACATATTCTTCCTCATCTCCAGAATTTAGACAATACTATATGTGAATGTTTAAGCAATGTACATGTGGGTACAGCATAACATGTTGAAAAGAAGACAAGAATGGCTAAATATTATATTAGGGGATGGGGAAAGATTGAATGCAAGTAATGGACACAAGTTATGACAGAGTATATAAAGCTAATTGTTTTTTTAGTTCCAATTTTGTCATGTAATTTTCATTTTTGATAAATACATAAAATAAATTTGGTAGTAAGACTGTAAAATTCAGGGTGAAGCTTCAGAACTTCCATTCCCAATACTATTCTAACTCTATAGCAGTTCATTTCGTTATATAATTTTAAGGTCTGGTTAATTTTGGTGTGTGCATTTTACTTGCATTTTTCAAAAAGACATAATAAAATTAAAAATAAGAAAATTTTTAACTTAATTTATTTAAATAGACATTGTTTAAACTGAATAATGTTTGAACTCATGGTATTTTTTTCACTGTATATTACCAATAGGAATCTGCTTTTTTTTCCCCCTTAAAGACAGAGTGCACACTAGCAGTTTGGTTTCAATCTGCCCATATGTTTTGCAATTAGATCAGATGGGATTGCTTTTATACTGGTAATAGAACAGCTGTTCTATATGATGACTTGCCGGAGAGACAGCTAAGCTCCAAGGAAAGGAGAAATTTATTCATTTGGAAGAAGGAATGTGTTCTGCCTAGTCAAAGAGAAAGTGATAAGGAGCAGGAATGTTTTCAACTTACAAGAAGAATGTTAAATAAATTTTAGTTAGCCAACGTTATGCCCTTGAGATAACTGATTTTGAAAGCTTGTTTCACTATTGCGTTGTTCTTAGCAACTAGCATATTTCCAGGGATCTTTTCATATTTTCATGATTTATTTTAAATCTGCTGCTTTTACTTCATGAATGTAGGCAAAGGGGTGAGCAGCGAGCAGGAAATGATAGTCCCGAGTTCCTTGAATGTTAATGCTTATTAAAGATATGTATGTATGTAAACACACACACACACATACATATACACATATTCTAGGAAATTTTTGGATGTTGGCCACTCTGAAGGAAATTGGGTGAACTGAATAGGTTTTAGGTTTTCTGCAGTCTTGTCAGTCATTTATAGAAATGTAGTCCAGGTGTGGGAAGGAATTACTGGGAATAATGGGGAGCAATAGGAGTGGTCAGCATTCCAACATGCTAGTTTTGTCTCATTTTCCTGTTGAGGCTTAGTTAAAAGAAGATATCGGGCCTTTACTGCTGTACATTTCTCATTTGGCTTTATGTTCTTTGCAGTCCTAGTTCTGAGCATATAGCATTAATAGTACAAACCCACCACCCACTAACATTGTGTGGGATAATGAATAGCTAGACAGTATACCAAACACACAAGGCAATTTGGCTGTTGGGTATTATTATACTGAATTGTTGGTGTATTGCCTACAAACCTATCCAGTTTAACTGGTTTTAATTTCTGTGTTAGTTTGTTGCTTCAACTTGTCCACAAATGCAGGACTGAAAGGTTTAGCTAATCAGTGGAATGGCAGTCAGAACTAAATTCCAGTCCTTCTTTCATTGATTTTATGTGTTATTGAACGTAATTTCTAGTGGTCTTATGTCAGATTCCCTATTTATAAAATGAAATATATTTTTCCAGTCTCCTGAGGTTTTTGAGAAGTAACATATAACTTAATTTGTTTTTTTCTCAAAGAAAAAGGCTTTATAGAGTTCAAGCTGTTTTGTAGTGATTTTTTTCATATTATGTGGTTTATATTTGTTGATAATAAACTCAATAAAATAGCTTTTTGAAAACAAACAAAAAACCATACACAAATTTATATGTAAGTTTATATGTATTATGTTTTATTTTATGTATTTTCATTTACTTTCGTGTATAATAAATTGTGATGTTATTTTTAAAGTTTGGGACACTTTAGTGCCATTCTTTATTGATTACCTTGATAAAATAAAATATAATAAATCAAGCTTTATAATTTTTTAATATTAATTTAATTGATTTTTGTTTTCTTGCTCATTTCAATTTTGAGACAGGGCCTCATTATCTAGCCTGAAATTTCACTGTAGGGTGGCCATGAGCTTAGGATCTTACTGCTCCAGCCTCTTATGTTCTGGGATTATAGGCATATGCCACTAGGCCTGGATCATGGCTGTACTTTTTTGAATGGATTCTACTTCACTGTTTTTATGTTCAAATGTATAAATATATGTTTTAGAATATGAAAGCAATTGCAAAGTTAAAAAATGAACTCAGATATAATAAAAGTGACATTTTAGTGGTAGCTGCAGATATTTTTTATATATATCAACATTATTTTCCTCCCCTTCTCTGCTACTGATATAATTCTGTATATATATAATGCAGAAAAACCATTCTTTCAGATAATTTCATAAATGTGTCTATTTTAAAATAAGATGGCTTCCAATTGAAGTTGTAAGTAGAGCCTTTGGTGTTATTATGTTAATTTATTTTAACAAACACTGAGAGCTTGGTACATTCAAATTACCATATTAGGTATCTCCTAATGCAGGGGACAAATCCTATAAATCTTTTTATCACCAACTTGAATATTTTATTGCTATGCATATCACTCCGTTTTCACAGTGGTAAATGAGATCACTTATTTGTTAAGAGAACAAAAATGCAAGTTGAATTTAGCACTCTGGAGTCTAATATATGACAGATCCACATGGAAAAATTCACCACATTTAAACGATTTATCTGATCTCCATAAAGAGTACAAATCTACTTTACATAGTCACCTAAGATGATTTGCTTGGTGTTCTCTGGCGGAGCCAGATCAGTGACTTGCTTTTGTGTGGCTCTCCAATACAAACATGCTTTTTCCTGGGTTCAAGGGGCCCCTGAAAACCTAAAGCATTCTGGCACCAAGCCTGACAAGTAATATTTTTAGTCCTGTGGTAAGAAACCAGGGTGCCCATCTGCCCAAATCGTGCATTGCCAAAATGCTTAGGTGTTATGCTGAGGGCATGGCTTAAAAGTAGCCCTGGCCTTCCAAAAACTGATATGTGTCCTATATTATTGTTTATATTGCTTTATTACCTATCAATAATGTGAGGGTAACATCAGAAGAACATTGTAATTCTAGATTAATAAACTTATTATCTTCCTTGAAAGTATAACAAGACTTTTATAATTAGAAAGACATACATTGTCACAGATCAAACTTCTCCAATACATGGTTTTAGCATGCAGGGTAGGACCAATGTTGTTGCAAAGGCTATGCCCTATTCTTTAGAGGGGCCCAGTGCAAGTGAGAATCATTACAGCAGTAGGCTATCTGAAAGCTATTTCAAAAGGCTCTTGGTGGTAAGGGGCAGGAGGATCAGAATGACAAGACCAGTGAGAGAGAGAGAGAGAGAGAGAGAGAGAGAGAGAGAGAGAGAGAGAGAGAGAAGCAATAAATACAAACTTTCAGAAATTTCTGGAATATCAATTGGCAGTCTGTTAAAAGTGTATGCTTCTGGGATCTTTTGTTGGTACCAGGCTATAGTCACAAATGGCCTAGCAAAGTGAAAGTGTCTGTGTGTTTAATTCTGTATTGGTAGCACTTTGATTTTTCTTAGAGGATACCAAATAGACTCTGCATGTACAAGTGCAAGTTATACAAGCTACCTGGCCTTCAGTATTACCCCTGTAACATGAGTATAATAATGCTTACTTAATAGCCCTATCATTTAAACCCAGCTCTTCCACACTCCAAAGGTTATGCACTTTTCCTCTGACTAAATTGTGTTGCATTGCCAAAGCAGATGGGAGTAACAGAAAATGGAATAAAGCATCAAGTGGGTACAGAACTCATTTTGGCTTCTGATTTTCTCACCTTTTCTAGCCTCCTCCAGTAAGCTCATATTTTTTTCTTTCTCAGCACTTGGATCCAGTTGTACATAGTGATCCATGTTTGCTTTCAGTAGCTCCTACAGAAAACAAAATTAGATCAAAGAGTCTTTCTCAAAGGCAGATGGGGTGGAGTAGGAGTAACGAGAGGAGGTTGTGGTAAGAATAAGATGAGGACAAGCAGGTGGATGAGCATGGACAATGAACAATAGGAGCAAGGAGTGACGATGAGCTTGCCCTTCAGCACCAGATGGCTGGGGCTGACAGATGACCATACAGTGCTTGTTAGAATTTGGCAAGTGAAATCACACACTGTGAAACGGAAGTATTGATTGTTCTTGACTGACTATAAGACCTTTCATAATTAACTTAATATGAACCCTAGATCAAAATGCTAATAATAACGCTAGACAGAAGTCACAAAAGGCAAGATGTGCAAATGTGAGTCAGACTTTGCCAGTCACCTCAGGTTGTAGCCCTGTCCCTATTTAATCAACTTCTTGGTGAAAAGTTAGTTTCTCTCAATCAAAGGAAGAGTTATTATTTTAGCTATATACCCAGCTCAATCTGATCCACTCAAAAAACACTGACACATGATATGTAAAGTTTTGGATGGTTTATTTGTTAAAAAGAATGGACGAATAGCTTCAGTGTGTGGGGAATCGATATTCAACAATAATACTATCACACCTGTGAGTGGACAAGAGCAGTGGCCAGGTCTAACTTTCGATATAGGGCACACATACACAATGGAAAACCTAATCATGTCAGTCTCCTAATTAAAAATTTAATATTTAGACTGTAATATAATAGTCCTGTTAATCACAGTAAGTAATCCCAACCCATAAAGCCCAAGTTGTTTAATGCACCTTAAAAGTCTTCATTATCTATCTCTGCCCTCATTTCCTTCATCTTTCAACTTGTGCTTTAGACCCCAGTAGAATCTGACTGCCATGTTTTCAACCATATCCATACTTACTGTGATCATTAGTCGTACTGAAGGAAGCAATCATCTGTGAAGGTCTTTTTCTCTGTGTCAGACACTAAGCTTTAGATGAGTTGTGTGACCTCATTTAATACTCAGAAAGTATAATAAGAAATATGCATTATCATCCCTGCTCTGTTATGCTGGAATTGAAGTTTTAAGACTTTAAAGAGAATGAAAAAGTTTCATAGCTATTAAAATGTAGAACCTTGATTTACATTCAGTTCTTTCTAGCCTCAAAGCCTGTTTCCTTAATCATTAAGCTAACTAGACTATTTTACTTCATTTATGTCATTCTTCTGCCTTGAGTGTCTTTCCTTTCAGTTTAAATAGGAGTCAAAATTGTTAAGTATCAGAAATTAACATACTAATTTAATCAGAAATTGAGTTTATTACAAGGATTTTGAGGGAATCAAGAAAATTGCCGGGGGAACCCAATGTAGGCTATAAAGCTGGCAGCGATACCTGATGATGCCACCAATGGGCTGCTGACATTGCTACTGAGCATTGGATAGCGCTTGATGAGAACACTAGTACCTGGGTACTAAACGGGAGAGTAGGCCCTTCTGCATCTCCTCAGCCACGAGATGCTCAGTCCTTGGACCCTTAGTTTCTAATTTAAAGACAAGGAAGGTACATCTGATTGTTTTATCTTCAGTCACTATGCATGTCCTGATTGCAGGGAAGGCCAGGGATATAAGACTCTGACTTAAATAATTTGACGGGAATCAGAGCTAAAGATATGCATAAATCCTCTACATAGTAAAAGATTCTGAGCTACTGGGAAATTTTAATAGTAGTCTGTTGAAAAGAATGGCAGATGTCAAACACCTCATTCAGCCACCTATCAAACTTACTTCTATTTGGAAAACGCCAATCTTGCTGTCTTTTACTGCTATTGTGCATTATATGTTCTAACATTACTGAATGTATGTTATCATTACTTGCTTTTAAGAGATTCTTGTTTTAAGTGTCAGTTGTGTCACTGGCTCTCTGTCTTATTTAAACATCTGTGCTTTATTGATGTTTGCACTTTGACATCATCTCATCTTTAGCTTGAAAGCTTCCATTGCACTGAAGTGTACTTGCTGCCTACCACCTCTAGAAAGTTCTACAAAGGCAGCCCCCGTCAATTCCTTGGTAACTGTTGGACAGGAGAAAACTCCTGAAATAAATTATTTACCTTTGGGAATGAAACTGTAGTCAGACCTTTGAATGGGTGGCCAGTTCAGAGCATTGTGTCATAGTTTCCAATTAGACTCCAAACAAGTGAGTGGAAATAGACTTATTTATCTTTGGTCATATCTTCCTCTTATCCAGAAGCATAACCAGAAAAAGGTAATTGGGAACTTCCCCAGATCTGCTACTATGGTTGGTAGCCACAAAAATCGCCTGAGGATACTATATTTGCACTTTGCGAACCCATTTTCCCCTTCTCCATTATAACCAGCCACATCTGTGATTATCATCTTTTCTGGGAAGAAAAGCTGTTAGGCAAACTGTCTTGGATTTTTTTTTTTTAAATAAGCCATTAGAAAATTAAAAATAGCCAGAGAGATGTCTCAGTAAAATGCTTTCTGTGCAAAGATGCAACCTGAATGTGATACCTGGTACCAATGTAAAAACCCAGGTGTGATGGTGTAGGGGTTACATACAGGAGAATCCCTGTGGCTTGCTGTGGCCACTCTAGCTGAATCATTTAGCACCAAGTTTAGAGAGGGACTGTTTGTCTGAAGCAATAATGTTGAGAGTGAACAAGGAAGACAACTGGCATCAACCCCTGGCAGATACACACTTGTTTACACACACGCACACATACACACATGCACACACACACCCTAGAAGAACATGTATATACACCCAAATAGTAAAATTAAAACTCAATTTGAAGAAAGGAAGTTTTATAATGTTGAAATTAGTTTGTATAAGAGTAGTGGGATAGTAGAAACACAGTCTAGAATTTTTAGTTAGTGTTTTATCATGAATAAAAGTATAATTTAGTTAGACTGCAAGATAGCTTGATAATTACTGTCGATGACAACTACTGTCTCTGAATCAAAGCTGTCCAGTTATAACTTGGGCTGTGCTACCTACCTAGTATCCTCACCTGTATAACGGACAGAATCGAAGGCATTGTATGGATTAAACAATAATTTACATAGCTCCTAAGATTTCTGACATAAATTGGCCTTTGTTAGCTGTCCCTTTTACTGCTGTATTTTGAATACTTGTTTCCCTGTACTACTTCCAGTTCTTAATTATTCTGTACTTCTAATCCTTCCAAATCTGGTGATTGGTAAAGTGTTATCTTTTACAATGGAGAGGCAAAATCTAAAATGAAGGTTAGGTTGCTTACCCAATTATCATGTGGCTGGGAAGTGCTAGGTATGGGATTCAAACCCAGATGCATCATATTTTTGAAGTCATTCTATCATGGCAAAGTTACATGCTAGAAATAGATTAAATATAATGCTCTTTATTATATTCGTCTTTCCACTCCTGTTAGTTTTAAATATCTCATTTACTCCCTCAACATGTCTACTTCTCTGTTTTCATTTTTGTAGTCTTTTATTTTGTCTATATCATAAATCTGTTTACTACTCTTTTTAGCTTTTCTCATGGTCCTTTGTATTTGTAGTAGAAAATTTGCACATTATCTGAGACAACAAGACATATTGTCCAACAGCAGCACACTTTTAATTTTGCGTTCTTGCTGCTGCTGCTGCTGCTGCTAGGCTAACTGGTCTGTATAGTGGATTTGTTTCCAGAGGAACTGTTATGAGTCAGATAAGTAAACATACATTATCCAGGATGTCAATTAAGAAAAAAATCATACATCCAAACACGAGGGCCGTTTTAGATGTTATAAAAGATGAGACATAAGTTTCTCAGAGTAGGAGAAAGTAACAATGAAGATACTTATTTTGCAACCTTGGCATGAAATTTTGTGTGCATTCATCTTTCTAAAAGCTTGTGCACAAGACACTTGAAATTTTTCAAGTAGATTCTAGATATTTGTAGAAAAGAGAAGAGAAAAAAGAGAAGAGAAAAGAAAAGGGGGAAAGGTTTTTTGTTTTTTGTTTTTGTTTTAAGTTTGTTGTTCCTGTTCTGGAGACTTACTTTTCATAGCACAGTTGAACCCAGTTTTTAGCAAGTCTTTTAATGGCTTATCAGAAAGCCAACATTTATATTTACTGTATTTCTTTTAATTTATAGTCTGTGTAACAGAGTATGCATTTATAAAAACATTCAATTAAAGTCAGTGGTCACTAGTTTTCCAGGACTAAAGTCACTGTACAATTTGTTAACTGTACAAATTTTTAGATCTTCTTTGCTTTCTTTCTATATATCTATATCCATGCTCAGCCATACTTCGTTAACATGATTAAACTCCACATTTCATTCTCATTTATTGTCACTCTGACGATTGAACCCAGGGTCTTCAACATACTCAGGATTCTACCATTCAGCTACATGTCAGCACTGTATTTTTATTTATGTAATAGGGAAAACTGTACACTTTTGTTAGTAATTTCACATTTGCCTCACTCATAGTTATTATTGGCAGTTCTTTTGTCCATTCTTAAAGTCTGTTAGTTTTCCACTGGCACTGAATGCCTGTTTACCTAGTTGCTGGAGGGACAAATAAGACAGGATTTGTCCTCGAGAACACAGTGGAGGATAAAGAAAATCAGCTCACGGGCTAGTATGGGCAGAGACCTTAGAGGAGCAAAGAAAGGACTCCCCATTCAGACTCTTAGAAGGTCTAAGAGGGTGGTGTGGAAAGCGTCCTGAAGTAATTTTTCTTTTAAATTTTTTATTGGTTATTTTGTTTATTTACATTTCAAATGTTATCCTCCTTCCAGGTTTCCTCTCTGAGAACCCCATCCTACCCCCTCCCCATCTCCACGAGGGTGCTTCCCCACCTACCCACCCACTCCCGCCCCACCACCCCAGCATTCCCCTGCACTGGGGCATCAAGCTTTCACGGGACCAAGGTCCTCTCCTCACATTGATGCCCAATAACGCCATCCTCTGATACATATGGGGCTGGAGCCATGGGTCCCTCCATGTGTACTCTTTGGTTGGTGGTTTAGTCCCTGGGAGCTCTGGGGCGTCTGGTTTGTTGATATTGTTGTTCTTCCTATGGGGTTCAAACCCCCTCAGCTCTTTCAGTTCTTCCCCTAACTCCTCTGGTCCACTGTTTGGCTTGCAAGTGTTGCAGGAATTTTCTTATGAACTGAGTCTTGAAAATAAATAGGAATTGTGCAGATGATAGAAAAGGTGAATCCAGGGTAAGTACATGAGAAAAAGTAGAGGTAAGAGAGCACATGGATGGGGCATTTGGGAAGTCTCAAGTGGCTGAGACATTGTCAGAGTGGTCCAGGGAACATTGAAGCCTGAATTGGAATGGGTCAGGAGTGTCACATCATGAACTGATTCCTAGGTCATATTCAGATATTTAGTCTGAAAGCAATGACAAAGTTGCAGTGTAAACCAGAAAGTGATATGGTAAGGTTTTGCTTTGAAAAGATTGTGGAAAATGCACTGTTCTTCCAAGTGTGCTGACGCCCAGCAAACATAATTAGAGGCCACTGGTTATTTCTTTTCTTCTTTTCTGGCTCTAATTGTGAATGAAAGGGCTTATACTATAACATAATAATAGAGGGAGCACGAATTAGTTAGTTGTCTAGCTTCTCTTGTTAAGAAAACATTTAAAACCTATTTGGCTTGTTGGTATAATGTTCAGCCTTAGATGGTTAAAGTAAATTAAATAAAACCAATAAAATTAGCAATTGATTCTGGACCTTGCAATGGGCCTGGTGTTTGTCTGGCCAAGTGCAAGCATCTCCTGTGTGCCAGGCATTTGTGTTAGGGACTGAGGAGAGATGGTAGATTATTTAGGCATTTGTAGCTTGGTAGAAGAATATGCTTGGGCACTAATTTGAATATTCTGGGTACTTAGATACTATATTCTTTTATATACATTTCACTTTCTAGCCTTACTGCAAACTTATAGGATCTGGTAAGGGAACCAAGGAAAAATAACGAACTTTCTCAGAGTCATGTTATATTTAATTATGAGTAGTAAATAAGCACAAATTCAATATTTTGATCCTTTTCTTTTTTCATTTACCCCTATCATATTTTGTTACTTTCCCTGACAAGGCAGTATTTCTGTACTTTCAGTCTGAAGTGTTTCCCCCTCTTAATTACTTCCAGTGCCAACCAAACAAACTAATAGTATGAGAAAATGTTAGCAAAGCACTTAAACAGTAAGAATGCAGAGGGAGACCCTAAAAGACCTTAGTTGTTGGCATCGCCATTGGAATAGCAACTTATCTATGTTCCAAACACTTAGGAAACATGACAAAATCTATTTAAACTGTTTTATTATATTCAAATTAATCTTGGTAAAGAGCCTTTTACAGGTACATATTTAAACTCTGGTTTCTTGTTCAGGTTCTGAGAAATGTTGCCATCACATACACATCCAGTAAAGTGTGGCATGGGAATAGTTTAAACACTTCTTTATTGTGGAAAATTTGGGTCATATGCCAAAATTAACATAATAAGATCATGACTTCTTTTGTGTTTATTATCTACCTGGGCAACCATTTTCTGGGCCACCCAGACAAGGCATTGTCTCATTGATACCTCCATTTGATTACCTTATTCTGAAATTATTTTGAAATAAATGCCAGTCATTCTATGATCTATGACTATTTCAGAATCTATTTTTGAAAGAAGTGGGTTCTGTATTCCAAATCATATTTAAACAAAAACTAACAGTTTTCTTAATATAATTTAATGGAGATTCAGGAAATCATTTTCTTTTTTGACTAAAGAAATCTTTTTGTTTGCTTGCTGTTAGATAAATTTAAAGACTTGATTTTGAACATAGAAAACATGCACAAAATAGTGTCCCTTCTTGTACTTGTAGACTGCTGTTACCCAGGTTGAGCACTGCCTTATCAACACTTCTACCCATTTACTTTGCTAAAGCTAATGCTGTGCTGCTAGTTTTATTTGGTTTTGTAATGCAAATTGATGGCCTTATGTCATTGTCTCTCTCGCACTGTTAAATATCTAGAATAGCCCAATTGAGGATAGAGTTCGAAAGGAACCATGGGACTGTTTTGATAGTATCAGGTACAGATTATAATACACTTTCTGAATGTAAGGAATCTGCTTCAAAAAGATGACTTATCAATATGAAACTGTTAAGTAGTTGTTGAAATTTATTTGAACAATGCTTATCCATAAACATACATTAAATGTGAGAAACTGTATTCCTTTTTTTGAGATATTATTTAATGTGCATAAATGTTTTGCCTGCATGTATCTAAGAGTACTGCATGTGTGCCTCCTCCTGTAAAGGTCAGAAGAAAGTGTTGTATCCCCACGAACTGGACTTACAGAAGGTTGTGAGTAGCAATGTGGACGCTGAGAATCAAACACATGTCCTCTATAAGAGCACCAGTATTCTTAACCACGGAGCCATCTTCCCAGTCCCTTATATTTCTTTTCAAATGCTTATTGCACACATAATTTTTACAATTATTTATTTTTTACTTTAAATATCTAATTTATCTTCTTCTCCCTCTATCTTACCTTAACTTGAGTGACTTTAGAGCTAATAAAGAAGAAATTTTGATCTACAACAGAGGACCATTGACAACTATGAAAACAACTCAAGCAAATAGTCTATTGGTGGAAGCACTTCTCATTACAAACTGTTCTTTTTAAAGTCTGGGATATTGGTTGCTTGGACACTGAAGAGTCTGACTGCCATTCATTAGCACCCTGGGTGTCTGAGCAGACCTGGATAGGAATGTACTGTTCATTTTGACTGAGAGAAAAGTCTAGAGAAGCTGCTTCAAACATTGTATTATCTAAGCCAAATATTTTATTTGTTTGATACAAGCCATTGATCTTAGAGTATAACCTCAGATAGAAATAGGTTTCACTGGTAGTGGGCTTGTTTTTTCCTGGTCTCTCTAGGTAAGCAAAATTGTTTTATGTGTACTAGGTCTGCTGTTCTCGGAAAATACGCACTTTGGCTACCTTTTTATTTCTGTTGAATTTTCAAGCCTTTGGATCTCATAATTAGCCCCCAACACTTTGCATACTGTCCATTTAATAAGAATGTGGTGCTGCTGGAATATGGCTTTGATACTAGCTCAGTTATATATCTGGAATGTTTATTCGCCAGAGCTTTCCAACTGAGGGAGCCCAGCATGAACTCCTACTTTGGAAAATATCTGAGTGGGCAGCCTGTTTGCCACATTACCCTCATTGTCTGTCTTTGTTTATTCAGCTGAAAAGCAGTACTTGCCTCTAGATAGCCAGGCACGAATATCCAGCTCTCAGAAGCCATTAAAGTGGGTAGGAAAATTGTTTAGGAAGAGAAAATATGAAAATTGTTACTGGACATTGACATACTGTACAGGTGAAGGTGCTTTCTTATGTGAAAATGTAATGATTTTGTGAATTATGCAGCTTGTATCTGAAAACAATTTTATGAGCTGTTATATTAGGGTCTTTGCTTTTATAATACCTTCTTACCTTCTGGGTTAGAGGCACTGATAACTTACTGACACAACTTATTTGTTTTTACTGCCATAAAGAGAACCCTAGGTTTTTAAGACACAAACTGCCTTCAGGTACAGGTGATAATGAATTTCCTGTGGCTAGATTAGCAGGAACATATTCTTGGCCATTTTCATTGGTTGTGTTTGTCTTTTAAGTGAATTATTTTAGCAGACTGCTAAAATTTCTTTGCCTTCATTCTTTCCCAGATATTTTCCACATTGTCCCCAGAGTTATAATTTTATAATGTAGATCTGTGATTCTTATGTAAAATTCTCCCATGGCTACTCAGCCCTCACATGTCACCACTTTTGCTTTTCCTTCTTGCCCTAGTTACAATGAACTGTTTTAAAATCTCTAGGGTACTTTTCCTTGACCCCAAATCATATACATGCTGTCTCCTACCTCCTCATTCTTTGTTCCCAGGTTAGAATGTTTCTCCTTCAGAAAACCTGGGCTGTATTGTATTTTCCTTTAACACCATGTGAATATCTCCATATGGTACTTAACAGAATATATTGCTTATTTGTTTTTCTTTTTTCACAAGACAGTAAGTGGTCTGGAGATCAGGGACCTTTTTTGTTGTATCTACATTACCTAGAAATTATAGGCTTTATTTCTGATACAATGTAGCTTGGTAAATGACTGAGTTAATGAACATATGGTTTGCTGAGAATCCTCTCTTTGGTAAATACAAAGAACATTTTTGCTCTGTTTTTGTGTTCTTGAACTTTTCCTCTTTACGTTCTATTAATATTCATTTGGTCATTCATTGATTGTCAGTTTGGCAGAATTTATAGTCACCTATAAAATAAGATTCCAGGCACAACTGTCAGGGATTTTCTTGATTAGGTTAGCCTTTTGCCTAACCTGTAAGGCATTATCTTGATTAGGTTAATTGAGATGGAAATATCCACCCACTGTGGGCGGCACCATTCCATAGGTTGAGTCCTGTACCAAATAAAAAGGCAAGTGAGCTGAGCTTCTCATTCTCTACTTTCTGCCTGCAGATATAGCATGACCAGCTATCCCAAGCTGCTGCTGCTAGTTTTTTCCCCACCATAGTATATTATTGTACACTTGAACTGAGAGCCAAAATAAATTCTTCCTTCATTTAAGTTGCTTTGTCAGGGTATTTATCATAGTAACAGGAAAAGAAACTGAGACATTGGCTTACTCAACAAAATGTTACTTTAAAATTTTGAACCTTCATGCCTTCTCAGGAAAACTGCGACTATGTAATATTGGACTCCCGTAACAGGAGGAAGTCCCTTCTGGGCCTTTTCCTGCTCTACTTTTCTACCCTAGCATCTGACAAATTTTTAGCTACCAGATAAACTGTCTTTCCTGGAACATGGCACATTATTGCATTGTTTTGTTTAGTTTCTACAGTTTGTGAAGATAAGACAACTGAGGCTCAGGATTAAATGCTAGAAACATTGTTTGGATTTTAGGCTTCCTAGCTTCAAAATTGGTCTGAAAAATAAGGATACTTCTCTTGGCTTCAGCTTCACTTAAGAGTAGGAAATAAAGGAAGTGGTAGAGGTGAGATTCTCAAGTGGCAGCATTGAGACTCCCTCAAATCCTTGGTTGGCTAAGATGTGTATATAGACATACTATATAAAGTTAGTTTTCTGCTAAAACCCTTGGAATTTGCTAAAGCACAATTCAGTAGTATTATATTATCTCAAGAACCTTTTCATCTTACAAATCTAAAGCTTTGTGCCCCTTCTTAAGCTCCCCATTATTCCTTCCCTAAGTCCTGGTAATTCAATGGTTTGTTTTTATGAATTTAGCTACTGCAGATAATCTCCTAAATGCAGTTATATAATAATGTCTTTCTATGGTTTAAAGTTTCTCTTATGGTATAGCATGCCATAGCCTTTCATTTTTAAAATATACTGTTGGATATCTCTCTCTCTCTCTCTGTGTGTGTATGTGTATGTGTATGGGTGTATGTACCCATATACATCATGTTTTAAAAATCCATTTACTTATCAATGAACAGTTGGATTCTTGTGCTTTGAAAGTGAAACATCCTCCCTAGTCACATGTGTTTGACGACTTGATACCCTGTCTTGGGAACTTTTAAAAGTGGAGACTAGTGGGTCACTGTCGTATAACTGTTGAAGGATGTGTACCTACTGCCTCTTCTGGCCCACACACTTTGCTTCCTGATCCACTGACATATTGGGAGACAGCCTGGCCTCATGTGCCCATGGAGTGAATTAATTGTTGTCATGCCTTCCCTTCATGATGGGCTATATTTACTGAACCAGGTTCAAAAATAAATCCCCACTTCCTCAAGTTGCTTCTGTCAAGTAGTCTGTTACAGTGACAAGGGAAGGAATCTTCTTTCTGGAACCCTGTTCAATGCTTCAGGACATAGATACTCAGAAATGTTGGGTCATATGGAAGTTCTATTTTTAATTTCTTGAGGAACTGCCATATTGTAACTGCTAATTTTGATTGTTAACTTGTTGGAATTTAGAATCACTATGGAAACCCACTTCTGAACATGTCTGTGAGAGTGATTCCAGAAATGTTTAACTGAGCAGAAAAGACCCATTGTAAATGGTAGGTGGCTGGGGTACCCGGCTGAAGGGAAGTTAAGCAGCACCACCATTCACAACTCTTTGCTCCCTGTTGCAAGTGTAGTGCTGACCAGTTGCTTCAATTTCCTTGCCATAATACAGTGCAACTTCCTCAAAACAATAGACCGAAATAAATACTCTTCCTTTGCTTTGTCAGGTATTTGACCATAGAAATAGAGAAGTATAACTAACATACAGAATATTTTCTTCCTTCTCCCTCTTACTCTCTGTGGTGCTGGGAATCAAATCCAGGTCCTTGAGCATGTTGGACAGGCCTTTTATTACTGAGCTATTTTCTCCCTGTCCCCAGCCTCTTATAGAGGGAGTCTCTCTATGTAGCCCAGATTGGCCTTACACTTGTGATCTTTATGCTTCTGGCTCCTAAGTTCTAGAATTACAGAACCATGCCACCACACCCAGCCTGACATACTATTTTCTACAGTGTTGCACTGTTTTATAGTCCCATTGAGACTGTTGATACACACGATAGAAAATGGGAGAAATGAAAGCAGAAATGAAGGAAGGATCAATAGTTCTGTTAGTATGAAGGAAATTATCATGTAGCCAATTTACTTCTTTTAGATTTTTCAGCTAACACTGTTTTGTTTCAGGGCTATTACTTCAGGAAGAGAACCATTTTGAGTTATGGTTATCCATCATTGTTCAGTGAGAATTTCTAAAATTACTAACTTTGGTAGTGACTTAGCAATTATTAGGGGGAGCTTGAGGGTTGTGTTTTGCATTTTTCTGTGAAGGAGTTTATGTTAGAATGGTGGTGTCATGAGCCCTTTTAAAAGTTTTGATGTCTTTGTGATTCCAAATTCTTACTTAGTTTTGAATTGAAGTATCGTAATCTGTGTTTTAACTGCTAAAATTTAATATTGTGATTTCTTACATTTTAGCTTCCTCTTCACGATTCTGTGTGTGTGTGTGTGTGTGTGTGTGTGTGTGTTTTGCTGAGGAAGTGGTTGAATTCCATCAATGTATGCAAGATGAAGAGCAAGTAATGCAGTTAAGAAAAGGTTTTCCTTTTTTAATATGAAGTGTTACCCAAGTGCTTAGTCATGATGATAAAAGGAAGACCTTTGCAGCTTGCACAGTAGAGCAGTGTTACAACAATCTTACTGAGTGTTTGATAATACTGAAGGGTGGCAGCAGAGTGGGAAGAATCTGTCAACTAGTTTGGGGGATTAAGAGGATTACATAGAGAACACAAAGTAAGGATAGTCCTCTTCCAGTTCCAAAGGGAAGAAAACGTAGATCCATTTAAATGCCCTTTGGGGTGACTCAAAGCTCAGATGTTTTCTTAACTTCACAGCAATTAAACTTATAGCCTCTTTGATGACTTTAGAGGTGTGTTTTCCACTTTGCAGTATTTATTCATTCAGAAAGCAAGAAAATAGACTTAATTGTATAATTATATTGTATAGCACAAAAGAGAAACATTACTACTGTGCCAAATCCATATTTCAAAAAATGGTTTTTGCTGCTAGTTCTATCCAAACCTGAATTGTCCTTTGGACAGGTGAAGTAATTTACTAATAAATGTATTGCCTCTAGTGTCTTTTTTCCAGTCCTTTCCTTGCAGTCCTCCTGAAGTTAATCTAATCCCATCTGGGCTCTGGGACCATTGTGCCTGGGAAAATTAATTTCTCTGTGTCTTCATTTGATTGTTTTATCCTAAGATAAAGATTGTACCTATCTTTCAATTTCCTAGTAAAGTAACAATAAGTTAGTGCATTTAGAATACATGATGCAATGTATGGTGTATAACAAGGAAGTAAAACAGTAAATAGTAGTAGAGATAGTTACTGTTGTTTTTGTTTGGATTATTTATTTTTGCTTCTGAAGTAGAATTCTAGCTACCTGTTTCAATTTTATGTCAACTTAACACAAGTTAAAAGTCTTCTGAGAGGAGGGAGCCTCAACTGAGAAAATGTCTCCATAAGATTGGGCTGTAGGCAACCCTGTAGCATTTTCTTAATTAATGATTGTTGGGGAAAGACCCAGCCCATTTTGAGTAGTTCTCTTCCTGGACTATAAAAAAGCAGGCTGAGTGAGCCATGAGGGCCCAGGCTTACGTAAGCAGCACAATTCCAGGTCGTCTACACCAGCTCCTACCTTCAGATTCCTGTCTTACTGAGTTCCTGTCCTGATTCCCTTCCATGATGGACTGCGGTGTTTTAAGTATCAGCCAGATAAATCTTTTCCTCTCCAACTTGCTTTTGGTCACAATGTTTCATCACAGCAATAGAAAACCAAACTAAGACAAGACTTTATTACACTGATGAAGAATTTTGAATTTACCTTTGCTTATGACAAACCTTTCAGGTATTTTCAAGTGATTATATTGTAATAGTGTATAATCCCAAGTACCCCAACCTGATCTGATGAACCCCAGGAGAGTTCTCTAGCTGGTGGTGCTGGGATCTTCAGAGGCAAATAATTCTATGATCAAATGCAAACTTATCCTAGATTCAGGGACCCAGATAACTGTTTCTCCCTCTGTTCTTCTTTACTTTCTTGCTGCAGCCATGTTAAGTAAATTTTCTCTCTGCTCAACTATTTACCACTATAACTCCTAGGGTCTCTTAGGATAGTATGATCTAATTCTGGTATCAAATACATGTATCCTCGGTAAGCTATCCATTTAATAATATGCTTAACAATTGATTGCACGTGAGTGCTAAGCTATACTATCTAGTCTTCTTTTGATTACATCCCCAGCTGCTTTAGGAAGGCAGCTTTTAATTGACCTGTCCTTTTGTTCTCTTTGCACTCCTCTGAATGACTCTTCCAGGCATTACAGTGAGTAAATAGTTCCAGGCTTTAGGTTGCTCAGCTGGCTTCTGTAAACAGAGAGACTAAGGCAGATTCAGTCCAATGACAGGAGCAATAAGTAGTACTTCAAATTGAAATTCTTTTTCCATCACTTTGTTTTCTGTTATGTTAATAAGATTAATACATTAATGAAATTAGAGTATTTTAAGCATATTTAGATATCTCTGATGATCTTTTAAGTCTACAGTTCTTGCTGTTTCTAATTGTAACTAAAGATGGTGCTTTTCAGAAAAATTCCTTATAATAAAAATGTAAGGTGGAGAAAAACTACTACTGTAGATTTCCTTTTGCCTTGTATCTTGTGGTTGTCAAGACACTCCTCAATTAACTGTCAAGAATCTTAACTTACAAGCAGACATGAAACTTAAGATTACAGAGCAATAAACAGTGGTTTCAAATTTGACCTCAAGTCCCTAGACCTCATAGACTGATTTCTTTCCAGTGTTGTCTGGGCCTGTATTGCTGTTCAAATTTAATATCTGTATTTACTTTTTAACAACCACTTTAACTCATTAAACTCAGGACTACTGTGATCATGCTGTCAAAGAAAAGACCCATATTCATTCAAAAATGGTTACTAAGATGGAATAGTAACCCTGCAGATAGTAAAATAGAAGACTCTTTCAGGCCTCGGGCAGTAAGTACTAGGTTAATCATTTTAGTGCATTTTAAATTCGACAATGGCATATAAAAATAACTAGAATAAAATTAATTATTATTAAATGGAAAAGTTTTCTCATAGGGTTTTAAAATGTGTATAGATAGAGAAATAACAGCAAAAAAATATGTGTGTCTAGGTTCAGGTAGCAGGCTGTTAGTTCAGCCTATTAAATGAGGATGCATTTAAATAAAATAAAGCAATGACAAATATTAAGACAAGAATGTGTATCTTTGGCTTTCTCTACAATACATTAAGACTCAGAAGCCAAAAGCAAATGCAAGATGCTTTGTGTCACTAGTTGAGAATTAATTTTGTTTCTTGAGCAACTGTTTCCTCCCACCCACCATTTGCTAATCATTTGACTTGATGTCACTTGCCTACATAGGGAAAGTAAATGAAAGAGATATATTGAACAGTACTAGGTAAATGGTCGGTCTCTTATCTGAAGTAAAATGAGTAAGAATATCGAGCAAAACAAGTGTAAATGTGCCTGCTGCCTCAGCCACTTACTGCAACTGTGGACTCAGGCAATTAGTGCACTTTGTTAAGTTTCAGATTTTCTGTTAATAGACTTGGGCTTGTGATCCCTGCCTTTAAAGTTTGTGTGAGCTAAATGTTAATAAGTAAAATGATCAACAAGGGTTGGAGCACTGTTGGTAATAGTGAATATTCACTCTAATTAATAATGGTAAGTCTAACTATGCTAGTATGGTTTTAATTGCTATGACAAATCCCTGGGAGAAGTAAAATAAAAGGAAGAAGGATTTTCTTGGATCCTAGTTTCAGAGATTTTAGTCCATGATCAATTGGCTGCTGTGTTTTGGGACCTGTTCTAAGACAAAATAGGGTCATGGGAATATGAGATAAAGGATGCAAAGAGGCCTGAGACAAAACACAGTGCCAAGACCGTATCCCCATTTAGGCACAACTCTGAAATATTCTGTGACCTCCCCTCAATAATACCATAGAGTGATTCATCAGTGGATAAACCCATTGATTGTGTCAGCACTCTAAACACATAATTATGTGAATGGACCCATCTGCTAAGAATCAAACCTTCAACACCTGCACCTTGTGGGATATTTTATGTCTATATCCAAACCATAATACTGAGTTAGAGATTACACTAATAGTTGTATGAAGTAGTTTGTTGACAAGGTACTGGTCAAGGAAATTTAAAATATGTCAATATCCAGATAGGTTTGCCCTTCAATGGGTGACCTTACTTAGAAACAGAAATCTTATAGAGATTCAAGGAGGGAAACCATCTGGAATAGGTTCACTAGAATGTTTCTGTGTATTTCAAAACATAGGTGTAAACAATTACTACTAACTAATGCTTGATAGAAGATATAATAGGAAAAGATCAGTTTTTTACCACTGCTGATAATGATTAAGTAGTTTAGAAGTAATCTCCACAAGATTTATATGAAACTTACTTAATTTTTAATCATAAAATTGTACTGGGCAATAAAAAATTCTGAATAAATTAATTGAGAAGTGAACCAGTACTTATAATAGGGAAATTTGAATATTACAAAATATTCAAATTTATAGATTTATTAATTTTTAAGATAAATGAAATTGTTAGAAAAATTACTATAGTATTTTTTGGAAGGAATGTGGTAACAGTTTAGAAATATAAATAATTATGAGGAATTAAAGGCAAATGTGGAGAAGAACAAATTAGTATAATATTATAAAGTTGTAGCTAATAAAACCATTTTATACTAGCATATAAATAGATCATCCTAGTAAGTTCAAATTGATTTTGATATATATATATATATGTATATATATATATATACTCACATATATCATTTGTGTGTGTGTGTTTGTGTGTGTGTGTATGGTTTCCTCTGTGTGTGTGTGTGTGTGTGTGTGTGTGTGTGTGTGTGTGTGGTTTCCTGTGGGGGGATGTGCAAATGTGTGCTCAGGGATGGAAGACAGAGTCAACCTTGGGTGTCATTCTTTGGGTGCCATTCACCTTGTTTGCTAAAATGGGTGGTATGTGTCTTGCCCTGGTTATGGGAATGAGAGTAAAGGGTGGTATGGTATATCATATCATCATGTGTCTGCCCAACCCCACCACCCCCACATGCCAAGACAGCAATGCCTATGGGTCAGTAAAGGGTGCTGAGATTGCTTTATTGTATATGAGTAACCACTTATACAGTGGAGCACATTACTTTGGATTGGATAGTGAGCACTCATACTACCAGTGTCTCTATGTAGAATAAGCACATCAATAAAATATATGCTGCACTCTCCGTGTCTCCCTTAATAAAATATATGCCATCACACCTTGCTTTTTTTAATGTGGGTTTTGATGATTGAACTCAGGTCCTCATGTTTGCATGGCAGGTACTTTCTCCATTTAAATATTTATTTTTGTTAGGATTTTAGAGTTCTTTGTATACCTGTACAATAAATATGATTTACAAATATCTTCTCCAAGTCTGTGACTTGTAATTTCAGTTCTGAGCAGCCTCTGAAATAGTTCATGTTGTTTTATTTTAGTAAAGTCTGATTTGTATGCCCTTCTTTTGTGGATTTTATTTCTGTTGTTATATTTAAAAGCTCTTCCTATAATCCAATGATTTGTCTAACCCAATCAAATTTTTCTGTGTTTTCTTCTAATACGGTTTTATTTGCATACTGTATATTTAGGATAATGGTCTATTTGGTAAAACGTTTGTGTAAGTATGATGTTATATCACGTTTTAGTCTTCTTCCTGCAGAAACTTGTGATGGTGTTAACTGTCAGGTTGACAGACTCTAGGATCATCTGGAAGATGGGTCCCTGAATATGCTTCTGGGAGATTTTTCTTACTGAGTTATTTGAAACCAGAAGACTCACTTTGAATGTAGGCAGTACCACTTTATGGGCTGGGCCCTAAAATAAATGGAAATGACAGAGCTGAGTAGCAAGCATGCATTCACTGTTCTCTTCAAACTTTGGACACAACATTTATAGGTGCTTCAAGCTCCTGCTGCTGTGCCTTCCCAACAGTGATGGACTATAACATAGAACTGTGAGATAAAATAAACCCCTATCTCCTTTAGGATGCTTTTATCAGGTTATTTTATTACAGTAACTAGAAAGGAAATTAAAATTAACTGCAACTCTTTATAGTTAATTATTTTAATAGGAAAACTCCAGCCTTTTTACATACAGTTGGCTTTTCTCGTTGTCAAAAAATTGGTTGATATCTGTGAAGGAGTAGACAGGGTTGTGGGAGGGATTGGGGTGTGGCACACCACAGGTTTGGAGGTCAGAGGACAATTTGTGGACAATTTGTGGAAGTCAGTTTTCTTTTTCAGTAGGTACTGAGATAGAAGTCAAGTTGCGAGGCTTTGTCTCTCCAGCCCTTAATATCTGTTCTGCACTGGTAAAACAGTACCCTGATTGCTGCTGTTTTACAGGAAGTCTTAAAACCACCTGTAATGAGTTCTACACTTTTCTTCTTTGCTCTTTGCTTTTTTATACTCATTTTATTTTAAAACCCAAATGTGAATATTATTTCCAAAAAAATTATTCTGGAACTTTAAGATTCATTGACTCTGTAGATGTAATTATTATGGTATGTTTTCTCCAATTATTTAAGTCTTTTGTTTCTTTCACAGGTGTTTTGTAGCTTTTAAGTCTAAAGGCTATGCACATTGCATTAAATGTATGCCTATTATTACATATTAGGTGTTATTCTTAAAAGTATCTTAAAATTGATTTCTAATTGTTTATAACATGAGGGAATAAAATTGTTTTTTTAACATGAAAATATTTTTTAGTATTTATATTTAGGTATGTGTATCTGTGTGACAGTATGTCTCTGTGGGTTCTCTGAAGACCGTGAAAGGACTGTGGATTCCTTGGAGCTAGAGTTATAAGAAGTTGTAAGCCGTACAATGTGGGTGCTAGGACCCATGTTTAGGTCTACTGGAAGATCAGCAAGTGCTCTTAACTGTTGAGTCACTTCTCTAGTCTACCTGATTTTAAATCATTGTTGACTTTGTATTGTGCACTCTTTACTGATGTCTTTGTGAGTAGTAGAAGTATTTGTTTCCCAGGTTGGCCCTACATTTGTGGACTCAGGTGATTCTCCAGAGTGCTGAGACAATACACACATGATACTATGTCCAGCATGGGATCCTTGATATAAAAAGAGTTTTGTTTCTGGTATTGAATTATCTCTTGATATGGATAGTCCCTGACTTGATGCTTTTTTGACTTTGTGATGGTATGAAAGCAGTATGCAATATGCTTGCTCTTATTTTGAATTATTAAGTTATAAGTTGTTATTTCCTGTACCTTAAAATATTATTTGAAAGAAACTTTTTATTATTACATAACCATTTAAAAATTCCCTTACTGCAAACCCTCCTTATGTTTATTTTAATAATAATACTGTTAAATTTATTGAGATGAAGAATTAATACTAATAACAATAATATTTATGAATGTTTACCAATATTATAGATATTATTTGAATTTTTCAATGTTACCTAGCAGGTTCCTTATTTGGTCATAGTTCCAATACTGGATCTCATTATTTGCCTCTTCCTGGACACCCTCAATAAGGAATAGTTCTATCCAAGATAGTCTTTATCTTGTATGACCTGGATACTTTCAAATAATACTGATTGCTAATTTTGTCCAATATTTGAGTTTGAGTTTGTGTGTATGCATGTGTGTACATAAGTGGTGTGTGTGTTTGTGTGTGTAGACCAGAGGTTTGTATTAAGCACCTTTCTCAGTTTTTATGGGCACAGCCTAGGTAACTATCCTAGTTGTCAAAGTAACTGTCACTCACTAATTTTATTTCCATTCTTATTTTCAATGATTGCCCCAACTAGAATCAGTTTCTATTGTTTTTTTTTTTTCATACTAGAGGTTGAACCTAGAGTCTCATACATGCTAGCTAAGTAAGTGCTCCTGTTCTTGTGCCATATCTCCAGGCCCTGCAATTTTTTTTTTTTTTTAAGTTGAAAAAGTTTATTTTTAAATTGACTTTATAGATAATTTGAAGCCATGGAAAAAAGACGATTGGTATTATGCTTTAAGCCTGGGTACCTTCTGTGTTATGCCCAGCTCTTCTGAATATATACAGCTTTAGCATCTATTTCCTTGAATAGAGGCAGAAAACTACTCCTGTTTCTCCCAGGTCCTTGAGAGGCACTCACTGTACCTATTGAGTTTACTCACAAAGCCCCCAAGCTGGATTCTTCTTCTACATTTTCTAGTCTTGTAAGAACAAACTGTACCAGCCTTGCTTTTGACAGAAGAACGCCTGGTAAACACAGAAAAGAATCTCTAGACTTACCCTGCTGACTCAGCTGCCAAGTTCCCCCACGCTCTTGCTGAGCCCCCTTCTGATGCCAAGTTCCACATCTTGCTGTTTTCTATCATCCTACCTTATTAATTAGAATTTTACTGTAAGCAAGAGCTCTCCCTTCAATGTATTTTTAGAAACTTAGTTATTTAGATCATTGTGGCCCTGTGACATGTAGTTGTTTTTAAACTGCTAGTGCTTTCAAATCTCTTTTTATATATTCGGATTTTGGAGTAAAGGCACAAACCAGTAAATAAATAAAATGTAGTAAGGACAGAGAGAGTTATTTGTAATTGTACAAATAGTACAATTGTGTTGTACAATTTATGGTTATTATAAAGATTAAATAACATGATGGTTCATTTCCTATGATGTTCTAAAGTAAAAAGATTATTTTATACAACCCCTTAAGGTTGTTTCTTCGTCTTTCTCATCATCATCCTCTTCCTCCCTCTCCTCTTCCTCTTTTTCCTTCTCTTTCTCTCCCTCCCTCCCTCTCTTTCTCTTTTTGTCCCTCCCACTGTCACGTGTGTGTGGGCATCTGTGTCATGGTGTGCGTTGAGGAGTGAAGTTCAGAGGACAACTTTGTGGTCAGTTCTCTCCTTCCAACTTCATGTGGCTTCTGAGTATCAAACTCAGGTCACCATGTTGCTGGCTAGTCAGTGCACAAGGTGACTTTTGAGAAATTAAAAATGAAAACCAGCCTAGAAAGTGTAATTAAGTCACTTCTTTATTACTCTCCCTCTCCGCCCTTTTTTCTGAGACTGGATTTCACTATATAGCTCTGGCTCTGTCGGAACTCGCTCTAGAGATCAGGGTGATCTCAAACTCACAGATTCTCTTACCTTTGCCTGTAGAGTGCTGAAATTGAAGGCATAGGCTACCTCCACCAGCCCCTTTCTATATTTTTCGTACAAGATCCTATCATGTAGTCCTATATGAACTAAAACTTGTGAAGTTTCTGCCTTGATTTCCCTAGTCCTGGGAATTCAGGACATACTTGCCTTGCTAAGAAAGCAACCAATTAATGAATCCATAGAGTCTAGTTATGTATCTATAACCAGAAAAAAAAACCCAGTAAGTTCTTTTAAATATAAGTGCTGTATGTGGTTCTGGGGATGGAACCGGTATACTGGAGATAAGTGCTCTACCACTGAATTACATCTTCAGACCTGAAGCCATTCTACTATAGCTGGCTGTGCTGGAAACATTTAGGCCACTGGGGGTCAGCTGTCGATTACTGTGTGACAACAAATCACCATAAACCTCAGAATCTTCGAACATAATTAGTGGTTTATTTCTGTTTTTGGATCAGTTTTCTGGTTTCTTTTAGGCTTACTCATTATTTTAGTTTGCTTTTCTGTTGCTGTGATTGAACACTGATTAAAATGAACTTAAGGAGGGGAGAGTTGATTTTATTTTACAGCTCCCAGGTCACAATCCATCACTGAGGGAAGTTAGGACAAGAGTTCAAGCAGGAACCTAAAGGCAAAACCTGAATCAAGGACCACAGAGAATAGGTTTGCTTATGTTTTGCTTGCAGCGAGCTTCTTTTCTTATATAGCCCAGGTCCACTTGCCTAGAGATGATTCTGTACATAATGGGCTAGGTCCTCCCACATCAATTAGGGCAGCCTGATGGAGATATTTTCTCAGTTGAGGTTTTTTTCTTTTTCCCTGATGACTAATTTGTGTGAAGGTGAAAACAAACAAACAAAAATCAGTGTACGCATGTTGTTGCATTGTTGCATTGAGTAGAAATAGAGCGTCTAAGACGGTCTTATTCATATTTGGTACTCCACTGGGATGGGTGGGTAGCCAGCTTTTTAATCTGTCAAATTTCCTGAATTTTTTAAAATGAGATTTATTCATTTTACTTTATGTGTGAGTCTTTTGCTTTAGTGTGTGTATATGCACTATGTGTGTGATTAGTGCCTGCAGAGGTCAAAAGAGGACATCAGATCCCTGGAAACTGAGGTTAGAAATGGTTGTCAACTACCCTGTGGATGCTGAGACTTGAACCTGGCTCCACCGCCAGAGTAACACATGCTCTTAACTGTTTTCTTTTCTTTTTTTTTTTTTTTTTTTTTTTGGTTTTTTCAAGACAGGGTTTCTCTGTATATAGCCCTGGCTGTCCTTAATTGTTGATCTATCTGTTTAGCACCCTGTTTGTAGAATTTTGTATTGGATAGTTGTTTAGCTCTGGTGTCTAAACTAATTCAATCTGTCTTAAATTAATGAAGCAGAAGATAGAAGATGCTCTGAGCCCAGGTCTGGAATTGTCACCTCATGTATACTACATTTATAAGGCCAGGGAGGGGTTTCAAATATACTCTGTCTTTGATGAGTAATTACAGCAACATCGCAGTGCGGAAGAGGTGTGGACACAGGAAGAATTCAATGGGAATTGTTGTTATAAGGATCTACAAGGACAGGAACACAAGGAAAGGATGGGAATTGATATCATAAGTTCTCAGTAAATAATCAAAGAATTGCTGGAAAGAGCCGGTATGAGAATGTAGGCTAGTGATGGTGCACTATTTAACCGGTGAGTTTCTGGGTTCACTACCCACAGCCATCACCCCCATCCCACCCCACCTCCGCAAAGGAAGAGATAACAAAAGGTTAGAGAGGTATGGCTGAGGAAGGTTCATGTTATGCATCAATATTTTTTATTGGATATTTGTTATCACAATTCCTAGTTTCCCATCCAGAAACTCCCTATCCCATCCTCCCTCCCCATATCCCACCCACCCACTCCCACCTCACCACCCTGGCCTTCCCCTACACTGGGGTATCAAGCCTTCACAGGACCTAGGGCCTTTCCTCCCATTGATGTCCAACAAGGCCATTCTCTGCTTCTTATGCAGCTGGAGCCATGCCCTCCCCCCAATGTGTACACTTTGGTTGGTGGTTTAGTCCCTGGGAGCTTTGGGGGTCTGGCTGGTTGATATTGTTGTTCTTCCTATGAGGTTGCAAAGCCCTTCAACTCCTACAGTCCTTGCCCTAACTTCCCTCTTGAGGTCTCTGTGTTCAGTCCAATGACTGGCTGTGTGCATCCTCATCTGTATTGGTCAGGATCTGGCAGAGCCTCTCAGGAGACAGCTGTATCAGGCCCCTCTCAGCAAGCACGTCTTGGCATCAGCAATAGTGCCTGGGTTTGGTGTCTGCAGGTGGGATGGATCCCCAGGTGGGGCAGTCTCTGGATGGCCTTTCCTTCAGTCTCTGCTCCATTCTTTGTCCCTGTATTTCCTTTAGACAGGAGGAATTCCTGGTTAAAATTTTGGAGATGGGTGGGTGGATGTGATTTTAAATTAGAGTCTTGCTTTTCTGGTATGTTGGGGTATCCAGGACTTGATGTAGTGGGAGAACTAGGTTCTGATGATGCCAAATAGCTTTGTTTTTTGTTGCTTAGGTTCTTGAGCTTGCCTCTTGACATCTGGTTATTTGTGGTGTTAGTTGGTCTTGCTGTCTCTGATTGGAGCCTGTCCCCCCTATGAGCCTGTGAGCCTGTGGTTGTAGGTTTGTCAGCACTCCTGGGAGACCAGCTGTCTACGGGCAGGATTTTGGTCTGGAGAGCTGTACCACGGGTTAACTCTGGAGCACATATGAAGACCGGAAGGATCCAGTCCCCAGTTGCTCTGTGGTTCCTGAGCCCTGTGGTCTCCTGACAGGTCCCCCTTTGGCCAGTTATTGGAGCAAAAGTGTTCACCTCACCTGTGAACTTAGGAGGGACAGCGCTCCTGGGAGACCAGCTCTCTCCAGGTGGGATTTGGGTCCGGAGCACTGTGACACAGGGTTAACTCTGGCTCACAGATGGAGACCTGCATCAGTATTTTTTGAGAGAGCATTTTCAGTAGTTCAGAAAAGATTATAGAACATTAAAGAAAGAACACGTGGTGAAGAAAGAGAACCAAGTCTGTATTTTAGTTTGAGAAATTTTATTTGGAAGATAAATGGTTGTTATATGGGCCAGGAGATTTAAGAAAAAATGTTTTAGGTTCTTAGAGTACATATTTAAAGGTAGAATCTGTAAAAAGTGAAAGATTGAGAAAGTAATTGGAGTCAGTGAAGAGAGGGCAGAATCACTGAAAGAGCTAGGAGAAGGTGTGATAATGAGCACAGTTGAGGAACCAGCTAGTTCATCTGGACAGTCTGAAACTGCAAAGAAAGGTTAGTAAACAATCAGAGGATGAGAAATAGTCTGTGTCCATGACACTGGAAATAAAATTATTTGCATTTCATAACAGTATTTTTAGACGTCTTAGGATTACTATGTAAGTCATTTTCTCAATTATAAAGCAAGGATTTATAATCCAAAAACAGTACATGTAACCACAGATATGACCTTTTATTTACTTATTTTGAAATGATGCATGGTATGCTCAGGGTATATACATAAACACAAATGCACATGCACACACACACACATACACAGAGAGAGAGAGAGAGAGAGAGAGACAGAGAGAGAGAGACAGAGAGAGAGAGACAGAGAGAGAGAGAGAGAAATAGACAGACAGAGAGAAAGAGAGAACGTAAGACTTATCAAAGGCCACAGAACTAACCATTGAGCCCTAAAATATGACTTTAAGTTTTTATGGCTTTGTCTAATAATTTGTTAATTTATCTGGTCCTGGATACATATATATGATTTATTTCTTTTTAGAGGTATCAGATTTCTCACCCAGAATCCCCATGACTCAAGATTGTAGTGGATAACAAAGGAGACTATTTGTGTTATTTCTAAGATTATGTGTGATACATGTAGCAGATGCTCAATGACTGGTGATATCATTTTCATTATTGGTAGTAAGGGCTAGCTGCTAACTTTTTAGAACTTGTCATCTTGTCCCGTTAATTAGATGAATTGTCCTTGAACTGTGGAATTCTGACAGTGAGCCAGAGGCAAGACACACTAATAACATAACATTAGCTTTTCTACAAAAAGCTCATTTCTTCATTTACAAATGCCTACAATAAAATAAATTAAATGTTTTATTATAAAAATTTGTGGTTGTGAAGTTTTGTGGCTACATCTTTATTTTTAAAAGGAAACTTTGGAGCATTCCTTTACACTGGGTGGCTTTTAAACTTTTACATTTCTCTGATGCCTGTTTTAACTCAAAAAACTCATCAGCTTTAACATTGTTTGCCAGATTTTCAAATATTATGACCCTACCCTAGCATAACGTAAACATGGAATGTAATTTGAGTATCAGTGCTGTGTTAAAGTAAGACACTTTTTAAAAGAAAAATCTGTGATTGTTACTTTTCCTTAGAATGAAGACTTTCCAAGATTTATTTTTTCTAAATATGCAAAAACGAAACATAGTTCTAATAAAAAGTATAGGATCCCTTTAAGAAATCAATCCTGTGGTCAAAATATAAGCAATCAGGTTACATAGAAGAAAAAAAAAAAGGCCATCTTACTAAAAGCAGTCTACAGATTCAATGCAATTCCCATCAAAATTTCAACTCAATTCTTCACAGACCTTGAAAGATCAATTCTCACTTTCAAATGGAAAAGTAAAAAAATTTGGGTAGCTAATATAATCCTGTACAATATAAGAATGTCTAGATATATCACTATCCCTGATCTCAAGCTTTACTACAGAGGAATAGTGATTTTTTAAAAACTGCATAGTATTAGCATAAAAACAGACAGGTTGATCAGTGGAAAGAATTGAAGACCCAGAAATGAACCCACATACTTATATACACGTAATTTTTGACAAAGAAGCCAAAACCATACAATGGAAAAAAGAAGCATCTTCAAGAAATGGTACTGGTCTAACCGGATAGCTGCATGTTGAAGAATGCAAGCAGATGCATATATATCACCCTGCACAAAACTCAAATCCAAGTGGATCAAAGACCTCAACATAAATCCAGATACACTAAATCTTATAAAAGAGAAAGTGGGGAATAGTCTTGAACTTATAGGTACAAGAGTCAAGTTCCTGAACAGAACACCAATGACTCTGGCACTAAGATCAACAATTAATAAATGGGACCTCATAAAACTGAAAAGATTCTGTAAGGCAAAGGACACCACTACCATTAGGATAAAATAGCATACTACAGAAAGGGAAAAGATCATTACTAGCCCTACATCCAACAGAGGACTAATATTCAAAATACATAAAGATGTTAAGAAATTAGACACCTGGCTGGAGAGATGGCTCAGCAGTTAAGAGCATTCCAGAGGTCCTGAGTTCAAATCCCAACAACAACTTGGTGGCTCATAACCATCTGTAATGAGATCTGTTGCCCTCTTCTGGTGTATCTGAAGACAGCTACAGTGTACTTATATTAAAAATAAATAAATAAATCTTTGAGCCAGAGCAAGTGGGACTGGAAGGAGAAAGAAAAAAATTAGACATCCACAAACCAAATAACTCAATTAAAAATGGAATATGGATCTAAACAAGAGATTTTTCAACAGTGAGATCTTTAATGGCTAAGAAGCACTTAAAGAAATGTTCAATATCCTTTGTCCTCAGAGAAATGTAAATCAAAACAACTCTAAGATTTTATCTTATACCTGTCAGAATGGCTAAGATCAAAAACTCAAAGGACAGCTAGCTCATGGTGGCAAGGGAGTTTCACTCCTCCATTGTTGGTGGGAGTACAAACTTGAACTGTGAAAATCAATTTGGAAGATTCGCAGAAAACTGGGAATAGTTCTATCTCAAGACCCAGCTATACCACTCCTGGGCATATATCCAAAAGATGTTCCACTATACCACAGGGACACTTATTCAACTGTGTTCATAGCAGCTTTATTTGTAATAGCCAGAAACTGGAAACTATCTAGATATCCCTCACCTGAAGAATGGATAAAGAAAATGTGGTACATTACAAGGTGGACTACTACTCAGCTATTAAAAACAAGAATATCATGAAATTTGCAGGCAAATGGGTAGAACTAGAAAAGATAGTCCTGAGTGAGATTACCCAGACCCAGAAACATGGTATGTACTCACTTGTAAGTGGATATTAGCTATGAAGTACAAGATAACCATGGTACAATCCACAGACCCAAAGAAGCTAAGTAACAAGGGTCCAAAGGATTGATGCTTGAATCTCACTCAAAAGGGGAAATAAAATAGACATCAGAGGTGGATGGAGAGAACTGGATGGTGCAAGGGTTAGAGAGGGGAAATGGACTTTGGATGACCAGCCAATCCCATGGGAGAGAACCATCCCATGGGAGAGAACCAACCCCTGACAATGATACTCTGCTATGCTTGCAGACAGGAGCCTAGCATAACTGCTTTCTGAGAAGCTTCATCCAGCAAATGATGGAAACAGATGCAGAGACCCATAGTCAAACATTGGGTGTAGCTTGGGGAGTCTTGTAGAAGAGTAAGGGGAAAAATTGAGTGAATACAAGAGGTCAGAGTCATCACAAGAAGACCTATGGAATCAACTAACTTGGTCCATGGGGGCTTACCAAGACTGAACCACCAACAAAGAGAATGCATCCGCTGGACATAGGTCCATAAGTAGCAGATAAGTAGCAGATGTACAACTTAATCTTCATGTGGATCCCCTGACAATTGGAGGGGAGGCTGTTTCTCACTTTTTTGCCTGGGTTTGGATCCCTTTCAGCTATCTAGGCTGCTTTGTCTGGCCTCAGTGGGAGAAGATGTGTGTAGTCCTACTGGGACTTGATATCCCAAAGTGGTTGATACCTATGGGGGACCTAGCCTTCTGTAAGAAGAAATGGGGAGAGGGGTCTGTGGGTGGTACTTGGAGGAGAGGAGGGAGGGAGGTTGTGATCAGAATGTAAAGTGAATAAATAAATTAATAAAATAAGAATCACTTGATGTACAGGCATGGAATGTACTATCCTTTGATTTTGTCAGTCCTCTTCCCTCCCTCCTTCAGTTTGAGAAACTAGAGAAATGGTTATTGTAGGTTTCTTGGAAGTTAGTGACATTGTACGTTGGACACACTGAATACACCCTGAGTTACTATACTTAAATGAATTTTCCTAGTCTTTGTATGAACTGAGTCAGACTTTTAAAAAAAGTCTCAAAAGGAAATAAATGTATAAAACGTGGGACAGGAATCCTGTGGATCTTCACCTTTCACCTGTTCTCTCTCTACATAATAGCCATTGTAATTCAAACTTAATTTAGTTCAACTATATTTCTTGGTATCTATGTTTGAATGAAATGCTTATTTTTTGACCATTATTTTATTATTATCAACTTAGCATTTCCTTTTCTCAGAAATTTACATATTAAAAAGACCAAGGGCAACTTTTCATTTCTATATTTAAATCTTTGGTTTGGTGCTTGTATAGTTCTTTTTCTTCTATAAAGTGCTAACAGAGTGTTCTACAAAGCTGCTTGAACCTTTGGATATCACTGGTAATTCTAAGATTTATAACATTCAAAACGGACTAAAAGGAAGCGTATGGAGAGGACACCCATTTACTATGTCTCGCTAAGTTGCCTAGGTTGGCCTCAGACTCATGATCCTCCTGCCTCAGCACATAGAAAAGCTTGGGTTATAGGCATGTGGTACTACTCCTAGCTGAGCAAAGACATAGATATAAAAGTTGGATGGAGAGAAAAAATGCAAGTATGTGGAGGGCCCCCCAAAGGTCAATTAGATATTCATGAGGATAGTGGCCTCCCAGAATAGGTGTTTTCATATGAAGAAGAGTGATGGGACCTGCAAGACAGCCCTCTCCCACACAAGGCCAAGGAAGTTTCATCTCTTGATCTTTGATAAAGGGACACTTGAAAAAAATTCTGTTAGATGTAGATTCGGTGATACTTTCACATAAAAATCCTTCCATAAGTTCAAGTTCTCAGGGCAACTACTGCCCTTCTCTGAGCCTTTATACTCTTATTTTCAAACACTTCACACAATTTGACACCAGATTTTAGGTTTTTAATTTTTTCAGGGTTCAAATCACTATATTACAATGCTCTTCAGAAACTAGGCAACAAAAAGATTACCTAGTATAGCAGTCTCTCTGTGCGCATTTGCATTATTCTTTCTAGTTGTGTCTCTGTAGAGTTTTTCCCCTAAAACTTGAAGGCTTTGGAAGATAATCTGCTACTCACTTGATAAATATTATTCCATCTCCAGTGCTCAGAAACTGGATGAGCTTTTGACATTTCATCCATACTGTCCGTGATCAGCTTCTGTTACTTCATTTCCATAGTGTCTGCCCTGGTGACTTGCCATTAATCTTGTTATTAATGTATTGCTTTGTATTGCTCTGGTATCTGTGATTCCACCTCATTAGAAGTTAGTACTCCCCTGTTACCTCGGGCACCCAAAAGTTTTTCATATTATGTTTATCAACTGAAATTGCATTTTTTTTTTATTTTCATAAAATTTTCCACTAGGGTGATTACACTATTTATGTATTGACTCCTATCTAGTTCCGCATGAATGTCTCTAATTGTGAAAGGTCTGAGAATTTCCTTACAAGCTAACAAACTACCTTGACATAATATAATGGATGCTCACAGTGTTCTACATTTATTTTAGTTGGCCATATCTTATTTAGCACTGGCCATTTTATTTGAGGACTGTCACTGAAATACATCCCAGAATTCTTAGCTATAATTTAAAAGATGCGTATACCCACTCACATTTTCTCTAGCTTCCTTTCCTTTATCGTTTTGGAAAGATTATTGTGATATAGCATCACTGCTTTTTCCTGTCATTGGTTTGGTCCCTTTTGCTCAAATATTCCGTTCACCCTGTTACTATTAGGAAGACCTAATACTGCAATACCAATGGTGTCTAACCAAATCCAGGGTGTATCATTTCTTATTCCTGAAAATTCAGTCTTAAATCCTTCTATTTGCATCACTATATCATAGGCATATATATGAGTACTGCATGTTTCCTACTATATATAGGATATTGTAACAGTACTCATTTTGTTTTCTAGATATTGTTCATAAATGATCTCACCCATAAAATATAATTAAAGCTGTAGCCTATGAATTTACGATCCGAATCACATCTGTGCTGTTTTGTGGGGTATCACTACTCTTTTTTTTTTCCTTTATATTTCAAATGTTTCCCCTTTCCACATCTTTCCTTTGGCCCCTCCCCATTCCCTCCCCCCTCCACTCTTACATTCACTATTATAGTAGTTAGACCCCATTCTTGGGTGTATGACACAAATGCTATCACTCCACACTCTTTACAGATGAAAAAGCAAAGGAGAGTAACTAACTTGCCTAAGGCCTTAAAGTTAGTAAGTTCTTAGGCAGGATGTTAAATGTTAACTGACTGCTTCTATAGTCTCTTTGCTTTATTGCCTCTTTAAACTACTCTTGTATGACAGTTACAGGGAGTCGGTTATATTTTCTTTCACAGTGTTGAAGTAAATTTCAGCTTTTTCTTGAATTTTGGTCTAGCAGAGGTCTTACCATGATAGGTTTGCAAACTACTGAATATAGCTTTATTATATATAAAAAGATTACCCAGATAACAAAGTGTGTGTGTGTGTGTGTGTGTGTGTGTGTGTGTGTGTGTTTACTATGGCTTACATCCAGGTAGGAAAATGTTCCACTGAGTTACCACCCCCAAGCCAAAAGTAAGAATCCCAACCTTTAGGTAGAGCTGATTCCTTTCCTTAATCTTGGAACTAAAAAATGTTTGAACTCTCCATTAGATTTTATAGTTCACTACCCAGGCTTGAAATATACAAAAAGAAAACAAATTATCCAATAATATATTCATTACATCTACAGATTAAAAGGAAATGGAAGAAATTGGAACTGATATCAAAGCTTAGAAACAGAATATATGGGAGGTTGGCCACATGTGGATTTTGTGTGGTATCCTTTGTTTTTACTTGTGCAGATATACTATTTTTAAACTGTATTTCTTTCTTTAAAGTACAAAATTAAACACCTTTATAACTTTCTATATAAGACTGTGAATTACTGCTATCTGGTAATTTTTTTGAAATAATATTAAGATTACTTTCCCAAATTAAATTTTTATGACTATGCCACTTTATTTAGTGCCTTAAATATTAACAAATATAATTTGTGTGTGTGTGTGTGTGTGTGTGTGTGTGTGTGTGTGTTTTACCCAGTTTATCCCTATTTGGGAATGAAAGAAGCTGATCTGTAGAATATACACAACATTTTTTTCCCCTACAGTTCATTTAAAGGACATCTTTTGTAGAAGTTGCAAAGTTCTCTGTCAATACTGTATTAAACTCTGTTAAAATTACTTTCCCTTTGCTAACATGAGTAGAAGTACTAGCAAAAACCTCCTAAATGAGTATTTGCATTCAAAGGCTAAAATTGAGGGCTTCTAGGTCACTTAAATCCAAAGAACTGATTGAAATCTACCTAAGAAAGCATTTAGGTTCTAAATAACTTAATTTAGAAAAGAGAATTGAATCGTGATTGGTTTCTGATCAGGGTGAACTGGTAGTTCCTTCTCTGGGCTTATTGTTCACTTTCCTCCCCTTATAGTTTAATTCTCCATTTCTTCTTGTTGGAACATTGAAGTTCTGATTCCAGCTGTGACACAGTTTTATACGACTTTGTATAACTGGACTTAGTCACCTGAGCCTTAGGCTTTTGCTGCTCATTGTAGTGTTATTTATTATTTAACATGTTGTCATTTCCAGCATGTCCTCCAAGCACCATGCAGATAAGCCTGCTCTTAGAGACCTTTAGTTCAGAGGCATGCCTGAGTACACCCCCCCCCACACACACACCCCAAAAAAAAATTGGCTTAAAATAAGGAAGTAGACAGTGAAGAGAACTGGAGAGGAAATTGAGAATGTCAGCTTTATAATGATGAACTATATATGTGTTATGAACTCTGCTGTATATATTTTCTAATTTAAATAAACTGCACAGTCTAAGAAGCCAAAACTAGTTATTTTTTCTAGCCCTAAAAATTTATCACAAAGGTTTTTAAACAAAAACTAGAGTTTGATGATGACTTTCTTTTGTTTTCAGAGCATGTGTGTAACTGTTCTGAGGTTGGAAGTTTGGATGTAAGGCGCTGCAACCAGACCACAGGGCAGTGTGATTGTCGTGTGGGTTATCAGGGTCTTCACTGTGACACCTGCAAAGAGGGCTTTTACCTGAATCACACTGTTGGTCTCTGCCTGCCGTGTCACTGCAGTCCACATGGAGCCGTTAGCATCCTCTGTAACAGGTAAGCAGCAAAGTATAGATGTGAGGTCTGTTGTAGTTTTGTAAAGAGAAACTGTGTTGAGAAGCTTGGAAGAACTGGAATAAGAGAATCGAAGGTGGGTATGACTAAGACTTCATATATATCAAAGAGTACAAAAAAGGGCTACCCTGTGGAGAGTCAGTTATTCAATTAAAAGAGAAAACCACTGTACCATAGAGTTATATCATGTTTTGTGTACTTTAATTCTGTCACTTTGTATATTTATTGTCACAATTATAAAGCTTTTGTTTTTGCTTTTTGATAGTTTCTCTAAGTTTCCTGAGATAAATATTGATCAAGGATTCTGTTCACTGGAAGGGGTTCCCTTTCAGGCATTTCCAGGGGAATATCTTTATTGTATCTATTAACAATATGACTGAATATTAAAGAAACATATTCTTGGTTTATTTTACTCTATTATCAGAAGTCTCAAATTTCATATACCCTATATTGCTGTTGTTTGCTTTCATTTTGCTTTCTTTTTGAAAAATATCCATTGTGTTTGGGGGAAGGGGAATGCCTGCCAAGGCACTCATGGAGGTCTGAAAACAACTTACAGGAATCAGATCTCTGCTTCTACCATATGGGTCCTGGAAATTGAGCTTAAGTCATTAGGCTTTGTGGGAAGTACCTGTACCTACTGTACTGTACCTATTTTTTTTTTTTAATGAGTGGACAGTACACTTTATTTGGGAAGAAGGAAGGAGGGAAAGGGAGAAAGAGAGAGAGAGAGAGATCAAATTAAATTGTCTTCTACTTGGAAGTCAATTAATCCCTGGTACCATATCACATTATGAAAGTAGTTATTCTTTGATTTTATGTAAGAGAATGCCTAGCTCTTTGTGGACCTCAAGCCGAAAAGCTGAAGACACAACCTTACATAGTGACAAGGGCAAGAAATTTAGAGTTAATGTAACTGAATACGGACCCAGGATCTGAGATCTGGTGCCACTTCTGAACTGCACTGTGCTATTGGCAAATACTATCATTTCATTGACTCGGTTTCTTCTCAAGGTTGCTGGAAAAGCTACATGGGTTGTTATTTGTGTTACAAATGTTAACTATGTTACAAATGGGTGTGGTACACACAAATCAAGAAATGAAGACTTGTCTTTATTCCAAAAGCATGTTGTTGAATTAAGTGAGACTTTTTAAAAATATTTTAATCTAAAATATTTTAATATTTTTGAAAATTTTGTACATGCATACAATATATTTTATTATATTTATCTCCCACTCCTTGTGATGGAATATCTTAAAGAAACTTTTATAGGTCCTTGGTTAAAAATATGCTTTAGACTAAGTGGGGGAATGGCACATGCTTTTAATCCCAGCACTTGGGAGGCAGAGGCAGGCAGATCTCCAGATTTGAGGCCATCTTGCTCTATATAGTGAATTCCAGGATAGCCAGGGCTACACAGAGAAACCCTGACTCAAAAAACAAAAAACAAAACAAATTGGTAAAGTGCTTTAGATTTTACCAATAGGTATTTTAGATGCTTTATAACTCATTATTGTGTTATTGTGCAATATTACCTAATGTACTTGTATTAAAATATAGAAAAGAATTTGAGAAGTTTATAATTTGAAATGAAACAAAGATGAATGTTTATGATTTTTAGTAACTTCAAAGTTTGTTTTAATCTTCATAGCAACTCTTTATAAGTAGGTTAGTAGGTCACAAAAATATTAAGTGGGAGAAAAAGCATTCCAAATTAGGCTTTCCAAGTCGAAGTCCTGAATTTATCACCATGCCACATGATAGTCTTTTTTTGATACTGAGACTATAGTTCTTATTTATTTATTTATTTATTTATTTATTTATTAAGAAAGGGTTTCACTATGTAGCCCTGACTGGCTTAGAACTCTTAAAACAGGCTGTCCTCAAACTCATGGAGATATATATATATATATATCTGCCTTTGCTTTCTCTATATCTGTCACTTGTGCCTCTGCCTCTCAAGTGCTGGGATTAAAATTGTGTGCCACTATCCCTGGCCCCATGTGGTACTTTCTTACCAGGCCCCAGGTACATGGCCATACAAGTTATGTTCCCATCCTTTGATTGTGGTACTGCTAACTGAACCCAGGGTCTTGTGCATGCTAGACAGGTACTCTACCACACAGTTACATTCTCAGCCCAACACACTGACCATCTTAAACAACAGGATGCTATCGAGTGTATGAAGTAGACAATAACATCACTATCCTCATTACACTGCAGGTTTGAACACTTACATGGGTAGTAACTGGTAAGACAGATTGTTGCTGCTAGAACACCTGCATTCTAGAGCTAAAGCACACATTCCTGTCTACTATGATGATACATCTTTTCTCAGAAAATCAAGTCCTGAACCAAGAGACTGAGCATTGTGTTTTTTAGATCTGATGTTTGACTAATATACTCAGAGTACTTGTATTGTTAAAGAATTTCTTCCAGTTGTCATCTGATAATCAGACAATGACCCTGGTGAGATAACTCATGCTAAATCAGAGCTAATCCCAGTGAGTTGTGAGTAAATCTAGGAGTTACAGATCAACCCTAAGACTAGGTGTCTTATGTGGTGTTTAATTGCTTTCTTGTTGCATTAACTGCTTGGAGTAAAAGAAAGATGACCATCTTCTCTTATCAGGAAATGTATAATCTGTGTAAGACTAAAGACATAGACTACTAGAAAGTAACACAGGTGTCTAAATACTTGCCTGGTTTGTAAACAGAGCATTTTAGGTACCAAAGGCACTGAGATGTGTCTTTTGGGTATGATTTAGGGAAGTAGAAAAATAAGACCTTATGCAGGGAGGGAGACCCAGAATTCTAGAGAATTTTCTAAAATAATGCAAGAAAATGAGAGATCTCTCCCCTTAATGCCAGCTAAAATCTTTTGTCTTAATCTCTCTGTTCTCATTTAAAATGAATAGAAATAAGAGTTCTGTCCTGACTCACACATTGAAGGTCTATGGAACAAACAACTGACTTTAAAATTTCATTTTCCCATTCTCTCTGTCCATATATTTTAGTGGGAGTTGCTGCAGTAAGGGTAGATTTTGGCTCTAGGAGACAGATGTGGGTTGAGCAATGTCTTTGTATGCGAACACAAAGTTCTCTATGTACTGATAGAAGGTCATACCCTGTGTAAGTATTGGAGTTCTGGTCTGTTTAACTGGAAAAAGTTGGCCTGCACCATCTCAACTTTTTTATTTTTGCTTTTGGGTCACATGCCTAGTATTTTCCTGATTCAGATTTTGATCTCCCATTGATAAAGACACAATGTTTTATCAAAAAAGAAGTCAGCTAGAAATGTCCTGAATGTTAGCATATATATTTCTTAAAATATTGTCATTCTAACTTTAATGCTTTAATAAAAAGTATCAAAATATTTGTAATAAATTAGAATGCATGATTCTTTTTTTAAATTGGAGATCTTATTTATATACATTTCAAATGTTGTCCCCTTTCCCTTACAGAAGCTTTATGAGATCCCATTTGTTGATCTTAGAGCATAAGCCAGCCATTGGTGTTCTGTTCAGGAATTTTTCCCCTGTGCCCATGTGTTCGAGGCTCTTCCCTACTTTCTCTTCTATTAGATTCAGTGTATCTGGTTTTATGTGAAGGTCCTTGATCCACTTGGACTTGAGCTTTGTACAAGGAGATAAGAATGGATCAATTTGCATTCTTCTACATGCTGACCTCCAATTGAACCAGCTCCATTTGTTGAAAATGCTGTCTTTTTTCCACTGGCTGGTTTTTGTTCCTTTGTCAAAGATCAAGTGATCATAGGTTTGTTGGTTCATTTCTGGGTTTTTAATTTTATCCCATTCATCAATGTGTCTGTCTCTGTATCAATACCATGCAGCTTTTATCATTTTTGCTCTGTAATACAGCTTGAGGTCAGGTAAAGTGATTCCCCCAGAAGTTCTTTTATTGTTGAGACTAGATTTCACGATCCTGGGGTTTTTTGTTATTCCAAATGAATTTTAAAATTGCTCATTCTAAGTCTATGAAGAATTGAGCTGGAATTTTGATGGGGATTGCATTAAATCTGTAGATTGCTTCCAACAAGATGGCCATTTTTACTATATTAATCCTGCTGATTCATGAGCATGGAGATCTTTCCTTCTGAGATCTTCTTCAATTTCTTTCTTCAGAGACTTGAAGTTCTAGTCATAAAGATCTTTCACTTGTTTTGTTAGAATCACACCAAGATACTTTATATTGTTTGTTACTATTGTGAATGGAGTCATTTCTCTAATTTTTTTCTCAGCCTGTTTATCCTTTGAGTAAAGGAAGGTTACCGATTTATTTGAGTTAATTTTATATCCAGTCACTTTGCTGAAGTTGTTTATCAGGTTTAGGTGGAATTTTTGGGGTCATGTAAGTATACTATAGTAAGGTAATTTCTGTGATAATCTAATACTCCTCTCCTGAAAATCCATTTTGGGGGCTTTATAGTTTGTCTTAGAATATATATTACTTTGCTTTTTCACTTATTGGAAGATGTCCCAGATCAGAAGGCAGATCATAATTATGTCATTAACAAAGGCCAAAATTAATTTTAAATAGAAAAATAACAGACTCTTCCAAGACCTTTACCTATTTAGGGTGCTAAAAATCATTTGTGTGTGTGTGTGTGTGTGTGTGTGTGTGTGTGTGTGTGTGTGTAGTGTTTAGGAGCAACAGCTGGTATAAAATTGTGTTTTGTGAATGCAGCTTTCAAAGACTTAAAAAGAAAGCTATTTAATTGCTAGAAACAATAATGTGGGAAACTTTGTCATTTTTCATCTAATTCAGGCATTGCATTTGCCACCCATGTCAAAAGATACTATCCCTGCTGTCCATAACCTCACAGGTTAGAAGAATACCTGTAAAAGCCAAATGGTAGAGCTTGTAAAGTGTACAGGTTATTTCAGGAAGGTCTTAGGCGGGCATTTACATTTGAAATGGAATTTGAAAACTGAGTAGAAATTTGTATGGAAAGAAAGGTTCATTGATTCTAGAAGGCAAAAATTAGTAATGGCAGTGAGGAAGAATTAAAAGAGAACAAGAAATAGGACTCTTGTCTGTTTATTTTGTGTTGTATCTGGAAAGTTTGGCTATAGTAGAAATTCAGTAAGCCATTTGGTGAGTGAACAGAATAAATTATTGAAGAATAAATAGCCAGATCATAAAGGGGCTAGTGTACCATCAAATTCAGTAAATATGCTTGACTAGTAGGTGATATCAGGAAAGTCATCTCTCTGGTGGACAGAAAGAGTGTGCTCAGGCAAAGAGAACAGTATGAAAACTGTTTAACAATTTAATCAAGATAAGATAAGGCCATAGCTAAAGCCCAGTAAATGGAACTAGGTTAAGGGTCAAATAGTTGTCTTAAATATATGAAGTAAATGGGGGAGAAATGACAACTGGGTGTCCTGGCTTGACCATAGAAGTGGAAGAAGAGAAATACTCCATTAGCCAGATGAAAACATAGTTGTGAAAGTTAAGTTGGAGGAGGTAGTGATGCTGTTTGGTTCTAATCATGTAGATATGGAATGACTGATAGAGCTCTCTTGTTGATACATTCTGATATGCTACAAAGCTCAAGAAATATTGTCATTTTTTAAAAGAAGGTTTATTGTAAATTATATATGTGTGCATATGTCTGTGTTCATGTGAGTACAAGTGCTTGTAGGATTCAGAAAAGAGTATTGGATCCTCTGGAGTTGGACTAACAGAGCCACATAATGTAGCGTGGGTTTGTAGAACTGAATACAGGTCCTCTGCAGATAACCATGCAAATACCTAAAATACTATATTTTATGTTGTTGTATAGAAAAAATAGGACATCACTTTATCATTTTATTCTATATACCAATTACTATTCCTGCAAGTCACCAACCTAAAGTTTAAAGGTTTTTTGTTTTTTTTAATTCTTCAATATATATTTCCTTGGAAGTGAAAATTTTAAAGATAATCATAGTGGTCAAAAGTAGGTATGTAACTCAGCCTATATCTCTTAATCATGGTTTATTTGTTCCGATAAGGATTTATACATTGCTGCATAGTTTATATCTTAGAATGTATATTAAGGTCATTATACCAAATGGCTTATGGAAAGAGAAGCTGACTCTTAAGTGGTCAGATATAGTCTTGTTCAAAAATGATTTTTATGGAAATAAAGCACATCTGTTGTCTGGAAAGTGTTATCTGTTTTGTATCTAAAGATTCCATTTCATATCAGGCACAGTTTGCCCTCCTAGTCATCTAATTATTAACTAGATAGCAACTGTAGGCAAATGAATGGAAAAAACCCTCTTTCCAGCTACTCCTGACCTTTGTACAAGGTGTCACAGTGAGATGATATTGTTGCACAAATATGTCACTGTTTCTACATCTTATCATAGACTCCTCTTGTTTAACTTTAATCACTTTAAGACAGTTTTTGAAAGTAGTATTTTAATGCTTTGTTATTAGTAGTATTAAATAATCATTTATTTTGCTTCTAATAGTCTGTTCCATTTATATGCTAATAGTAAAATCAAGTTCCACAAAGTATGAAGATAAACTAAAATGAGAAGCTGGGAGAGATCAGTATTATAGCTGAAACCAGTGAAAACCAGAACTGAATTCAACAAGATGGTAGCATTTGGTCTGTTTTGAAGAAAAGAAAGGATTTAGAAATACAGGGTAAAAAAAAAAAGTAGAAAAAGCCTTTTCAGAAGAGGAAAGAGGATTAATGACTCAGAGATGCAGTCAACATAGATGTGAAGTAAAAAAGGAACAGGGTTAAGAAAGGAATCTGGTAAGTCCTCCTGGGGTCAAGTCATAGAAAACATTAAAGGCCATATAAATTCATATTTACTCACTGGAAATCTTTTTAAAGACTTATATTTTTAATTCTATGTATGTATCTGTGTAGTTTGGGCAGTGGAGTGCAGTGTTCATAGAGGCCAGAAAAAGGGATTGGATTCCCTGGAACTAAAGTTACAGGTGGTTGTGAGCTGGCCTGCATTGATGCCGGGAGCTGAACTTGAGTCCCCTGGAAGAACAATAAGTGCTTGTAACTGCTGAGCCTTCTCCCTGGCTCCCTAGCAAGCCATCCTCAACAGCAGGGGTAAGATCAACACTGTATTGTAGCAATATCCAATGTGGGTATGTATGATAGTGAGTTGTTAAAGGCAGAGTGGGAGTTATACGGATCAAAATATGGATAGCACAACAGGGATGAGAGAAAAGTAGGAAAATAAAGAGGAAAGAATGAAGTGCTTTAATAGCCATGTTTCTGTGCATAATCTGTGGGAATTAATGCTTTGTGTTAATTCAAACAAATGTAAAGGTAGTTCTCGTTCTTAACTGAATTTATAGAAATGTGCAGCAGTTCCAGCCTCCTTCTCAGATCTATACTCTCTGTGTGTGCTTTCTATTCTGCTGTTGCAAACTGCAAGGGTTGAATGGCTACACTCCATGGGATTTTAATCTCTGCAAGTCTTGCTTTTGAGTATCAAACAAAGCCTCCGTATCTATGTTCATTTTGTGCTGCTAAGTATAAATACAAGGGCCCCTCACATTTTAAGAGCTGTTATTCATTGTAAAGAGGCCCTTCGAGTACAAAAGTAATAGATGAGGGGAAGCCAAAAAAGCTTTTATAGTTGACAGTTTTCATAAAATTTCAATAAAATCATATTTCTGCCTAATTACTCTGACCCTCATATGTAGTAGCAGAAAGTGCAGTGCCTTCCTTTTGAGGTCCCTCATTGTTAACAACTCTCGGGTCAGTTCTCCCATGACAGTTAGTATAAAGGGAATGATTCTTTCAGTTCACTGATGCTGATTTTTCCTGATATGTGGAATTATTTGTGACAGCCTGGTCCCTAAACATCTGGATGCCTTATGTGTACTCACTGCTTTGATGGTACTCTACCATCTGTCCATATCCTTACCGGTAACAGTGATGTGTCCGCTGTTGTTGTTGTTTTGTTTTGAGGGATGATGAATTTAATCCCTCAGTGCCAAGTTCTCATAAGGATGCTGTAAACTGGACTTCCTAAGTTACAGATCTTAACAGTCATCTTCTTCAGTTTACACATGATGCGGTATCCCTTTGTTGCATGGCAGAGTCAATAACATTTTTTAGAATCTTTGATAATAAATCTGAAATCCTCTTCCTTCCCTAGGGGCGAGGAATCTCATTGACATTCAACTGCAAAAGGTTTTTGTTAGACCCCTCTCTCCTAATAATGGAACAAGTTCAGTCCACATTCACATCACCAAGGGAAACCTAATTTATTTATTTTTATTTTTGTTTGTTTATTTATTTATTTATTTATTTATTTATTACATTCCAGATTTTATTTCCCTCCTGGTCTACCCTCCTACTGTTCCACATCCCATACCTCCTCCCCATCCCACTGTCTCCATGCAGATGTCCCCACCCCACCACTACCTCCCACCCCACCAGACCTCTAAACTCTGTAGGGTCTCCAGTCTCTTGAGGGTTAGGTGCATCTTTTCTCACTGAACCCAGCCTCGGCAGTCTTCTGCTGTATATGTGTTGGGGGCCTCATATCAACTGATGTATGCTGCCTGGTTGGTAGTGCAGTGTCAGAGAGATCACTGAGGTCCAGGTTAATTGAGACTGCTGGTCCTCCTAAGGGTCGCCTTCCTCCTCAGCTTCTTCCAGCTTTTCCCTAATTCAACCACAGGGGTCAGTAGCTTCTGTCCATTGGTTGGGTGCAAATATCTGCATCTGACTCTTTCAGCTGCTTGTTGGGTTTTTCAGAGGGCAGTCATGATTGGTCCCTTTTTGTGAGTGTTCCATAGCCTCAGTAATAGTGTCAGGCCTTGGAATCTGCCCTTGAGCTGGATCCCACTTTGGGCCTGTCACTGGACCTTCTTTTCCTCAGGCTTCCCTCCATTTCCATCCCTGTAGTTCGTTCAGACAGGAACAATTATGTGTCAGAGTTTTGACTGTGGGACGTCAACCTCATACCTCACTTTGATGCCCTGTCTTTCTACTGGAGGTGGGCAAGAAACCTAATTTAAACAATTCAGTTTAGGCAGATCAGCCTCAAGGTTATTTTCAACTTCTATTTAAATGGCAAAGCAGCCATCAGTTTAGTTTCTCTTGATTAAAAAGAAAGAAACTTAAAAAAATTCTAGGTAAATATTTTTCTCATAAGCAATTTCATTACTCTTTAAAAGGCTAAAGACTTATAAACATATAATAGTTTTAATCTGTGTCTGACTTCCTTCTAAGATGAGAATACCACATAACTTGTAAAATACTACTTTCATGCCATCTAACTCTTCTTAAATACTTAGAACCAGAAGACTGTTTTACACGTTAGACATTTCTATAACTATTACCATTTGAGCATCCATAATCCAGAAATACAAAATCTGGTACAGAATTTCCAAACAAAGCTATTTTCAAGTTCATAATTGACAAGGAATGACCTTGAAGTTACCAAATTGAAGAGACTCCTTTGAGATGTGACTAGTAAATGCTAGCAGATAGCCCAAGAACCTCAAACAGAAGGACATAATTGGAAAGTTTATGAAAATTTAAGTGAAGTCTGTAGTTCGCAGCAGTGATATTAGTCAGGATTCTCTAGAGGAACAGAACTTACAGAATATATACATTTAAAGGGGATTTATTAGAATGGTTTACTGACTGTGGTCCAGCCAATCCACTAGTGGTTATCTACTAATGGAAGTTCCAATAATCCAGTAGTTTTTCAGTCCATTAGGCTAGATATCTCAGCTGGTCTTCAATATTCTCTATAATTCTGAAGAAGTAGTGTGCTGACTAGTTTTAAGTCAACTTGGCCCAAGCCAGAGTCCCTGGAAAAAGAGGGAACCTGAATTGAGAAAATACATCTATAAGATCAGGCTGTAGCCAAGCCTATAGGGCATTTTCCTAATTAGCGTTTGATGGGGGTGGCCCTGTGCATTATGGGTGGGACCACTCGTGGGCAGGTAGTTCTGGGTTCTATACGAAAGCAGGATAAGAAGGTCATGTGGAAAAAGCCAGTAGGCAGCACCCCTCCATGGCTTCTGCATTAGCTCCTGATCTATTTGAGATCCTATCCTATCTTTCTTCAATGATGAATAGTGATATGGAAATTTAAGCCAAACAAACCCTTTCTTCCCCAAGTTGCTTTGGTTATGGTGTTATATCATAGCAGTAATAACCTTAACTAAGACAAATAGGCCCTAAAGCCAGTGAAGGAACAGACTTGCTAGCAAAAGCAAGGACAAGCAGGCAAAGAGAGAGAGAGCTTCCTTCTTCTATGTCCTTTATATATGCTGCCAGCAGAAGGTGTGGCTCAAATTAAAGGTGTATCCTCTCACCTAACAAGATCCAGATAAAAGTGGATCTTCCTACTTAAAATGATTTATTTAAGAAAAAAATCCCTCATAGGTGTACCAGCTGCTTGGGTTTTAGTTAATTCTAGATGTACATAGATTGACAAACAAGAATAGCTATTTCAGCAATACATATTAACTTCTCAGTTTTTATAAATGTTCTGTGCTTATATAGGAAGTAAAACATTAGGTGAAGTTGGATGAAAGCCATATGAGAGCTCTCTATACTTTAAAGATTCTTCCTTAAATCTCATATTTTATGATTAAAAGTCAATAAAATCATTATTGGGAGTAGCCAAGAAAGGTGATATGGATAGTATTTCTGTCATGCCATGGAGGTGGTCCTAGTGACACTTAGCAGGTTAAAGAGAAGCATGAACACCATGCATGAACACTTTGGTGCATGAACTCTTGCTGGTTTAGATATATGATGTGGCAAGAATAAGCTGACAGCCTGATTTAATGTCCTTCCTTGAGATTTTAAAAGATGACTTACTAGAACCATTCTAATAGACTTAGTTTGAAATAGAAGGACTTTTGTTGCTACAGAGAAGGCTTTGTCTTCCCCCTGTGTCTGAAAGCAGCATGACTTTTTCCATCTCTGAATTTTTTTCCATCACACATAGAAAAAAAAAAACAAAATGTGTCCTACCAGGCAGAAATACTTGGCTACAGAGCTTTTTTGTTCTACCAGAATGTGATGTCCACTCCAAATGCATAAATTTGCCAACCCAGAAGGATTTGGATATGACATTTCTCCAGATTTCCTAAGAGAAAATCTTAGGTCAATCAGCAGTATTATTTTGGCCTTCAACATGTTTGGTTGGGTCAAAAATTATAAGTTGTTCTCTGATATGAATGCACCTTGACAATTATTTACATTGTTACATTTTTACTCATATATAAAAATAAAAGTTATAAATTACTTGTATATATTGTTCTATTCACATTGAACATACATGTTTTTCCTCAAATATTTATCATTTTTTATGGTAAAAAATTCAAAATCCTTTTTTTAGAGCACATACTTGATATCTGTAGCCACCTCACAGTGCAGTGGACCACCAGTCATTCTTACTTCTAGTTCCCTCCCAGCCACCCACACATCTATCCTCATCATCATCTTGGCCTTCTACTCTTCTAGAGCTTCTATTTTCAACTTCAGTGAGATCAACTTTTATTCTACATATGAATGAGATCATGCAGTATTGTCTTTCTGTGGGTGGCTTATTTCATTTAACATAGTGATCTCGTATATTGCCACAAATGACCAAATTTTATTCTTTTCTATAGCTGAATAGAGTTCTATTATGCATACTTCTTTGTCCATTGTTTGACTGATAGATAGTTGGGATTTTTGCATTTCTTGACTCTTGTGAATGGTGCCACAATAAACATGAGAATGCAGATGCCTCTTCAGCATGCTGATTTCATTTCCTTTAGTTATGAACCCTGTAGTGGGATTGCTGGGTTGTATAGTTGCTTTATAAAAAATATTTTGAGGCACCTCTGCACTCTTTCTTCATATCTGTATTAGGATACATTGCTATCAATAATGCAGTGCTTCAATTCTCCATTGAGTTTTTAAAGCTTCCACTTATCATAGTAAATTCAGTAGGTTTTGTAAGAATGCTAAGTTGATATCCTCAGAGTAATTTACAGTTGATAGTGTACTCTTAATGTGATTCAATAGCAACTCTAAGAAATAAGTAAGTGTGATTATATGACAAACTACAGATAAGAAATAACAATTGAAAGGTTATATAAGCCCAAGCTTGGGTGTTTATTAACTACTAGAATGAAAAGAATCAATTTGATGGCTTTTAACATTGCACGTTCTTTTACTACTTTAAACTGTCATGAAGTTTAGCTAGCTATGGTGGCACACAGATTGCTGATGCAGGAAGAGACCACAAGTTCTAAGATAGCCTGGGCTAAATAACAAGCTACAGTCTCAAGGAAGAACAACAAAAATAGTAAGTTACCAAAAAAATAAAAAATAAAAAAAAAGTAACAAAACCCTAAAGATGTCCATGGCACTTAAAACTGGGTTAGCATGCATCTTTGTTCTCTAGACCAAGAGTTCTCAATGAAAAGGGAAACACAAGAGATGTATTAATGGGTAAATATACTTTTCAGAAGAGATAGTTCATAATATTGAATAGATTCTCAAAGATACACAAGTGTTAAATTTTATTATAATTACTATACAGAAAGGGCATACACATAATTTCCATGTTGTCAAAACTTATAATGAAAAGATAGCTTCTGATGTCAGTCACAAGACCCTTTCTCCTCTGTGTCTCATTTTTGACACATACTATGACCATTTTATTCATTTTTCACTTTTTAAATTTGAAGTAATTTTTAAAGAGATCAGAAAATAAATAGGATGTACAACAGAAGAGATACTACAACTGTTTGATAGAGAACTATATTACTTTCCTTGCCTTACCTATTTGTTAAAAGAAGCAGCATAATCAGGAAAGGCATCAGGAGGAACAAGGAGATTAATGTTAGTGAATGTGGTTAAATCTCTCTGTTTGGTACTTTACATGTACTCGTTCTGTGACTTCAGACAACTCAAATCATTGTTCTCTCAGAAGCTAAGTTATTTAGCAACATGGACTAAATAATAAATAGTAAAATTTATATTTGAGCTGAGAGGGAAAAAAACCAAATACTTGCACATGTTAGACAACGGCTTTTGAAGTTTATAAATGAATTCTTACAGTTAAAAAAAAAATAGTTGAACTCAGTTTTGTTTGGCCCTGAGGCTCTTTGTTCTGTACACTGAAATAGAACAGGGCAAGATTATACATGGCAGTGTGGCTATCTCATGTAAGTACTTGGTTGGTTGTGGGTGAGTATGATTCATTGGTGTAGGGGTTGGTCATTCAAGAGATAAATTTAGAAATAACTTTTGGACCACAATGAAAATGAGTATTTCAAAGATGACAACATGAAGTAGTGAGAGTATATATTAAGAATCATTTTAAAGGAAAAGACTAGAAGTAGACATAATTCGTTCCATAAAAAGAATTTAGAGGATGTCATGAATCAATGAAGAAATGAATCAATGAATTTTGGAACCAAATGAAATTTGCACACCTGGCTGGTCCTACATAGCAAGCCATGCACTGCAGATACAAGTGAGAAAGCACATAGAAGCCCTTGACTTCAAAAACTTCATAGAGGAGGAAAATGAACATGGTAACAATCAAGAGAATAAAATACGTATTTATATAAAGTAGTATGACATGCACTTCGGTATCTAAGCAGTCTAGTGTCCTGACTACAGTGGTGGAAAATTAGATGCAGGTATTAGGGAAGTGGAGTGTTCAGAAAGTATATTTCAAAGGTTTGTAGAGTGCAGTTATACATTCAAATTTCCTATAAGAGCAGTTGTGAGAAATAAGATAACAACAGTGTGGCCCTGGCTCAAAGACAAGTCTATAAATAAAACAGCCTGAGCCCCAAAACAGATTAAGTACCCAAAGAAACAAATGTATAACTGAGTAGATCCTCAGGTGCAGAGGTTTACTTCTCAGTGGATCTTACTAGAGCTTTGACTAACATACACAAAAGTAAGTTTCAGGTGGATTAAAGACATAAATGTGAAAGCAAACATAAAGATGTAGGAAAGCATCTTAATGACCTTGAAGGACAGAGAGATTGCTTCAACAGTTATATAAACATAATGACAGCACGTGCGGTTTTTACTGTGTCAGAAACTGTTCTTTTTACATGCCTAGCTAATATGTTTACTAAATTAAACTTTATGGCAATCATATGAGATGTTTCTCCATCATACAGGTAAGAAAAGGGATTAAGTACTTTACATAGAGTTTAGAAAGGAGGGTACCTGGAAGGGGGAAACTTTTGAAATGTAAATAAAGTGTCAAAAAAAAATTAAAAAAAAAACAAAAAGGAAAGGAGGGTAAAATATTTATACAGTGCTAGGGAAATGGCTTAGCAGTTAAGAGCACTTGTTTGGTTTAGTCTTTGTTCCACTGTGAAGACACCATGACCTTGGCAACTCTTATAAAGGAAAACATTTAATTGAGTCTGGCTTACAGTTTCAGAGGTTTAGTTCATTATCATCGTGGCAGGAAACATGGCAGTACTCAGGCAAACATGGTACTGGAGAAGTAGCTGAGAGTTCTACATCAGGATCCACAGAAAGCAGGGAGAGAGCCTCTGGGCTTGGCTTGGTGTTTTGAAACCTCAAAACCCACTCACAGTGACACACTTACTCCCACAAAGCCATATCTCTTAATCTTTTCAAATAGTGCCACTCCCTAGAGATGAAGCATTCAAATCTATGAGCCTATAGGGACCATTCTCATTGAAACCAACACAGTGTCCTTCCCGAGTACTTGAATTTAAGTCCCAACACCCATAATGGAACTGAATGCAATCCCAGCTCCAGGGAATCCCACACTATCTTCTGACCTTTGAAGGCACCCATGTGCCTGTGCATATTTACACACGAATTAAAAATAAAAATCTTCAATATTTTTTAGGTTTATTCATTTTATATACTTGAATTTTTGCTTGAATGTATGTATGTTCACCATATGTGTGTCTGGAATCCATAAGGTTCAGAAGAGCGTGCTGGACCTTCTGGAACTGGAACAAAAGCATGTTTGTAAGCCAGTGGATGCTGGAAATTTAATCTTGGTCCTCTGCAAAGCAGCATCAAGTACTTCTTGATGACTCCTGAACCGTCTCTCCAGCCTCATTAAAAAAAGTCTTTCAGATATAGTTTACATAGAGTTATGACTGATGAAAAATGAAGATTCTCATTCAAGCATTCTAATTCCAGGGTTTTTATTATTTTTATGTTTAATTTTGACTGATACATTATATTTAAAATTGTACATTAATGTAATACATGTAATACATTAGTGCATGTTCACTTTGATTTTTGTTTAAATCTGGTTAAATATATCTGTCTCCTCAAATATTTGTTGTCCATTTCTTTATGGGAAATTTTTTCAAAATCCTTTCAGTTTTTAAAATTATTTTTTATGTGTATGAGTGTTTTACACCACACACACGCGCGCGCGCGCACGCACGCACACACAAACATATATATGTATCACTTGCATTCATTGTTCTCAAGGCCAGAAGTGGGAGCATCTGATCCCCTGGGACTGAAGTTACAGGAGGTTTGTGAGCCACCATATGAGTGCTGAGAATGGAACTTGGATTCCCTAGAAGAGCAACCAGTGCTTGTAATTGCTGAGCCATTTCACCAGCCCCCTTAGTTATTTTAAAAATGTATGAAGCACTATTGTCATAGTGTTTGTGTTCTTAATTTTGCTAAACTGTTCTTCAAAATATTACAATGAAAATTCTGAACAATTTAACTATTAAAAGTAAAGACTTCTGTTTATGAAAAAATCTTATTAAAAGGTAAAGACAAGCCACATACTGAGAAAGGACAATTATGTTTTTGAACATGACAGGACTGCTTTCCCAGAAACATGTCAAGAGTTTCTAGAGATAAATGTGAAAAATACTTGGGAGACCCTTTACAGAAGAGCAAAGTTACATGACCTGCACTTATGAAGACATACTTCATCACTTTAGTAATCACAAGAATTCCAAGTGTAGGTAAACCTCAGCACTCCTTCTTCCATTGCAAAACATGTGCTGCCTGGTGAAACCGGTTGCCTAGGAATTCAGTCCTTGGTACATTCCTTAGGGAAAATCGTACTCAAGAGTGCAATAGATATATAAGAGGTTCACAGAATGCAGTACACAACAGGTAAAAGGTTTAAAACAAGCCAAGCATGATGGCACACAGGTTTGATACTATCACTTGGGAGGCAGAGGCAGAGGGATCTCTGTGAATTCAGGGACAGCCTGGTTTGCATAGTAAATTCAAGGTCAATTGCCCATGCATAATGAGACCCTGTCTCAAAAAAATAAAGAAACCATTGTCCAAATGATGGAGTAATTGAATGGGCTGAGAATTCTTAGAGGACTATTTCTTCTGTTGAAGAAAAAAATTAAAGTGAAGGAAATCAGAAATAACTTTCCCATCTGAATTAAGCCAAACTTCCGTGTTATAGCTCTGGAAATATGGTACTTTATGTGTTTTGCTTCTAATTTGCTTCTGGCTTTTCAAATAAGATTTTAAATTTAATACTGGTAAGATCAGTTATCAAAAATATTTTTATACTTAGGCAATACTCTTTTGTTATTAGGAATTTCTTTCTGAATTTGACTTTTTTCTAATGTATTGTATACTATGTGTCCTCAAAAATTACAAGGAATGTTGGGCATAATAGCCCAGTGTTCCCAACAATAAAGCTATCCTTTTTTTTCCTCAAGAAAAAGGAGCTTTTGCTCATTGAATAAAGGCCTTTTCCATGACTAGAAAGACAGGGAACAGACAGTCTTTAGCCAAAATGTCCAGTTATTGAGTATTTTTGGTAATAAGAAAGGAAGCAGCATTTTTCATCACCTTTACAAAACCATAGCTCAAACATGAAATGAAGAATTGTCAGTAACTTTTCCTTTTATGTTCCTATGTAAAAACTTTTCTGGTGGCTAAACTTCCCTACTACCTATTTAGCATTATTTCAGTCATTTGAGAGAGCTTATAATCAACAGGGTTTTTTTCTTCAGACTCTCTTTCAATTAGCCATCTCAGTGTCTTGCCAAGCTAAATTGTTCTCCCAAGTTAAAGCAAGAAAAAACAAAACTGATAGACTTAGTTAATGGAATTTTTCTGTTTCTTGTTCTCTGTGTTTGAGTGCTGACATGTAACTATCTGAAAAAGAAAGAAAAATGAATAAGGCTCTTTAGTTACCAAAAACATGTATTTATTTTGTGCATGTGTGTATGCACATACCTGTTTTTAAGGCTGCCCATGAAGTCCAGAAAGGGCACGGAATTCCGCTGAAACTGGCATTGTAGGCGTCTGTAAACTGCCTGATATAGGTGCTGGGAAATGAATTCTGTTCCACTACAAGAACAACAAGTATTCTTAACTACTGAAGGGTCCCTCCATATCCTACTGACCAAAAATACATGAATTAATATATATTTAGTTAAAGTTAATGACAATATATCTCAATGTGTACATGAACAGGTAATTTATATCCTGCAAATCTTAAGAATCATACAGACAAATGTTTTAATGACCAAAACATGCCAAGATATTTGATATTTCAAATAAATAAATAAATCATTTGCTAGTTGATAAAAATAGTCTACCTGGATTTGATCCTGCCTAACGTAGGACTTTCCAGAGTTTACCCTTCTCACTTGTAAAATTTTCTTTCCAGAAACTGTAACATGTGTTCATATGTTCTTTGCCTAGCTACCTGTTGCTCCAAACTAGTGGAAAAAAAAAATAAGTGGTTACCTTTTAATTACTTGCCAGTTCTTAAAAGAAGTTCTTAAAAATAGAATCTAAAAAGTAAATAACTCTGAGTCTTCCCTATGTTTAAATACGGTGAATCCCACTCTATTCTAGTAAGTCCTAGGGGGAAGCATGATCTAAGAATATCATTACTGTTGTCGTGATCGCTATCCTGTTTGCATTGAAGTTTGTGCTTAGGCTGTGTATATAATGTATAGTTTTCACAATAACCCTACAAAAGTTGTAGTTATCATCACTGCATAACGAATAGCTAGGCTAGTGGGAGAATACATGGTTTGTGTCAAGAACTCATCAGCAAAGCTGGATGAGAGCCAAGGTGTGGCCCCTTGGACTGTATTTTCATAAACTCCATCTGATACCTTCGTTCTTGTCTTCCACTCCTCCCAGTTAATCAATATGATTATAAAATAATGGAAATTCTGAATGTTCTCTATCCACACATCTGAAACAGAGCAGAACCTTTTACGAAAATTGGATAGTACATTTTTGCATAGATATGTGTCATATCTTGAGATGACAGACTTTTGAGGATTTTTTAAATGAGTAATTATTCATGTTGGAAGACAACATTTGTTTTAAAGAAATACACTTTTTTGGCTAAGATTAAACCCAGGGCCTTGCACATGTTTGTATGCTCTACAGATTGAGCTATAACATCAGTTTTAAGAAATAACTTAATGTAACACTTTTACTGACTTTGTTTTTTGAATAAATCATTCATGTATAATGTGGATTCTGATTATTAAACCTTACCAAAGAAATATTTTTGTAAGTATTAAAGCCTTATAATATTTATTGTACCAATGATTGTATAAACTGTGTAAACATTGGCACCATGAGAAAATCTCAAAACCCATTTGGACAATTTATGAAACGTGGGATATATGCATAGATTTCCTACATATAGTAAGCTTATTCTCTGTAGAGTGTTCAGAGTTTGCTAGAAATTTGAGTCCCTAGGAAATGACACTGGAAGAACAAATTCTACTTTAAATGTCGTGCTATCATATCCTACAGATTTCTCATTTCTCATACTGCAGTGCTGTGCTCTTCCTCTACAGAGGTGAAACTGTGAACCTTCAGTTATTTCCTTTCAAATTTGCGGATAAGCACAGTCTTTTTGCAGCCCCCTCCCCCACGTTTATATCATTGACCTTTGCTTCAGAAAGCAGCAGTCTGTAACAGGAAGCCCATGAAAGAGAGTGCTGTACAGCTTTGTCCTATAAAAGGAGTCACACAGGCAAAGATTTATGTTGCTGGGTGATTTAATTCTTATACATGCTGAAATTGGCCGTGGACATGAGTAACATGATGAAAAAGCACTTTTAGTGCAATATCGCAAGCAAGCTTCCCACTCTACTACATTGGGTGTTTTGTTTTGTTTTGTTTTGTTTTGTTGGGTTTTTTGTTTGTTTTATTTTAAATGAAAAGAAAGTACTTCCTTTTCTGTTTTTTTGTTTTTGTTTTTGTTTTTTTAAATCTACCCAGGAAAAGTGAATTGTGGTATCTAGATTCAATCACTGGCTTCATCGGGATTCCTGAAATTACTCTCGTTGGTTTAAAAATAAGTAACTAAGGGCTGTATTCCCCAGGGAAAAGATGCCAGCTGACATCAGTGTTTTGAGTGCCCAGAACAGAACTCTAAAGGGAAAGCATAACCAGCAACAACTCAGGAAACATGGCTATATCATATCTACAGGGTGTTTGTGATTCAGTGTCCCATGGTAGACTAGGCAGATCCTCAGAAGTTATTCTTGATCCATTTGAATACTAAGTAATGACGTAGAGGAATGAAGAGCAAGCATGTTTTCATGGATGACTGAAATGCTTGAAACTTAGCTAATAACGTGCAGTTAGAAATCTGTAGTAAGAGTAATTTTCTTTGTAGTTTTCTCATATATAGAAGAACTTATGATCCCTTCTTACCGAATCACAAGATCTTCCTTTGTTTCAGACATGATGAATGTCCATCTTCTTCGCTAGCTCGTGTAGTGGATTTGGGATATTCCTGTGTAAGACTAGATATCTATCAGAGCATCTTTTATGTTTTGCAAAGTTACTTAAGAGGCATGCTTGATAAATGTCTATTGAATTTTTTAGAAGACCAGTGCACACCCTCTATATGGACAGTACAAAATTTAAACTCTAATCCAACTTGAATATCTAAATACTTGATGGTATATCCGCTGAGAACCTTGTACTTAATTACCCCACAACAGTTTTCCAATTATCAGATTGCTCAGCTTCTGTTGGGGAGCATTTAACTTTACTGGCAGTGGAAAAGAGACAGTATTTATTCTAGATCAGGTAGAAAAGAATCAATTGTCAAAACCTGTAGAAGTAGTGAGATATGAGAAACAAACCTAATTCACTGACTGTAGACAGTAACCCTGCCTTCCCAATAGCAAATTAAGATTGTGACTTCCACTAGAAGAGTTATCCAGAAGATTAATGAGGATATTATTTATTAACATAGATCTTCAACACAGAGGTTCATTGTTTTACTATTATTATTATTATTATTATTATTATTATTATTATTGCTATATTGTTCCTGATTTTAGGGTATCTCCATTTTAAACCTTTTATTTTTTCTGTAAATACACTTATTTGCCAGGAAATTACATGGCTGAATAGACTAGATAGCTTTGGATAAAATGCAGTTCAATACATGATTTTTATTTAAGATACAATATTTGAGAGGTGGTAAGTATATAATATTAACGCAAGACTGGCTTTCTTTTCTAGATTAGATTTATTTGAGTAAAGCTATAATCAATTTCCAGGTAAAACTGAGTGGATTTCTTTTTCTACTCCTTTTTGACAATTCTTCAAATAACCAAGAGGAAAAGAAGAAGAAAACTTTCTTAGCTACTCTTCCTGTTGTTGTGATAAAATACCCAGGCAAAAGCAGCTTATGGCCAAAAAGATTTATTTTGGCTTACAGCTCCAAGATACAACCCATCACAGTGGGGTTGTTCTGATACCAGACCCCTGGTCTTATTGCATCGCTAGCCAGGAAGCAGAGGAAAATGAATGCTCATGCATGACCGCCTTTCTCCTTTTTCTGCATGCTAGAACACAACCCACATTTTGGATGGATCTTTTCACCTCAAATAACCCATTCTAGATAATCTCTCATGGGAGTGCCTCAAATGCTGACTTCTGGATGATTCCAGATCCTATCAAGTTGACAGTCAACATTGACTATCATAGAAGCAAACTTCAACTCTGAAATATTTTCTTAGGGGTAGAACATAAAATGTATTGGTTATACTAGTGGTATAGTCAACTGAGAAGAATATCTCAGTTTAAAAACAAAAAATCAAAAAACCAAAATACCTTGGATTTATAAACTACAAGTAAAGTAGATTTTCAAACTAAAACTAGAGTATACGTGGGTAAAAATTTTATTACTTCTGCAAAATTCAATTCAGAGTCCCAGTAATCTTCAAATTTAGAACTTCTATTTTTATTATAATGATAGAAAGTTGGGGATGACAGGGAATTGCATTAAGTGATATGTTAAGAACCATTTAAGTATTAATAGTTTTAGCTTGGCCTTCTGACCTGAATCAGTTCCTTTAGGGAGTCACTATTTGCAACTAAATCTCTAATAAAACTTTTTAAATGCAGCTTTTATTTTAATTGTCTCCCAACTAGTGTGACTGCTGCCAAGATTGCATAAAGTCTAAACTTGTGAGCTCTGGAATGAACATGTAAAGAAATATTTCAAACATTCCAACCACATAAAGGCATTTCCCTCTGAGTGTTGTGGTGCACACCTCTGCTTACATCAGTCAGAAGGCTGAAAGAGAGTTAAGCTTCAGCCTAGACTGGATGGCATACTGAATGCCTATCTTAAAACAAAACAAACAAAGACAGTATCCTTATTGAGGAAAAGAGTGTGCAAAGAGAAAATTAGTATTTTTTTCTCTGAATACCCTGGCAATTAATGTTTTTAATCTTTTTCTCTTCCCTGTGCCTAATAGCAAAATCTAGTTTGTATATTTATTGAAAATTCATGGGGGTGTTAATATTAAGTATGTACAGCAAACCAAGCATTTACTTTCTTTACATTTTTGAGGTTGTGAAGTTCTTTACATATGATCCCTGAATTAAGAACCCACTTATCAAGGTGTACAACATTAAAACAGCCTGTTCTAAAACACAGTCTGTGAACTTATGCTAGGTCTTGACAATAGGAAACCACATGATAGACCTGTGTTTCAGGAGTTTATAATCTAATGGGGAGGGAGCTTTATATGTTGAAAGGTTACAGAATAAATTACACTCGGGATTGGATTGGATAATACAGGTAGATCTCACAATTTGAAGGCCAACGTGGTCAACAGAGTGGGTTTCAGGACAGCCAGGGCTATACAGAGAAAGCCTGTCTCCAAACAAATCAAAAATTACATTTGGGGTTAAAATGTAAATATGGGAAACCACAGGATCTTTGTGGACCAACTAGAGAAAAGTTTTATTGGGAGAAGCCTTGAAAGCAGAAAAAATTGTAGAGGTAAAGAGGAACAAGGACTATTCTAGGGAAGTGTACAGAAGAAATACCTCTACCAAGAGTTACTGGAGGAAAACTTGACAGAAATATATGGCATATTGGACATAACTAAATGATTGCAAGAGCACGGAGTAGAGAATGAATTATAAATGATCCAGAGGGACCACTGTGAGTGTATTAAATGCTATGAAAGTTATGCCTGAGTCAGTCATTTTTAAATGCTGTGCTTTGTGCCATGTGTTATGGTCATTTTGATGACTTTTCTTTCATTGAGTAGAGTATATCAGGCTGTGGTTTTATTCAGACATACCTAGAATAGGGTACTGGATCCCATAGAATTGTAATTATGGGTTGTGAGCTGCAGTGCAGGTGCTGGGAATTGAACTTGGCTCCACTGCAAGAGCAAAAAGTACTGTTAATCACTGAGCCAACTCTCTAACCCATTACTCTGTATATTTATTCCCCAACTAGCTATGGTCTTCCTAAAACCCATGTCTTCATTTCTCCATGAGCCACTGAAGCCTTTGTTCAACCCCCTTTCTACATTTTGCCATAGGAGTATAACAAGACCCAACTGGGGTTCCCAACACTTGTAATAATCAGATGTTGAAAGCAACCTAAATTCCATCAGGGAAATTAAGTAAGAGATTGTGCATTTGATATGCTGCTATAAAATGGTTCTTTAAGGGGTGTGATGTAGCTCAATGATCGAGTGTTTACCTGCCATATATCATGCTTTGGGTTTAAATCCTCAGAACTAAAAAACCTGTATACTGATGTGGACCTTCTCTGCTAGATGTTTATATAGATAAAAACCATCTTCCTTTTGTCCCTTCAGTTCACTGTTAACCCTGCTCTGCCTGTGTATGATGGGAGGATGTCTTACATGGATCACAACAATGAATGTTCTACTGTGTATGATGGAAGACTGTTTTGTATAGGTCACAGCAGTGAATGTTCTTGCCCTTTGAGTTCTTTTTTATTCATTTAATATGAGTCCCTAATTTTAAAAAACTGGGTTTGGTAGCATATTCCCTTAATCCTAGAACTTAAGAGAAAGAGATAGGTGGATCTCTGTGTGTCTCAGACCAGCCTAGTCTACATAGTAAATTCTAGGACAGTACTATATAGAGCAGTAGTGCTCAACCTTCCTAATGCTGTGGCCCTTTAATACAGTTCCTCGTGTTGTGCTGACCCCACCCATAAAATTATTTTCACTGTTGTTCTTAACTGTAATTTTGCTATTATTATGAATAACAATATAAATATCTGATATGTGCCCCCCAAAAGTGTTGTTCAACCCACAAAGTTGTTGTGTCCCATAGTTTGAGAACCACTGACATAGAAACCCTAGCTCAATACAAAATCAAAAATAAAACATTTTTAAAAGAAAATAACACAAAAGTTTTATATTTTAATGATTGAGGAGTTGTTATTATTGTCATAATGGCCACTTAAGAAAAGGATATAAGTAGAAACTGATAGGATACTAAATACATTTTTAAGTCTTTATTCACTTTTACTTTTGTGGTAGGTAGCAGCCTAAAATTTTTATAGAAATTAGTGCAGGAACTAGAGAGATGTTTTGGTACGTAAGAGTGCTTGTTGTTCGGACAGAGGACTAGAGCTCAGTTCCTAGTATCCCTGTCTGGCAACTCACTATTGCTTGGAATTTAGCTCCAGGGTATCCAATACTCTCTTCTGGCTTCTGTCAGTACCCACAACATGCTCATGCACACACACAGACACATAAATAAAAATAACATCTTAAAAGTTCACTAGGCATCCCCTTTCTAGTCATACCTAATTGTGCACTCTACCTTACTTACCAGACCTATGGTTTAAATACGTTGTAGACTCAAAATAGAGACTCTTATAGAATCCTTAGTCTAGAAATTGGTGTGAAATGATTCATCTATCTTCATATTTGTGAGACAGGAGCTAGGTGAAGTCTGATTCTTTTCTCCAAATTGGAACAGATGTCTGCAGAACTGTGGGATAATCCTGGAATGAGACACAGCACTGAGACATTTTCTAAGCCTCAGTGTTCAATAAAGAAGGTTTTACCCTAGGAACATCTATCCTCCATGGGTCCTTTGTCATGTATTTTAAACTTCCCAAGCACAGAGGATAGAATTATCACAAATTGTTATCAATACTATTAGCTGAAATATATCCATAAATTTCTCTAGTTTAAGTGGCTGGGGCAATGGGATTATGAATTTGAGGACAGCCTAAGCTACATGGTGAGTTCTAGGGCAGACTGCTACAAAGAGAGACTGGGACTCCAGAAAAAAAAAAAAAATAATAATAATAATTGCTTTTATGCTTTTTTATAATGTATTATTGTTGATTTATGAGCACTGGTGGTTTGACTGTATATATCTGTTTGAGGGTGTTGGATCCCCCAGAATAGAGTTATAGACAGTTGTGAACTGCCATGTGGGTGCTAGGAACTGAACATGGGTCCTCTGGAAGAACAGCCAATTCTCTTAACCACTAAGCCATCTCTCAAGCCCCCTTTTATGCTTCTTGGAAGTAGAATTTAGTAGAAAAATCTTGCCTGTGTTAAAATAATCTATGGAGCATTAAACTACAGTTTTAAAAATCACATAGTTTTATTCACTGTATTTGCTTTTATTTGCAGTTCTGGGAATTGCCAATGCAAAGTGGGTGTTGCCGGCTCCATGTGTGACCAATGCCAATATGGACATTATGGCTTTGGTAAGACAGGCTGCTTGCCCTGCCAGTGCAACAACCGGTCTGATAGTTGTGATGTTCTCACAGGTATGTAGTTTTCTTAATAGCATCATTAAATTATTCTTTATTCCTTCAATCTTGAAGCCTTAGTGTATTGATTCTTTTCAAAGAGTTTATAAGTTTATAAACTTTTATAAAGTTTATAGTTAAACTTTTAAGTAGATATAATAAGGCGTATGGCAAATCAAACTTTTATAACAACTTAAAATATTTCATGGATTTCAAAAATTGTGTAGATGGAAGACTGGAGAACAACACAAAGAGAAGTGTCAGACTTTGCAAAATACGTTAGAGCTCTTCCAACAAGCCATGGTCATGTGGGAATTCCTGTGTAAAAGAACTGAGACTCCAGATGACTTAGGAAGAGTGAGGCAGATCAAGACTGCAGAGTGAAGTTTACTGTGGGGTTACTTATACAACGAGAGTCAAGGGCGAGAGCTACATTGGCCAGTCCTCACAACTTGAATCAGAAAATAGAGAATTGTGTGGTTTGACTTTCATTAAACCTAGAATATAGCTGATTTATCTCAAGTTAACATCAAAAGTGTCAAGCATGTCCCTGGTGCTAGTGGAGAAGCTCTACTCATAAAGTTACATTACCATACCATTCTTTGTACCCGCAGTGTGCAGGACAGCCATCTAAGAAAAGCACAGCCATCTAAGGAAAGGATGTAAGACTACTGAGGCTTAGTCATAAGACTTATGGTTCAAGATGTCTGCAAGTAAGTTAGGCTGCATCTGTACACCACATGATTTCTTTCCAGTAGAGATTTGCTGATTCTGAGCACAGGCTAAGGAGTAAAGGTTGGCCAAAGGAAAGCATTTGTACTTGAAGGAGAGCTTTTGACAGCCATTTGGAACCTGCATGATAGGTGGAAACTAGAGGAGCCCAAGACACAAGGCCAGTTTTCCCAACCCTGACCAAGACGTCTGGGCTAGAAAATGTTTTATGCTGAGGAGACAAAATCCTTTTAAAGAGAAGAGGGCTTGTGATAACATGCAGCTAGCTCTTTCTTAGTACATTGCCAGATGCTAAAGATGCATGGAATGGGTATAAATGGTCGAACCCCCAAGGTCAAGACAAAGGTCTGCCAAATTCTTCATCCAAAAGGTCATGCCAAGAAATAGTGAAGAACTAGTGTTGAGCTGGCAGCTAAGAAAACTGAGTCTGTCTGCAACCCAGCGTCATGCCTGATTGAATTGAGGCCATCATTTTCTCGTATTTGCCTATTAGAGGAAATGAAGACCCTCTTCAGTTCTAGTTTAGTTTAGTTTAGTTTTGATTTTTCAAGACAGAGTTTCTCTGTGTAATAGTCCTGGATGTCCCGGAACTAATTGTAGACTAAGCTGGTCTCAAACTCACAGAGATCTGACTGCCACTGCTGGGACTAAAGATGTGTAGCACCACACCTGGCTAGTTCTTTTGTATATCAGGTACGATATACAATAAAAAGCAGAGACTGCAAAAATGGGAAAATGTGGCTTACAATAAAATACAAACAATGGAATCAGAACTACAAGTAATACTGTGATTAGAATTAAGATTGAAACTACAAAATAACTAGAACTACTATATTGAGGAATTAGAGGAAAAATAAGACAAAATGAGTAAAAAGATAAAATTTCACTAGAGAATAGCACTAGAGTGCACATGTACGTGCATACACACACACACACACACACACACACACACACACACACACACACACACCTGGGGTGGAGGGAGATCATGAGGACTAGAGAGATAGCTCAGTTAGTAAAGTGCTTACTGTGCAAGCATAGGGACCTGAGTTTAAATTCCATGTTAAAATGCTGGGCATAGTTTTATACATATGGGCGCTGTGTCTTATGTATGTCTATGTACCAGTGTCTAAGAGGGCATCTGATCCCCTAGAACTGGAGTTATGAACAGTTGTGAGCCATTGTGGGTGCTAGGAGGCGAATGCGGGTCCTCTGGAAGAGTAGCCAGTGCTCTTAAACACAGAGCCATCTATTTTTCCGGCCCCAGTACATGCAGTTGTAATTTGAGTGCTCAGAAGATAGAGACAGGAGGATTCCTGGGACTAGCTGATCATCCAGTCTACCCTAATTTCTAAACTTCAGGTCATTGAGAGACTCTCTTGTCAAAGGAAGTGGACAACATTCCTGAGGATAACACTTGAGATTCCCCTCTGACTTATACACATACATATGTACTTTCATGCATATAAAGCTGCAAACTCATACACATGCATTTGAAAAAAAAGCAATCTATCGCTGGTGAAATGGCTCGGTGGTTAAGAACATCAGCTGTTCTACTAGAGGTTCTGAGTTCGATTCCCTGCAACCATATGGTGGCTCATGACCATCTATAAAAGGATCTGATGTCCTCTTCTGGCATGCAGGTATACATGCAGACAGAACACTCATGCATTAAAAAAGAATACATAGATAAATAAATTTTTTAAAATAGAAGAAACCTAAAAGTTAAATTATGGTATCTGAAGACAATAACTTATTGCATGAGCTAAGAGCAGGCTTTACCCAGTGAAGTCAAGATAAGAACCAAATATAGTACAGTAAAAATGGTCTAAACTGAAGCATTTTTATAATAAGCTAGTAGAAAAAAGGCAGGAGAGATGAGTAGGGTACAGCCAGAGGCTAACGTAAGTGGAAAGGAGCTTCGGAATTTATGGCCAAGAGTTTTCTAAATGATTAAAAAAGAATTCAACCTACAGGTCAGAAAGCTCAGCAGACCCAAGCCATACAATAACAGAGAAAACCACATCTAAGCAAACTCAGTCAAATTGTCACAAATTAAGCACAAGTACCTCTGATCTTCAAATTCCCTAAATTTAAGATTAGAGGCCTTCCTGGAAAGTCTTTTAACATCAACATGAAAAAAAATCAGGACATATGATTTTGATAAGTGCACGAGTTTTTGTGAGAACAGAACATCAGAATAAATCTAAACTAACTGGATCCCCAGAAGAATCTACACTGGAAGCGTATTCTTTATACTTAATCCTCTACACTCCAGTGAAGTGAGTGTAGAGAAATGTGCCGGGAAGACGTTGTGTAATCTGTCTGCAGCTACTTGCCTAATGTTCCTTTTCTTTACTGTTGTATGTGTCCCAAAGTTACTATGCATGTTTCCCCTGACAAGAACGGCCTTTCTACTCACCTCCACCCACAGCACAGAACCCTTTGCCTTATTAACTCATAGACTTCTTTCAGTTCCTCAACAAAAGGCGACTTCATTAGCATTTCCTGTTGCTACTCAGGAAATGCAAAGCCCTTGCTACACACTGTCATATGCACTTGCAAGTTTTCAGAGCACTTGTCACAATTAATGTTTGTATGTTTGCATGTGGCCATTACTCTCTTGAGCACACTCGCTACATGGTAAGTTCTGTCAGGGCAGGAGCAAGATCAGCTTTATCCATGTTGTTTATCGAATCTCTACAACAGTTATTGGTACATAGTGAGTACCCACTTAATCTTTGTTGGATAAATGAACAAACTAATGGTAAAATATGAAAAAGAATGGCGAGGTTCAACATTAGATAACAAGAAGAATATATTATTGGGTCAAATCATCGTTATTCCCTGGGTGGCTTAAAGTACCAGAAAGCCATTTACATGACTTTTTTCTTCATAGCAGGTGGCAGCTATCACACTGATGTGTACATGCTCTGGAGATGAAGTAAAAGAAATCCATTGAGTAATTCTGACTTCTAAAAGACATAAATAGTTTACCATATGAAAAGTATATAATAAGGTGGATTCCAATGTGAAGGAGTGAGCACCTTACTGAAAACAGCCAGTTCATATACATTTTTATCATAGATGAGTTTTCCAGAGTGCTGTGATACCGGCGCCCTCTGGTGGCCACTTTGTATGTTTACATAGTTATTTTTCTCAAATTTCTGTTTTAGCTAGATTTAGAGTTTCAAAGTTCTCGTTTTGTAGTAAAATATATTGGAGAAAATATCACATGGAGAAAATTGACAGTATACATAAAAAGGCTCTTTAAGAATATTTAACCCAGAAATTCTATTTTCAGGAACCTTCTGAGAAAATATTTCTAAATAAAAAGCTTTATGTTAAAAAAAAGTGCTCACCAGAATGATAGTTAAGGTCATTAAAAAAACACTTAGACACCGTAATTTCTAACAATATGTAATTAATACTGTTACATAGATAATACATGGTTAGAACCTCAGAAAATCAAATTTTTACTGTATTTAATGTGTTTCTGTATTCATAAACTTGGGTTAACAATAACCATCTAGCAGTTTGCTGTAAAATTAAATACATTTGTATTTCTCTGCAGTACCTTGATCATCCTAAGCAGTCTGGAAGTGATAGCTATTAGAACTATTTCATTACTATGTTTCATGAATAGTATATGTGAATATTCAGGCTATAAAATGACAAGTACCATATAATTAGACTGCTTCAGTGACAAACCCCAAATCTCCATAAATCAGGTAAGACTTCAAGGAAAGTATCCCAAATGTTATTGAGATTGCCAGAGCACTTTTCCTATCCTTTTACTTGTTTTCCAAATTTTCTTTATTGAGCACATTTTTCTTAAATGAAAGTATAAGAGAGTCAATTATTTTTTAACTGCAAACTCAGTCTTCGGATAGCTGACTTATTTTTAAGAATTTAAGGCACTTTTGTGTCTTGGTTGTATCCCATGAAAATGAGACTCCAACAGCCTGATTCACTGACTGCCTTGACTGCTCAGTAGCTGCTTTGCTTCAGGATGCCACACTCCCCTGACTTTCTCCCTGTGTGGCTCCATTTCCTTTTCTGTCATTTGTGCTCCATCTCCCTAGGTCAGCTCTATACTGGTGCCTCCTCCGGACTCAGAACTCAGCACATTTGTCCCTTCCACTTGTACTTTCTCTTTGAGTGATCTCACCCAGGCCCCAGATTTAGTTGAAATGCTACTGATATTACATGTTTATTGTCAGGTTTGAATTTCTCCCTTGACCTCCATGCTTAAACATTCAATAGGCTGCTTCATTTGAATGCTTTGATTAACATTAAAATCCTAACATTCAAAATACTTATTTCCCACTAGTAGCTGTCTCTTCTTCCCTTGAACCAACCACTGGAAGTGCATCCTTGACCAAGCCATTATCACCTATCTGAACTAGTTGGCCTTTTCTTACTTGGTATTTTGGACTGTCTATTGCCTCCTCCCTAGGTTTCTATCCCACCATAGTCCAGTCTCGATGTAAGAAATTATAAAATTATAAAACTTATTTATGACATTCCCCTGCTAAAACCCTGAAGTAGAATTAAGATGTATTTCTATGGCCTGAAACAAAAATAAAAGCTAAAATTAAAATATATTTTGTTTTAAACCCAAATATACAGTTATCTGTGATATTTTAAGCAAACTTTTTCAAAAGCAAGCTTTTATTGTTGTAGAAGTCATAGCTATAGAGTCATTGGTATATAAGAAGATTTAGAAAGAAAGAGTCTCAACGTGTTTTTATCACTGTATGAGTACATCCTATTTTGTTATATATGTGAAAAATACCTTGAACACTGCCATATGTGTAAAAAGTTACATGATTTTAGCAGGCATGATAGCACCTGTCTATAATCCCAGAATTTGGAGATGGAGACGAGAGTATCAGGTATTCAAAGCCAGCTTCAACTAAATAGTAAATTCGAGGCCAACTTGAAATATGAAACATCATTTATAGCTTAATATACTTTATATGATTTTAAAAGATGATATCTATATGAAAATTCAGTTGAAATCAAAGTTAAGTATCCAAATAACATAAAAGTATCTTTCCTAATAAGACCTGAATTGTGGGGGAAATTCCTATAACCCTTTAAGAATTGAAAGCATACATTATTAGTAACATTTTCATTGCCCCAGTTGTCATATCATTTTAACTTATAGTCCTATCCTTTCTGTCACACCCATTTTTGAAAATATTACATGAGCAAGAGAATTATATCCAGAAAGACTTGATGAATGTTAACATCAGCTGTTTTTAGCTTGTTGTAAAATGTCAATACTTTTATGGGTTTTTGTGTACTTACTTATATAGCAGTAGTTGTAATTCTGATTGTAGATGTGGTGCTGCTGTGTTTCTCTCAAGAATCCTTCATGGGGGGCTAGAGCGATGGCTCAGGGGTTAAGAGCACTGATTGCTCTTCCAGAGGTCATGAGTTCAATTCCCAGCAACCACATGGTGGCTCACAACCATGTGTAATGAGATCTGATGCCCTCTTCTGGTGTGTCTGAAGAAAGCTACAGTGTACTCACATACATAAAATAAATAAATATTTAAAAAATGAAAAAAAAATTTCTTCATCATAGAGTGCCAAAGGAGTGTTGTCCCAAAATACACGACTCTGCCTTCTTCCCGTTTTTACTAGTCACTTTTTAATTTTTCACTTTCTATTGTCCTAATTTGCTTTCTGTTGCTGTGATGAACACCATGGCCGAAACTAACTTGGAGAAGAAATGGTTTATCTCATTTCACATCTCAGGTCACACTCACTGAGGGAAGTCAGAGCAGGAACTCAAAGCAGAACCCTGGGGGCAGGAACTAAAGCAGAGGCCATGGAAGAACACTTGCTTACTGGTTTATTCCTCATGGCATACTCAGCTTGCTTTCTTCTTTGTTTGTTGTTTGGGTTTTTTTGTTGGTTTGTTTTTTATTAATTTATTCTCATATATATTATATTTCCACCACAGTTTTCCCTCCCTCCTCTCCTCCCAATCCGTTCTCCCCTACTTCCTCCCCGCCACCCCCATCCACTCCTCCTCCATTTCCCTTCAGAAAAGTCAGCCTGCTTTCTTATACTACTCAAGATCACTTCCTAGGGTTGGTAACTAAACAGTGGGCTGGACCCTCCCACATCAATCAATAAAGAAAATGTCATATACATTTGCCTAAAGTCTTTTACTGGTTACCTTTTAGTTCTTTGATTAAAACACCATAAGCAGGGCAATTTATAGAAGAAAATGTTTATTTGGCCTTATGGTTTCAGGGAGTTGGAGTCCATCATGATTTGGGGCAATATAGTAGCAAACAGCAAGCATGTTGTCTGAAGCAGTATCTGAGAGCTCGTATCTCATTCCAGCCCTCAAGCAGTAGGCAGAGAAGGCACACAGAGAACAGCTGGAGTCTTTTAAAGACTCCAAGTGATATATGTCCTCCAATAAGGCCATTTCTCCTCAAGCAGTTTCACCAACTGGAGGCCAAGTATTCAAGCACGGGGGCCTATGGAGTCTATTTTCAATGGAAATTCAAACCACCACACAGCAAATCTGATAGAGGCATTTTCTCAACTGAGGTTTCTCTCTTCATAAATGACTCTAGCTTGTCTCAGTTAACAAAAACTAATAAGCGTACTCATGTGTCCACCTCTAAATATTTTGTCACCATTTTGTGTCATATTTATCCATATATGTATAATTACTATATTTGTCAGGGTTCTCTAAAGGAAAAGAACTGATGGAATGTATGTATATGAATGAATATATGTGTGTGTGTGAATATATATATGTATATATAGACATATATATATACATATATATGGGATTTATTATAGTGGCTTACAGACTATAGTCCAGTTAGTTCAACAATGGCTGATCAAACAATGCAAAGTCCAAGCATCTAGTGGTTGTAGCCTACAAGGCTGGATGTGTCCGCTGGTCTTCAGTATACATCAGAGTCCTGAAGACATAGCTTCTATAGCAGTGAAGAAATGGACCTGCCAGCAAGAGCAAGGGCAAGCAAGTAAGAGGAAAAAAGTTTTTTCTTCCATGTTCTTTATATACATCACTACCAGAATATATAGTCCAGATTAAAAGTGGATCTTCCTACTTCAAATAATTTAATTAAGAAAATCTCTCACAAGTGTACCCAGCCACTTGAGTTTTAGTTCCAGATGTACTTATGTTGAAAACAAGAATAGCCATATTTGACACATGGAACATACAACACATATTTGAAATGGAAACTTTCAAAAGAAATTGATTTTGTGAGAAATAGTGCAGGTTTTTATTTTGATTTGTTGGAGGACAGGTATATGGACAAAGTTCCAGACATCCTCTTACTGATTAGCTGTTAACTCAGGTTTCCTTTCTTTTTTATTCAAGTCACTGCTAATACAGAAACATGTTATACACTTATATTAAGTAAACATTAAAAAAAAAAATCTCTGAAATTACTTGCTGGTGGTCCTGGCTTCTATAAGGCAGTCTGAGGAAGCCTGGGAAGCTTACTGGGAAGCAAGCCAGTAAGCAGCACCTTCATGGCCTCTACATCAGCATCTGCCTTCAAGTTACATGCTTGAGTTCCTGTCTTCTTTTTGGTGTTGAACAATGAAGTGGAAGTGGAAGCCAAATAAACCCTTTCATATCCCCCCCCCCCCAAAAAAAGAAATTGATCGCTTGTTCGCTTGTTTTCTCAGACATACTTTCTTTCCCCTGTTCACAGAGATAATAATCCATAAAATGCCTTAACTGTCTATGTCCATATTTAAAGTTTTCACTATGTATGTATTTTTGGTTTAATATATTATATATTTTTGTATAAGCTTAATGTTGCTTTTTTTATACTTTATTTTATGTGTATGACTGTTTTGTCTGAACGCATGTCTGTGCACCATACGTATGCAGTGCCTTTGGGCACTATAAGAGGGTGCCAGATCTTCTCAATCTGGAGAAAGATGATTGTAAGCTGCCATGTGGTGATGGGATTTGAAATAAGGGCCTCTAAAATAATATTGTAGCTTTCTGAAATTCTACAAAGTAAATATTCTCTATATTTTCCACTCTTCAGTTTGCTTTTCAACCAATGCTTTCTTTAAGATTCATGTTTGTATGCATAAGTAGTTCATTAGAGTTCATAGTAGTATCCAAACTATGAAAGTGCCACAATTTATTTGCTCTTCTATTAATATATATTATCTTATTTTTTTCTTTGTACAAAGTTAGTCTGTTTTTGGTATATAGCCAGTCAACAATGAGGGCATATTGTGACTGTAATCACGTACCCACCTTTTCTCTCATAGAACATTGAATTCACAGACATAGCTAGTTCAGAACTAAATCAGGAGGGGCTGGAAAGATGACTCAGCAGTTGAAAGTGTTTGCTTTTCTTGCAGAGGCTTCATGTTGGGTTCCCAACACAGTTTTTGGGTAGCTTACAAGCACCTGGAACTCCACTTCATAGAGTTCCGGTTCCTGCAGCTAATCTCCAGGGGCGCTTGCACATACATGTTGCACAGAAACACACATAGGCACGTACACACAAGTAATAAATCTTTTTTAAAAATAGATTTACTTGTTTTACTTTTTATGTGTATGAGTGCTTTATCTCCATGTGTGCATGTGTGCCTAGTTCCCAAAGAGGTCAGAAGAGGATGTAGAATCCCCTTGGACTGCAGTGACAATTGTGAGGTAGCACACAGGTGCTGGGAATCCCGGATTGTCTCTGAGAGCAACAAAGACTTTTAACAGCTGAGCTATGTCTCCATCTCTAAATCTTATCTTTTCTGGTCTTCCTGATGCAAGCAGGATTTCTGAAAGGTCTTTAACTTTGAAACAATAATTTGGTTCTTTTAGGTGCTTGTTTAAACTGCCAGGAAAATAGTAAAGGGGAACACTGTGAAGAATGCAAAGAAGGATTTTATCAGAGTCCTGATGCTACAAAAGAATGCCGTCGCTGCCCGTGTTCAGCAGTGACTTCTACAGGCAATTGCACCATAGGTAAGGTCTCATTCTAGGTCTTTACTTACTTCCCTGAAGTAAACCATATTGATGAATTAGGTTCTAGAGGATATAAGTGAAAATGAGTTATAAAAAAATCACAACAGTTTACTTTCTATGAATTTACAATCAAATTCTAATCTATATAAAATGAGAATTCAGATGTCTTAGCCAACACTGTGCATGTATCTGGATTCTCTTGTGTAGCATATTTTCAAAGTTCATGCATATTGAACAGAAATCAGTGATGCATACTTTTTGTTATAAATTGTATAGCCACATTTTATTTATTCTTTCCTGAATTGGAGGACATTTAAAAGTTATCTGCTATAAGTAATGCAGCTATGAACATTTCTGTTCATGTTTTTGTGTACATAAATGTTGCCAATACACCCTCAAGTCAGTGGTTGTTGGATGTTTTCCCCACTATTGGAGATTGAGCTTGGGAACTTATTTGTGTGTGCTAGCGAAGCACTCCACCTCTGAACTGCATTCCCTAGTGTTTGTGTGTACAAAGGTTTTAATTTCTCTGGGGCATGTCACTAGGAGTGGAATTTACTGTCATTTATCATTTCTTTTTAACTCTACAAGGAAATATCAGATGATTTTCCAAAATGAGAACACAATTTTGTTATCAGTTTTGGGGGTGGAATATGTATATTGTGTATGAGCTTGTGTGGACACAGCATGTTGTGTATTAAGAGCAGAGACGAACATCATGTGTCTTCAGCCTCCCTATAATTATGAGTATGCATGTATGTCTGTGGAATGTCATGTGCATGTGAGAGTAGTGCTGTGGAGACCAGAAGAGAGCATCCGTCCTCTGGGTCAAGATGTCTCCCTGTCTCCCACATGATTACTTTTAGGAAGCAGAAATGAGGATTCTAAATTGTTGGTAGTCTCAAAAGCGCTTATTAGCTATGTTTTTTATACCTAAAGCCATCCTAATGGATGTGAAATGGCACTCATTATATTGTGGTTTTAATTTGTCTGTTTCTGATGACCAGTTTAGTGTTTCATTTAAGAAAATACCTTTTGGTATTTTTTGTTCATCTTAAAATTATATTTTTTTAGCACTGTGTTTATGGAGTAATATATACAAATCACTTATCAGATATTTGTTTTGTAAGAAATGAATATGTAGCTCCATGGGAAAGCTATTGTCTAGTAAATAGAAGATCCTAAGTTTGATCTCTATTTAAATATTATAAAATATTTAAATAAAAAGGTTTTAAAATAATTTATAAATATTCCCATGACCTAATTCTTCACTTGCTTCACCTTTTTAACACAGATGATTTTTGTATGTTTATTTGTTTAATTTCAGAGGCATTCAGTTTAATTTTCTTTCATTGTTTATGTTGGCTTGAAATTTCTCATGAGACTGTAGTCAAGATGTTAGGACTGTAGTCAGTAGTTTGAAGGCTTAATTGGGACAGTAGAATCTGCTTTCAATATGGCTAACTCACAAGGCTTGGTAGGGGCAAAAAGATTCTGTTAGTCATCATATGGACTTCTTCATTACGCTACTTAATATCCTTGCAGCATGGCAGCTGGCATCTGCTATAAGTGAATGATTCAAAAAGCGGGAAAATGCAAACCGTGGTGTATTTTATCATCTACTCTCTAAAGCCAAAGAGGTGTTTGCAATACCCCATTAACTTATTCATGCCTATTTATCAATTATGAACATCTGATTACCAGGAGTTGGGAGCATTTGGCAGCATCTGGGAAGTCAGTTGTTATTCCCAGTAATAGGAACTGGTATGTTTCTCTTTTCATAGGAAGCTATTTAAAAATCTTTCATTTAGTCCCAAACAGTAAGAAAGCACCTAGTACATGCTTTTCATTGTGACAGACAAGGAATACAAAAGTCTAAAAACTAAGATATGGGTTCTAAATTAGCATTCAGGGTTATAGAAAGGAAAACACACAAAGTGTCAAAAGTAACACCTAGCCTTATGCGTATGAACCTAGAGGACATGAAGAAGGTTGTATCATTATCCCTGGGACTAGATGTTTTTCTCTTATTTTTCCTAAAGAAGATGATACTTTCACATAGCATACATTGTAATTTATCACTATATAAGTATGTATATATTAAATATTTAGAGTAAGTTAAGGTTATCATTTGAGTCAGAAATATGAAAATTGCATATTAATATCTAAATTTGCATCTGCAATAAAAGAATTCTAGAGAATATTACAATTCTATATATTGGCATGCCGTTAGTGACAATTTAAGACCTTTATAAAATTTGTAAATCAGAACTTTGGCTGCTCAAGTTCTGGGCTCATCTTGAGTAATATTTTGTTTAAACATAGAGCTTTGCTTAAGGTGTTGCTTTATAATTCTTTAGTTGAGTGATTCACTGGGTTCTCTTTCATATGATGAATTTAAAATATAGAAATTCTCTGTGGAAAGAAAATCCCTGTTGAAAGTAATGTGTTTGAAAGCCTTTATTTGTATATGCCTTTTCTATACACTGCACTGCACTGCAGTAGAGATAATGTCTACATTGCTAATCATTTAATCTCTGGTTCCAGTGTATTGTTTATGCCAATAGTACATGTTGGATGAGTAGAAAGGGAGATAACCATCTATCTCAGGGGAGAAGATAAGTAGGTATGTAAAACTGGATTCGGAGACCTTTGGAGAGACTTACATTTCTTACTGGGAAAGACAGAAAAGTCTTTATGGAACAGCTTACATTTAAATGGAGCCTTGAAAAGTAAGGACTGGAACACTTAGAGATGTATCCATGTAAAGGTAGTAGATTACAGCCAGAGACTGAATTTAGACATGAGCAATCCGATTAGGCATGCATGTGCCTATAGGGGTAGAAAGTACTAAGCCAGTTCAATTTGATACTTACAGAGACCACAGTAATGGTGAATTAGCTAAACTGCTTTGTGTTCCTGACAGGTCGCATATGCACACACACCCAATAGCTATCTGGATTTATGAATGAAAGACACACTCATACGCCAGTTAAAGTTAACTATATCTTCACTAGCTCAAAGGCTAAGCAGTTCTAATCCTCCCTGAGGCTAGCACACATTTTCTTCCAGTATTCCTGCCTTAACACCCTCTAATTCTATATTTTATCTGGCTCCTTCTGGGCAACCCCCTAGTCTTTGCTGCCCAAGATGCTTTTGGGTAGCTCTTCTGGGGGCTGCATTCCTTTTCATCTACTTTTTTTTTTTTTTTTGTAGCTCTAAGTCTGATCTGCCTCCTTCTGAATCCTGGTGATTTTCTTCTTTTTTCTCTCCCAGTCCTTTAGCCCACACAAATCTAAAGATCTTGCCTTAGTCTACTTATCTATCTATTGGCTGTTGGCTATTTATTTATTTATTTATTTATTTTATTAATTATTTTATTTGTTTACATTTCAAATGATATCCCTCTTCCCAGTTCCCTCTCCACAATCCTCCTTTCTCTTTCCCCCTCTCCCCTTTCCCTTTGCTTCTACTAGGGTGCTCCCACACACACACCCATCCACTCCTGCCTCACCACCCAGGCATCCCCCTTTATGCTGCAGTATCAAGCCTCCACAGGAACAAGGGGATCCCCTCCCATTGACATCAGATAAGACCATCCTCTGCTACATATGTATCTGGAGCCATGGATCCCTCCACTCTTTGGTTGGTGGTTTAGCCTCTGGGAGCTCTGGGTGGTCCAGTTAGTTGATATTGTTCTTCTTATGGTGTTACAGTCCTCTTCAGCTCCTTCAGTCCATTTTCTAGCTCTTCCATTGGGGGTCCCCTGGCCCAGTCTGATGGTTAGCTGTGAGTATGTGCATCTGTATTGGTCAGGGCCTGGCAGGAGCCATACCAGGCTCCTATCAGCAAGTGCTTCTTGGCATCAGCAATGGTGTCTGGGTTTGGTGACTGAATAGGGGATGGATGTGGTCTCTGGATGACCTTTCCTCCAGTCTGTTCCATTTTTTGCCCCCTGTCTTTCCTTTGGACAGGAACATTTCTGGGTTAAAAATAAGATGGATGGGTAGCCCCATACCTCAACTGGGGTCCATGTCTATCTACTGGAGGTGGTCTCTACAGGTTGTATCTCCCTTTTGTTGGGTATTTTGGCTAAAGCCAACTCTATTGGGTCCTGGGAGCCTTTCACTTCCCTGGCTTCTGGGACTTTCTAGAGGTTACCCCCAGTTTCCCATTCTACACTGCTACATATTTCTATTCAAATTTTTGACCCTCTGTACTTCTTTCCTGTAACTTCCAATAGCTGATCTTGCTCCCCCCCTTTTTCCCTCTCCCTCCTCTCTCCCTCCCAAGTCCCTCCTTCCTTATTTTGTTCCCCCTTCTATTTAGAATTGAAGCATCCACACTTTGGTCTTCCTTCTTCTTAAGCTACATGTGGTTGTATTGTGAGTATTCTGAGGTTTGGGTTAATATCCACTTATCAGTGTGTACATACCATGTGTAAATCCCCGTAGGAAGCTGTGTTCCTTTGTTCTAGTTTTGTGACTTATGTGAGAACCATGTGACTCAGCTCCTCTTGCTGAGAAACCAGTTCTCCCCTCCTCTCAAACTTATCTCTCATGGTGCTTGTGTATTCCATTAGGGAATCTAATTTATTTTTAATAGTGAGTTTTCGCCTACCATGTTGCATCCATCTGGATGTTGGGGATTAGTTCTAATGCTTTAACTGAATCCAGCCCTCAAAATCCAGAATCTGCATGTCCAAATGCTAAAGGTCCTTGTCCCCGATTGATTTTTAATCAATAAAGAGCCAATGGCCAATGACTGGGCAGGTAGACTGAGACAGGACTTGGGGATTTATGTGGGCTAGAAACTGTAAGAGAAGAGAGAGATCATGTCTCAGAGGGAGACGTATCAGATTTAAAGTAGCAGAAGAAAATTCATCCAAAATGTAGGTGGAAAGGGAAAGTGGCCCTTTGGGAGGGGCTGTCTAGAAAGTAATAGGTCAGCAAAGATAAAACATAGATTTAGAAGGTGTTGAGCCAGGATTACTTGGGGGAAATGTAGGCTAGCCTGGTGAAGGAGTAGAATTGAGCTAGTCAAGACATATTTAAAATTAACTGACGTGTGTGTGTGTGTGTCTTTCATTTGTGAATCCAGATAACGCTTGGGCAGGTGCACACATGCAACCCATTGGAAACACAAAATGGTTTAGCTAAACTGTCACTACCGATCACTAGGTCTAATGCTCAAACAACATGTAAATATGTTCAGTATAGTAAGTCTATAATATAATGGGTGCACTAAGAGAGTGTCTAGAGTTTCTATTGCTATGATAAAACACCATTACCAAACACAACTGGAAGAGGAAGGGTATATTTTATTGTAAACTTTCAGGTAACAGTCTACCTATGAGCAAAGTTGGGCCAGAACTCAAATAGGGCAGGAACTTGCATGCAATCATTGAAGCAGAAGCATAGAAGAGTGCTACATACTGGCTTGCTCCTGGTGTCTTGCTCAGCCTGCTTTTTTCATAGCATCTAAGACTTTCAGGTGTGCTAACACCCACAGTGAGCTGGGCCCTCCCATATCCATCATCAATAAAGAAAATGTCCCATAGTCTTGCCCATAGTCCAATCTTTGGAGGCATTTTCTCAGTTGAAGTTCCATTTTCCCAAATGACTCTCATTTGTGACAAGTTGACATAAAATTAGCTAGCACAGAGGGGAACATTCTACACCTGTGAAGGAGTATCAGTGAGAGCCAATGAGAGGAAGAACATTTCAAATCATGAAATCATTGTCTTTGCCAGCAGGGAGAAAGAGTCAGAAGGATCATAAGTTCAAGGGTAACCTGGGCTACACAGTGCGACATTCTCTAAAAACAAATAAGAACAAAACCATAACAGGAATGTTAAAAATCACTGATCTGAGCAAAGAATTTCTTAGGTGTGGCAGAAGCAAAGGGCAAGGGAGGAGGAATAAAATAGGAGGCAGAATTTTGAATATCATCTCATGAGGTCCACAGAGTATAAATAGTAGAGAGATGAAATATTCTCACAAGCCTCGATTTCAATTCTTAAATCTATTCTATCTACAAGTTTTTGAAATGAGTTTTTGTTACCTATAAAAATGAAAACATGGTACCATAGTGAGTTATAAGTTTCTTAGAAAGAAGTATAAACATTTTTCTTATATATCATCTGTTTTAAGAGTTCTGAATTCATTCCATTTTCATTGTTTTTATGCAAATTAATTTAAGAATTTCTGGTTTAAAGTCCTTGTTTGAAATATTGAAAATCAAGATTCTGAGTTTATTAACTTACCTTGATGCACATGACCCACTGAAGTACTATAAGTACTAAATTTAATATGTTTATCACTTATACAAGTCTGTAGCTTATACTCAAAGCATGTGACTTTTGTATACTTTAGATGACAAATTATGAGTTGTTTCTCAAATGAAACTCTTAATAACATAGACAAACGGATTCACTTTTTATCCAGAGTCTGGGGAGCAGTTCTTGCTGCAGCTTTATGCCACTGTAAATTATTCTTTCTGTAATGAAATACTGTGTTTAGAGAACATTATTATTCTGTTAGGAAAGTTGTAAATTTTAAGAAATTAAGTTACAATTTTCTATTAAAAATCACTTATCAAATCAAATTGAGAAGCCCAAACTAAAATCATATAGAGACTTGAATAGAGCAGATAAATATGAACCAATATGTTCCCAAGATGAAATTATGTAAGTAGCAAACATTTATTGAACAGATACTGTATGTCAGATACTATAAAAATGTTGGATGTAAAGGTGGAATACAAGTAGCTTATAGTTTAATTGGTGAAATAAACAACTAATCTAATTATTACATCTTAAATGTTAAGTGTTACGGGTGAACGTAGATTAACTTTACCCTAAACAGAAAATCAGGTACAAACTTTTGTGCTTCTGAGAATTGGTACCTGGATTGCTACAGTTTGTATCAATAAGGTGACTAGGGATAGGGGACAAGAGGATGCTGCATGTAAGGGAAACAGTATATATGAAATTTATACTGTTTAATTTATACTGTTAAATTTTAGAGAGAAGAAAGCAAGCATTCTTTGGGCGTGTCCTAAGCCATTTGACAAGCTTGAAACAAAGTAGATGATCAAGTTTAAAGAGAAATGAGAAGAGCTAAGAAAAGTAAAAAGGGATTAGAAAATATTCAGTAGAAAATTCTGTTAAATTTTACTTAGTTCCAAAGCCATTAGAATTGTAGCAACTTCTCTAGGGAGGGTTATGTGTATTCAGATTTACTTTGAAGATTATAGAGACTGTAGGAATATATTGCAATAAAGAAGCCTTAGGAAGTATTGAGAGAACTAGAAGTAAGAAATGATGACAGCCTTAACCAGGAGCATAACACTGGAGTTGAGACATATCAGTAGATTAGGAATATTTTAATGAATCACTGACTTGAACTGATAACTAACTGCCCAAAAGCAGGTAGGAGATGGAGGACTGAGAGTTCCTTCTTAGCTTTGGCACCTAGGCAAGTGGGTGGATGTTGGGACCATTCACTAAAACACAGGAAACTTGTTTGAGGACACTCATCCATTCTAAATTGGAAATGTTTGTAGATCCAGATATACAGGCAATTTGTATATCATATACAGTTTGTAATTTAAGACAGAGAGATAGACTGGAGAGACACATTTTCCATTGTTGATTGTACAAGTGAATGAACTCACCCATGGAAAAAACATAGAATGAAAGGGGAAAGAAACCAAGAATAGCACACTGAGACTAATGGTCTCAGGAGTAGCTCAGTGGCAGAGAGTACTTGCCCTCCATGGAAGAGGCCCCAGATTAATAACCAGCACCACACAAAAGAAAAAGATGCCTAGGAATATCAACATTTAGGGAAGTGAGAGATGGAAAAAGTATTTCCTTAAACCATATTCTATGTAGTCTTTTATGCCTCAAAGGAAAGAAAATTTAAAAAATAACAAATAAACATACAAACCAACAAAAACTTTATAAGAACATGTGAAGTGGTTCAGTGGATAAAGACACAAGCTAGCAAAGCTGACAACCTTTGAGTTTGATCCCCAGAACCTACATACTGGATGGAAAGGACATCAGCAAGTTGTCCTCTGACATACAAACACACAGTGTTGCCCATGTGGATCACACTCACACTCACTCACACTCTATGTAAGTGACAATATATCACAGTTATTGAAACATCTAGTGAGTACCCTCTACTTGAGTAGGCTTTCTGGACAGGCCCATCATTCCCACAATACACTGGGAAGTTAATAAACTATATAGACTAATGGTTCTGTATGTCTCTTGAGGGAAGATACCAAGGAGGATTTTAAAAACTTTTGGGGGTGGGGGGCAAATAGTTTATTTTTTAATGTAGTTTGAGACTTTACTAAATTATTTTAATGTTCTTTCTATTTCTATTTCTGTTATTCTATTAGAATCTGGCGAGTTGGAGCCTACATGTGACCAGTGTAAAGATGGTTACACAGGCCAGAACTGTAATAAATGTGAAAATGGCTATTACAATTCTGACAGTATCTGCACACGGTGCGAATGTCATGGCCATGTGGACCCAATTCAAACGCCAAAGATTTGCAAGCCTGAGAGTGGTGAGTGCATCAACTGCCTTCATAACACCACTGGGTTCTGGTGCGAGAAATGCCTAGAAGGCTATGTTCGAGACCTTCAGAGAAACTGCATCAAGCAAGGTAAAACTCCAACTAAGATTACACATTGAGTATCTGAAGCTAGCATTGAGTGTTTCAAGACAGCTGCCATTAGCTTTTTAAACCTTCCAGTCTTGCCAGAGGAGTTTCTGGAAATAAATTTTGATAGGTATTTGCCAAAAGAGGTTTGTTTCCCTTCTTATTGTCTCCTGATCCTCCAACACCAATTCCAGAAACGTGAAGACCAAGACCAAGTCATTGTGACAATGAGACCAAGTGTACTCATGTTTCCCTTCTTCTATCTGTCTGTTAGAATTGAAAGGTCCTAGAAGTTCTTTTCCTTTGCTTCTTGACACATCATTTCAGTGATCATCAAAGACCTTTACATGGATGGACCTATAGTCAAGTCTATTTCAAAGTTCCATCTGGGAAAGTGGAGTTCTTTCTAGCCTCTTCACACTTTTTGCTGACATGGCTCCATGTGTGATAGATGAAATCTTATTAATATTTTCTTTGAATTTTAAAATAAAAAGCATATGATAGAATGTTCCTTGTAGGAATGTTCAGTGAGAATTTAGAAAATGTTAAGTTATGAATTCAGGAGGAGCTAGGGATATTCAGGGATTACTATTCCAGAGAGATTAAATCTCGCTCTGTACAAACTGCTCCTTGATATTCCAGTGTACACTGATTACTAAACTGAGGTGAGGTACAGTTAGCCTCTGACCAGTGGCATCGTTCTGTCATATTTTGCTATTCTACTATAGTTAGTGATAAGATTGAACCACATCACTAGCTAAAAATTCTGTCACTTATCATTCTACCGTGTGTCCAAACAAATGTGCCAAGAAGAGAGGATTGTGATGGGATATTTTTTAGCCATGAGGGAATACAAGCTTTGCTTGTTTTTAGGTTAATTGATGTAGTCAACTGCAGTGATGAATAGTAATAGCTATTTTTATTATAATTTTATTGAGTACTCATAATATTCATTAATGTACACATAAAGTTTCCCAAGAACTCTGTGAAATAGATATTATTATTCGTGTTTAACAGATGAAGAATCTAAAATTCTGAGAGATTGACTTCCTTGTAGTCCAAACCTAGTCCAAAACCTAGTGCAAAGCTTTTCATCCTTCCACTGAGCTATGCCATCATAAGAGGTCTAAAATGTAGTTCCTTGATTATAAAATAATTCAACAACACACAAAGCAAGAACTTTCTACACATGGAATTACATGAAACCTCCTTTCTCTTTTGGCTGACATCAACTCTGAGCATTAAATTCTGTTTTCCAGAATGGATTTTTATACTTCTTTTAAGGAGATTTTTACTTTCATAAAATACCATCAGATGTGCTGGATATATTTTAGGTCAGATAATTATCATTTTAAACCATGTGATTTAGCACTTGGTGGTAACATGTTTACAGCCTTTGCAGAAATGTCCATGATTATACATGTATAAGAAAGGTGGAAAACTTCCATGTTAGAATTTTTCTAAAGTTTCAGTGTAGGTGTTATACACATTGAAGAGCAGACCTGGATGTAAGATGTAATAAATGAGCTTTCCAGACTCCATTTCTTATCATTGTATTTATTTAAAAATTATTTTAACTTGCATTCCTCTAAGCAGAGTACCATGTCAACATTCCATATCAACTTTCACTCTCATGTGTATTTCTTTTATTGTTTCTCAAAACTAGATAATTTTGTCTTTTACATTTCATTCTCTGTTTTTATTTTCAGAAGTTATTGTTCCAACTCCTGAAGGTTCTACCATTTTGGTTTCCAATGCCTCTTTGACCACATCAGTACCCACCCCTGTTATAAATAGTACATTTGTCCCCACAACCCTGCAGACTATCTTTTCAGTAAGCTCTTCTGAAAACAGCACCTCAGCTCTTGCTGATGTATCATGGACCCAGTTTAACATCATCATTTTGACAGTCATCATCATTGTGGTAGTGCTGCTAATGGGATTTGTAGGAGCTGTGTACATGTACCGAGAGTACCAAAATCGGAAACTCAATGCTCCCTTTTGGACCATCGAGCTGAAAGAAGACAACATCAGTTTCAGCAGCTACCATGACAGCATCCCTAATGCAGATGTGTCGGGATTGTTAGAGGATGATGCCAATGAAGTGGCTCCTAATGGGCAGCTGACCCTGACGACGCCCATTCACAACTACAAAGCCTGAGAAGCTGAGTTTGTCCTCCTGGATTGTCAGAACACAGTGCTCACTAAAACAGCACCTGACCTCTGGCTGCACAGAGCCTGGGTAGAATTTGCTGAGAAAGGTATTGTGCAAATGTTCAGGTACAAACTGTAGTGCGCTTAACCTGTCTGTTGCTCTTAATTCTCCATGAAGATCTGAAGCACTCATCATCATTGAGGACTTGAAGTAAAGTATATTTTTGTAGCAAACCACATGTGTGTATGGAAAGGCTGAATTTCACAGAGCAGCCTAAGTCTACCTGGCCTCTCAAAGGACTGCTCGGAAAGTGTTCACCTCAACAGGCGTGGCAGAATGTTGATGTGGAGGGGAAAGACTGGTGGAAGACTTCATCTCCATTTTGGAAACATATTTTATAAAAGAGAGGCAGGGATTATGTTCATTTTACTGTACTAAGAGATATGGCTGAGAAAGAGATGATATCTAGGCTATACCACAGTTAAAAAAAAAACAAAAAAAACTTGGTTGTGTATAGACTATGAGTAGAAAGGTCCCAAGAAGTTCTGTAGAAGGGCTTGGCTTTCCTCCCAAGAGTCTCCTTCAAGAATGGAGTTAAAGCACAGGATAAGCTTCCGTGGTGAGGGCAGGCACAGCACCCAGAGAGCAGAAATCTGATGGTCCTCCTTGGAGAGGTCCCTGCCTCTAAAGAAATAAGGTGTACATAATTAATGTAGCATTAACTGGTCAACATTGTACTTGTGTCTATTTGTAAAAAATCATGTCCTATTTTATCATCTAGACTTTATCTGTATAGCAGTTAATGATGTTGTAAAAAGAAGATATGGGAAATTTGTTAAAATACTGTAAAGTAGGTGACAATGTTGTTAGAGCTGAGACTCTGGTGAGCATCAGTCATTTTAGTCTCTATTTGGACACTGTTGAAATTTATAAGAGGTCAAATGTTTCTAATCTTTTCTCTCTCAACCTAGAGTCATATGCTCTTTGACTTACCATAGATTCAAGCAATAGATTTTGAAGTCTGAAATTGTGAAACTGGAACACAGGCTGCATTCTCTAGACACATCTAATTAGCCACTCTTGTTTTACAATGCTCAGTGTAAAGATCCTCAGGAAAAGACTTCTTTCCTGAATGTAAAAGACAGTCTTCCAAAGGATAGAAATTTTAAATTAAAAAGAAAAGCCATCACATCACTTCGGGTCCCTCAATTTTATGCCCATGAAATTTATGTGCCTCCCATATCTGCCAAAATAAAGGCCTCTGACATTTGAGCATAACCTGTCACCCATGCATCATGAGGAATGTTTGGCTTCTTCAGTGCTAGAGTTCATCCATCTTCATTTCTGGGCAAAGGGTCACTATGGTTAGGTGTGTATTTAGTCCTTGCTTTGTGATGCCATTTTTCCCTGAGGCCAAGTATTGCTGCTTTCATTTGTTATGCATTCACAGGTTGTAGATTGAGAGCCAAGAAAGGTGACTCAGACTATGAAGTAGTTAGAGGAAAACAAAACAGAGACTAGACCTAGGAAACTCAGACTCCTTTACTTACTTCCTCAGAAAAATATAGACTTTGGTCATCCTCTGTAGGAGACCCACCTTTTTCTCAGGGTTTAGAAATGACTGTATACTAGAGGATCCATAGGTAACCTGAGTGTGCTCTGTATATTTGGCTGTCTTTATAAAGGTAGACATTACATCTCATTGTACTAAAACAATTTACAAATGGCTGATTGATTGCCTAGCATATGAGTCTATGGGTTTAATCCTTAGAATTACAAAATATATTAATTTTTTATTGCCCTTTGCCATTTACATAACACCTTTCCATGTGTGTTCTTTGATCCTCACTGTAGCCTCCTTAGGAAGTAGTCTTGTACTCATTTCATAGATGAAGTAACTGAGGCACAGAGAGTCTAAGTTGTTCAGCACTATATAATGCATATCATTATTGTTCCTGGGATCAATTCTCACCTCTACTTCATTGTCATTTTGGTATGTGATAACATATAAATCTACTAGCCATGGGTCCTAGAAGGCTGGAATGAGAATTCCCATTTGTGGATGATTCTAATAGAGCCCTTGTGTGCTTTCGAGTGTACTTCCCCCACTGTGTGTGGGGGGAGGGAAAATATGTAACTCACAGGCACAATTCAGGGACACATAGCTACTATGGACTTTGTTGAAAGAACACATGTGGATTTCTACTTAAAGACAGGATTAATGATGAGAAGGCAAAGCTGCCAATTTGTGTTCATTAAAACAAGTGAATTCCTGAATTGGGGAGGGGAGTGGAGAGACTTTTCCTAGCAGTTGCAGTACAAATGTGTATCACACAGTTCCAAAGCACTAAGCACAGTGGCTGCCTCCCTGATATCCCATCTCCTGCCAAAAATAATGGTAAGGGGTTAAAACCCAAACATTTGTTAACAGAGTTTACTCAATAAATAAATGTTTGCATGAGTCTAAGAGTCAAAGTAAATAGTCAAGATTCCAACTAAATGGGGATTCCATGATACAGATCTTAAAAGATAACACAGAAACTAAACCACAAATTTATCAAGTACCTGTTAATTGCTCCTAAATCAAGTTTTTAACAATGAGGAAAAGGTATAGCCTTAAATGTGTTAGAAATAACATCATCTAGTGACCCCAGTGCTCTGATTGTAGAAATAATTTTGCTGTAAAGATTAACCATGAAGTGATCTCCCCATGAAAGTAGAGTAGGAAACCAGAATAAAACATACTGCAGAGTTTTCATTCCTCTGGAGGCATCACCACCCAGTGCCACAAGTCCTCTGCAAAGCCTAATGCTGGAGCAATTTTTGTCTAAGAATAGAGAAAACGTTGTTTTTAAAATATACTACATACATGAACCTTAATGAAAAATGAATGTCAGTGCTATGAAGGAACTGATGCTTGCACCATTAGCTCCTCTTATTAAGCCCTGTGCATTTCTGATAGGTGGATGTTGTAGTCAGTGTCAACCATGTCTTTGACCTCCCTTATCATCACCATTCCCTAGATTGCCTCCGAGGACTCTCTTATTTACAATCTCTCCAATTATAGAGAAAGCAAAATGTTAATAAAAATCTCTATATTTATATGAACATGCTATGGACCCAGTACATTATTTTTCCCAGGGAGACTTAGACTTTAAGGGAGGGCAACAAGGCAGACATGGGCTGGGAGGATAGGTCTTTATTGTTGTTTTGGTTTGGTTTTTGTTGTTTTTGTTTCATTTTGTTTTTTAACAAGACTATCTAAATCCCAAATGATCTCACTTTTCTCTAGTCCCAGTATTTGCAGAATCATTAACATCAAAGCAGTACTCACTGATCTACCAGTTATTTTGGGTTATCTGATCATCAAGATGTTGTGTTTTAGAATGAGAGCCAGTTAGAGCTTTTTATTCATCAATCACCCTGGTCCTCTGCTTTTTCTATGTTTATAAACATAAAATTAATTCTGATGATTCTCTCTGGCTTCTTATAGTTTGACGTGGTGTATGGGTAGGAGTTGGGTTTCTACATCATTCAAGGAAAGCTCTCTGACAAAATATTCAATATTCAGAATAAGTTAAAAGAATCCAGTGCAATCATTAGGGCAACAGAAGTTGTGACCTTATCTATACACAAACAAATAAATAAATCAATAAATCAATACCTTTAGTCTGTTGGTACTTTTGACAGCAAATGATTTAAGAGTTGAAAGGGGGGGGTTTGATGCCTATGTTGTAGAGCTGGGGGAGACGATGGAGAGTTAATTTGTCTTTTTCTTTGACTCTGAGCGAATGACTAAGCAGGAAGAACACAGTGATCAATCTGAAGAAGTCAAATAATATCAAATGGCTAAAGATTGTGGATCATTAAAACATTAGTGGTTTGAATGATATTTTTTCAAAGACATTGAGGATCTTCCTTGTTACTTATGCATACACAGAAACTTCAGCAGCCCTGGAGTGAGCCCAGAGCTTCAGATTCAAGCTTTCCCAAAGCTAAATGACTTCTAATCCACTTTTAATGCTAGGCACAAGCATTCTCTACTCTTAAATGTCAGCCCAATCAATTAGGGTATGTTTCTAAAAATTAAACTTGTATTTATGTCACTAAAATCCTAACCCAAAATTTAAAAACACGTCTCATATGTGTCCTGAACTGGGCTTCATGATGCATTTCTAAATTTGTGTATGATTTGAATATATGAAAGAATTTATACAAGAGTGTTATTTAAAATTATTAATAAATGTATATAATTTGTACCTATTGTAGATTCGGTTCACTTTTTTATGTAGTGAGAGATTTTTAGAAGTCTTCAGGTAAGTGCTAAATATCACTTGTCAGTTCATTTCATGGAAGTCTTTACATCCTTTCTGTACTGACCAATGTTTTAAGTTCATCAAAGGGATGTCTACCACTTGGGGAGAAGATACCACATGGGACAATGCATTCTCATACAGCAAATTCACACCAGAGATGAAAATATATATGAACATTTGTTATTGGGCTGGGGATATGGCTTAGGTGTAGGTCCCCTGCATACCAAACCCAAGGCCCCAAGTTCCATCCTCAGCGATTATAATAATCAGTAGCATAGATTTTTCTTCACAACATTTTCTGTCTTCTGTGCCACTCCCTGAGATTTCTATCAAACCTGTGGGCCATTCACTGGGATTTCTATCAAAATGTGTTGGGATTGATTCCCTTTGGATTTCTGACTTATGCATGTGAAAATTTTCTGAACTCTGGAAGTGAAGTACATTGTATGTTTATTAGCTAACCCATAAAAAGTGCATATTTCTATTATTGTAAGGTTCCATTGAAGTTTTCTTTTACTGTTAAACCATGTTTAATGAGATGCCATCTGGTTATCCCATTAAACATCCATGGGGTGTTTTGAAAACATGCAACAAGAAGTCAGTCATCTCTTTGCACTGAGAACTTTAAAACCTTAAGTCAATTTATTCTACCTCAATTGCTCATGATAGCTCACACCTGTGATCTCAGCACTTGGGAGGTGAAAGCAGGAGGATCAGGAGTTCACGGTCGTCCCTGACTACTAGTGAATTCTAGGCCAGCCTGGGCTACATGAGACTCTATCTTAAACAGAAAATTATATTTCAGTTGATTAAGCTAAAATTTAAAATATGCTTTATAAACAAACCTTAAGTAGTTAACATCATATGTCTATATGATATATATTTGGTTTGTTTAAAGAACAAAATAACCATTGCTGGAAGCTAAGCAAGTTAAATTTTCAAAAGAAAAAAATGCATACAAACAACAACACATTAAGAGAAATATCACTAAAAGTGTAAAGTATTTTTATACTTCTGATGGAAGTCTATAAAGGCATCTCCATTGCATTATCACAACTGATTGTATTAATTTTCTGTAGGGAAGTAGGACATGTTCCAAAAATTCAAATGCTCCATTGTAACTAAAATGTGACAATTGTAAATAAAACCATTATCATCAGTTTTGTCTTATTGGTTTTTCTTCTGGTGCAGGACATCAGAAGACCCTGAGCCTCATACACACTAGACAAGCTCTCTAGAGCTTCAACTCTACCCTGTGCTTACTTAGAGCTTCAAAGCTAAGCTAGGAATGGTGAGATGGCTCAGTCAGCTGATAGAGGTGCTTATTGCACAAACCTGGAGAATGTTGTGCAGTCACCAGGACCCCAGTAAAGGTGGAAGTAGAGAAATGACTCCACCGGGTTGTCCTCTTGACTCCAACCCATAAGGGGGGAAATATTTTTATTAAAAACAATTTTTATACAAATTGATAGTGTTAGGAGTGGGAACTAACAGACAGAAAAGAAGCAATATATGTCAATATTAAAATCAGTTTTACCTGTAAATTTTTAAAAGACATAAGAAAAATTACAGCATGTAGTGACAATTTTTTATTTTTATTTCTTAAACACACACACACACACACATACAAAACGACAAGTATTAGTTAGGGTTTTACTGCTCTGAACAGACACCAGGACCAAGGCAAATCTTATAAAGTATAACATTTAATTGAAGCTGGCTTACAGGTTCAGAGGTTCAGTCCATTATCAGCAAGGCAGAAACATGGCAGTGTCCAGGCAGATGTGGGGCTGAAAGAGCTAGAGAGTTCCATCTCTTGTTTTGCAGACAGCTAGGAGAAGACTACCTTCCAGGCAGGTAGGATGAGGATCTTAAAGCCCATACCAACAGTGATACACTTCCTCCAACGAGGGAACGCCTTCAAGTAGTGCCACTTTCTGGACCAAGCATATACAAACCATCACAAATATTATAAGAATATGTTGTGGTTTGTTAAGTAGTCATGTGCAAAGAAGAAATTAGTTATTCTAACAGCAAAGATCAAACTTGGACCAAGGAATTCAAGACTCCTAATCAAGAGGATTATTATATTGTTACCCCCTTTCTGACCCCTGTTATCTTTTTTTCTCTCCTATCTAGTGTTAGGAGGTTGAAAGGATAGAGAAAAGGGGGTAGAAGAGGGTCGGGGGGAAGAAGAACTCACAAAGTAGTAAAAGACAACTATAGCATTAAGTATTTTTCAGGTTTTCTAATACTTCTATTTATTAAAAGAAAGCCATTGGACAATGTTCAAAGGTATTGTTTAATAATGCACTTCATTGTATTAATAAATAATTTTAAAACTTTTGTGCTAGGGCCAGGGAGATGATTCCATCGGTGTTTATTTTACATGCATGAGTACTTGGTTTCAGATTCCCAGAACTCACATAAAAAACCACGTATGGCTGTATATGTCAGTGATACCAGTGTTGTGCAGACAGAGTAGGCAGATCTCAGTAGCTCTCTGGCCAGTCAATGCAGCCAAATAAGTGGCCTCCAGCATCCGTGAGAGACCATGTCTCAAAAAAAACCCAGGAAAAACAGTAGAGATACCTGATACTAACCTCTAGGTCTCCACACACCTCCTGAATACATATGTGCACAAGCATGTGCATGCACACACTACTGAACACATGTACATGCATCTGCATGCATAGGCACATGCACACACACACACACACACACAAAAAAAAAAAAACCCTTTGCTGCTGAATTGAGCACTGCACTCCACATAGTTACAGAAAAGAAGGCAGAATGTTTGCCGTGTGTGGAATATCAAGCTTTTGTAATAAAATGGGAGGAGAATTTTTGTAGTTTCCCTTGTGCTGTCAGATCAACTGCTAAAAGCATGTGTGTTGATACTTTAATTTTTGTCCCAAATAAGTTCTCTCAGCTCCTTCTCATGTTCTTTATCCAACATATGCATAATTTCCTATACATATTCAGAATGTTTCCTTCACCAGTACTGTTTCTCCTACTTCTAACATCTTGACAATGTTCATTTTCATAGTTCTTGGTAAAAACAATTTGTTTCATAATATAACCTCTATTTGCCTAAAGAATACTTCTTGCTGCACATGTACTATCTGCCTTCTTCTCTAGACTTTTTTTTCCCTTACAACTGGGAGGTTTTAAGGAAACCTAATGTCTGCCATATTGCTGATACTTCATGAACTCTTACTATGTAGTGGTTTAAAACAAATGGTACATGATGATACCAGCATAATCGGTATGGACTTTCCAGGCGAAGTGTGGTAAACTTAGATGCATACAGTGGGTAGAATGTTAGAGTTCAGGTAGGGCTTCTCTGTCTAGGTATTCTTGTACTGTCTTGGTCCCCAGGGTAGCAGTAGGAAAGTAGTGAAACCTTCTAATAGATGGGGCCCAGTGGAAGATGACCAGGTCTTAAGAGGGACTGATGCCTTTGTCATGGGAGTATATGCTTCCTCTCACAGGGAGCTCCCAAGAGAACAGGTGCTCCTTCCTATTCTTTCTTTATGGTGCTGCTGGCCACTCATGAATGTTCTCTCACCATTTTTATGCCATCTACTGCGAGGCCCTCCCTAGAAGCAAGCAAAAGGCAATCATATTCTTCAGTTTCTTCAAATGTGAGCTAAATAAAACTATTTTTTATAAAGTACTCTGCCTTGTGTCTTTTATTATAGCAACGCAGATGGACTAAGAGGACAGTATTTCTTACTCAATAGTGATATCAACATGCAGGCCTCAGAGGGGTTGAGTAACCCTTCAGATTGTTATAGATCTAGTTTTAAGTTTGTTTCATTTTTCTTCCCCCCCCCCCTTAGTGCAAAGTACTTTTAATTATACTCTCATAAAGATTAACAACTGGGGATTGTTTAACATTTTTTAACAATAGAAAACCTCCCATAGAATGTAAATTGGTCCAGTTGGTAAATTGGTCTTGACTTTAAAAAAAAAGAAAAAAAAATTCCACTCTTGCAAATCTAGACCTAAATCTAGATCTCAAAACAAAACAAAACACACAATTTGGAACCATAAAAGCAGAGACTTCTCCACAGGTATTGTTTTATTTTCCAGACTTGTGGGCAAAGTTCCTTAAAATGGAAGGTAATTATATCTGTTCAACAACAGAGAGGAATGCATACATTTGTGATAATATATAGCCAGTAAATGATTACAATGAGTTGTTAAAAATGGGATGAAGATTAAGAAAAATGGGATATTTAAAGACAAGCATCACTTTCTACTCCTGGGGACTAGATTAGAGAACCATTTATGTACATGCACCTGAAGCCATGTGTCAGATTCAGTGTTGCAGCATTGTTATAGAAGATAAATAGAAACAGCCATATGGTTGTCAGTATACGAATTGATAGATTATAGTCTCTTTATAGTCTCATAAAATTCTATGCAATAGTGGGAGATGTGTGAAGAATAGCTATTAATCAGCTTGATTAGTATGTCCAAAAACAACATTGAGGAGGGGAAAAAAAAAAGCATGTCACGGGGAATGTGCATATAGTATAATTTGTCTTATAAAAGAGCCAAGAATGGGGAAATAAGATATGTTATTTAGAAGTTTATGTATATGAGAATAAGGTAATAATCAGTACAAAAGTGTAACTTCAGAAGGAAGTAGGAGTTGCACTGATGGCTATGAAGGTGCAGGAGATGCTCATTTCGGAAGCTGCACAGCTATGGGTTCTCATGTTGCTCTTCATACTCACAGGGAATTGGTCTCAGGACTCCGAGCATGTCAAAATCTGCAGATGCTTGTGCCCCTAATGTAAACTGCTGTCGTGTTTGCCTATAACCCCCACATGTTGTGTACACTTTAAACAATCTCTGACTTCTAATAGCTACTGTGATGGAAAGGTAAATAGTCGTTAAATAGTTTGGAGGTAACATCAAGGACAAGCTGCATATTTTCTATATCACATGTCTTTGAAAGTATTCTGGCCCAAGGTTGCTTGAATCAATGGATGTAGAAAGTGAGGATTTAGAGGGCTGACCATTCTTTATACACCAGTGTATAACAGATATTGTTGTATAGGTAACATTGTTGTCTTAGTTGGGGTTTCTAGTGCTGCAACAAAACACCATGACCAAAAACAAGTTGGGGAGGAAAGGGTTTATTCAGCTTACACTTCTACATTTCTGTTCATCACTGAAGCAAGTCAGGACAGGAGAGGAACCAGGAGGCAGGAGTTGTGACCCTATTGAAAGAGGTGTCCAGTTTCATGCCTGCCTACTTGCCACCCACCATGATTATAATGGACTAACTATAAGCAAGATCCAAATTAAATATTTTATTTTAAAGGTTGCCTTGGTAATGTCTCCTCACAGCAATAGAACAGTAGCTAAGACATTGTCTACGTCAAAACATATTTCTATAAAGGAGATATTTTGGGTGAAATGCCATAATTTGATTATCCGTGCTAGAGAAAACAAATAAAATGAATAGACTATTTTTATTTCATAATGGTAAATGAATAAATTCATCAAGAGACTACCAAAATCCTAAATGTGAATACACCTAATAATATGGCCTCAAAACAGATGAAGAAAAACTAATAATCCTTTAAATAAATGAGCAATCCATGATTATGATTGGGGATTTTAATATCTCTCTCTATGCAAAAAAAACTAAGTAGACAAGTAGACAGAAAAACAGTAAAGTTGTAAGAACTAGAAAATACTCTCCCCTTGACTGGCAATTTAGAACACTACAATCAACAGCAGGCTGTATAGAACACTTACCAAGCTAGGCCAGACACAGAGCTGTAAAACAGGATTAAATAAACTTATAGTATCAAATCAGGGACAACAAGATGAATCACCAGGTAAAAGCATTTGCCTCCTAAACCTGATGACCTTAGTTTTGATCTCCAGATCCTATGTAAAGATAGAAGAAAAGAACAGATCCCTCGACATGTGCTTGATGACACCCATGTCCACATCTTAGCAGATCAAGAAGCAGAGAAAGGAAAGTCACTGGCCTGCAGAGGTTTTCCTTTTTATAATTGAGTTCAAGATCCAAACCCATCAGATGGTACCTTTACCATGCTGCTTTCTTTCACAGACACTCTCACAGACACACAAAGATGTACCTCACTACTGCCCAAGGTGGTTTTTTTAATTTGTTCATTCGTTTGTTTAAGATTTACTGATTTGCATTTGTGGTGCATGGATATTTTACCTACATGCATATTTATGTACCACATGTGTGCCTTGTGCCTAAGGAGGTCAGAAGACAGCATCAGATTCTCTGGAACTGGAGTTACAGACCATTATGCAATGTGAGCGTGCTGGGAATCAAATTAAACCACTGAGCTCTCCAGCCTGTTGTTGTTGTTGTTGTTGTTGTTGTTGTTGTTGTTGTTGTTGTTCTTCTTCTTCTTCTTCTTCTTCTTCTTCTTCTTCTTCTTCTTTTTCTTCCATCTTCTTCCACCACCACCCTTTTTTTTGCTTTTTTGTTTTTTTGTTTTTGACACAGGGCTTCTCTGTGTAGTCCTGAAACTATCTATAGATGAGGTTAGCCCCAAACTCAGAGATATGCCTGCCTTAGCCTCCTACATACACCACCACACAGAGTGGTTCTCTTTTTTTTAAAAAAAAAGATTTATTTATTTATTTATTTGTGTGTGTGTGTGTGTGTGTGTGTGTGTGTGTGTGTGACACAGAGAGAGACAGACTGATTCTCTGAGGAAGTCAGAGAACAATTTTAATGAGACACTTCTCCCCTTTCACCATTTTTCTTTTCCTGAGGATGGAACTCATGTTACCAGGAACAAATGAAAAAGCTTTACCTGCAGAGCCATCTTACAGCCAGAAAGTGTTTTTTACTCCAGTCACTCAAAATTAACCACCATTGCCTTGCATTGGACTACACGCTTTTAATCACAGTGCTGAGAAGACAGAGAAAAGTGGATCTCTGTGAGTCCAAGTCCAGCCTGATCTATACAGGGAGTTCCAGGCAAGCCAGGATTACATGGTAAAATTCTCTCTCAAAACAAACAAACAAACACAAATTAATAATCACAATGAGTGGTAAAGAGCTATATAAATGTCCACTTGTAAATGAAATTTGTAAATGTTATTTAATAATTTTATTAGTTATTAATAGGACCCAGACAGTCCCCCAATAATCCTGGCAGACTCCTATGGATTTTTAAAAAACAGCTTTAGCACAATTACTGGGCAAATTACCCCAATCTATTTTTCCATGTGCTAGACTGTTAATTCCCCAGCTTCAGTCTCCGAGTACTTACTGTTTGAGTCTCACGCAGGTTATTTCTTCTCCATCAGTCCATTCTCAGGAGGCATTTCACAGCTCTGTGTGCTCCGGGTCCATCACTTTATCGAATAGTTTTAAATTGGGGAGCAAGGTTTACATAGAATCACTTGGTGTACATGAGGATCTGCTCATAGGCACAACTAGATCTTGGGGGCCAGTATTTAACATTTGAATACATAGCAGCAACCAGGCCAATCCCCAAAGTTCGCTCTTGTTTGAAAAAGTTGTGTTTTGTCTCTGGCTTTTGAAAGGCAAAAGGAACACCTTTTGGTAATCCCAAGAAGCCCTTTGTCTACCAGATCTGAGTCTGAAAGTCCTTAAACATGGCATAAGTTCCCAAGTGAGTCAAACACATGATTCCAGAGGGTCAGAACTTTTAGTCTGCCTAGAGATCTTGGGAGGGGAAAAAGGTTGAGAGTGATTTTAATTAACTGTAGTCAGTGACTTCATCATTTGGGCTCATGTAATTATGCTTCCATAAAAACTCCAACTGGAGGAGTTTGGATAACTTTCAAATTGGTGACCGTGATCATGTAGAAATGCAGAGATGTAATGTAGACAAGACAGCTCCTGGAGTTTCTGCTACCTGTACTTTAACCTGTTCATCCCACCCACTTGGCACTTCTGAATGGTAGCCTCTGTAGTAAACATGAAAGAACAAGTAAGGGTCCTCCTGAATTCTGTAGTCCATTCTAGCACAGTAACAAATCAGAGAGATGAATCATAGAAGCAGTCAATGAAAGTCAGCACAGGAGATGTGGGCTTTTGATCTACATCTGACATGGGACATGTCTTAATGGGACTGTACCCTGAGACTACAAGATCTATTACTACCTCCAGATATATACTGTCAGATGGCTATAAACTGTGAGAGACCCTATCAATGTCTGCACAGAACTGGGGGATAGCATGCATACACATTTGGTGTCTGTTTTAGGGTTTCTACTGCTATGAAGTGACACCATGACCCTGGTAATAACTCTTATAAATGGAAACATTAATTAGGGCTGGCTTACAGATTCAGAAGTTTAGTTCATTATCATAATGGCAGTAAGCATGGTTCAGGAGAGGTAGCTGAGACTACTATAGCTAGGCAGGTAATAGTAAAAGGGAGATACTGGACCTGGCTTGAGTATTTGAAGCCTCAAAGCCCAGTGACTTTCCCACTTTCTCCATCACGGCCTCACACACTTAAACAAGGCTGTACTTTCTAATATTGCTATGCAATGGTGCTCAAGCATTCAAATCTATGAGCCTATACAGACCATTCCTATTCAAACCACCACAGTGTAAGAGGCTGAATACGGGAGCCTCTTACACTGTGGACAAGCATCAGAATTGTCTTTCCTCAGGGTAGGAAGTAAACCTCTTCTGAAGTGTGGATGCTTTGGGTAACCTCCCCAGTATGCCTTTATTTTCAGAAGTGTGTATGACAGGCTACATTACAACAACAACAACTTCTTCTTCTGCTGCTGCTGCTGCTTCTTCTTCTTCTTCTTCTTCTTCTTCTTCTTCTTCTTCTTCTTCTTCTTCTTCTTCTT